>JAWNKZ010000064.1:31807500-32232500 GCA_035041615.1 Drosophila anomalipes | reverse complement strand
ATTTAAACGTATATATAATATTAATATAAATTCTATGAGTGTGTGTTTTTTTTCATAAGTCTGTTTCGGTGTTGTGTTTATGTTTTGTTCATGTACAATTAAATTAAAACCAAAGAAAATCACGTAAATAAATTTTGTGAATTGTGAACAGAACCATATATTTTGTACCGCCAAAAGCGGCAGTAACAACAGCAGCAACAATAACAAGAACAACAGCAGAATTAACAAGCAATTTGCAACACTTACTGCCCGTTTTCAAGGGTTTAATAATATCAATCGTTTTCAATCGTTTCCCACCGATCGTTCAATTAATATGCACTCTGTGCGCCTCATTCACTTGATTGCCTGTCGGACGATCGCACGAACAATGAAGTCGATGATGATGATCTTGTTGATAATTATGATAATGTTGCATGCTCCTTACAAAATCAAAAAAAAAAAATGAAAGTGACGACAAAAGCAACGAAGCCGGCTAAGAAGCAAAAACGAGATCGATCGAGGCAAGCGATTGATCAGTTTGATCAATTACGTAATACTGCGATCCGAAGTTCGAATTTCGAACCCTTTTTTCTGCAATAGTGTGTGACCCTGAGCGCAAATTGCTCGTCTGTGTGTGTGTGAACAAGAGCCCATATTAAGCTTTCAGGTTAAGCTTAAGTAATCAGCTGAGCTTGAACTAAGTGATCCTCAAGTATAAGTACTAAGTACACACATACATAGATGAGTACACAGCACAAAATAAGTGTTAATAGGAAGACCATATCTGTGGATCGAATAAATGGAAAAAACTAAAGTGAAAGCTGTTCTGCGTAATTTAAACTTCAAATACAATTTTTTCTAAATTCAAATGGACATTAAAGTGCTAGAAATTAAATACAATTTAAGGGATTAATTTATTTATATTATATCTTAATATCGCACTTACAATAATTAAGTCTAAATTTGTTGGTTGGAATTATTGGAATTATTTGGAGTCCTGTCTGGCTGTAATATTTTTTGTTGTTGTTTTTTCTTTATTTGCCAAATGTTATATGGAAAAATCTTTCGAAAAAATAGGACTGAAGGATTATTTTTGTTTTTCCGAAAACTATTTGGTATGTAAAAATCTGTAAGGCACTTGAAATTGAATTTAAACAACAGTGATTAATTTTGGAGCATATTCTACCAAGCAAGTAATTAAAAAATATATATAGATTAAGTCTTGCTTAAAGTATTTTTGCGATGGAATTTTTGTCGCGGTGTATGCTGTCCTAGCTGTAAGCCTTTGTTGTTGGTGCCCCATTGTCTCATGGACAGCCTGTACTTGTTGTACATGCACACATACACACACACACACACACATATAAATATGTATGTATGTGTTTATGTGTATTTAGTTATGTGTGTAATGTTGTTGTTTGCGTTTTGGCGCGTTTGAAAAGCGTGAAAGTCATTGTCCAAGAGGCAAATAAACCGGTGCTGTTGTTGTTGGTGGTGTTGTTGCTGTTGTTGTTGCTGCTGACACCTTGCTTTGCCGGCCGGCCACTTGAATGCGCTTCCTGTGAGTGCGAGCAGTCGGCCAGCAACAGCGACAAACAAAATGGAAATAATGCTGTGCAAAACTCCTCTCGATCTCGAAACGAAACACACACACATAGGCGTAGCCAGGATCTTAGCTAACGGCGAACGAGAAATGGAGGGGGAGGCACATTAATATTAACACAGCGAATGAAAGAAGAACAAAGGCAAAACGTATAACGGCAAACATCATATAGCTATTTAATCCGTTTATTGTAACGATTCCAAGTGAGCATGTTTCTCTGCCCACTTTGCATTTGCATTCTCACTTTGTAGGAACACTGTGTTCCCACTGCTCATTTTTGGGAATAATTTTGTGATAATGTGAAATTCTTGCATAAGCATTTCCAACTTGGTTTGTTCTTAAATATTTGTATATATATATATATATTTATATATATTGATTTGGACGTCTTGGACGCCCCCTCCAATAGGCCATGCCCATGCACACACACCGATAGACACACACACACACACACCATACAATCGCAATATCAGAAATCAGAGTTATGTTTCTCTGAAGTAACTTCTGCTTCGACTGCTGCTGCTGCGCGTCTGCACGTCTGTTCGATTGAACTGACCCTTGCTGCCGCTGCCCGCCCCTACACCCTGCAGCGTCTGTCTGCCCGTCCATCCGTTTTGTCGTCTTGGGCCAGCCGGCTTGTCTCGCGCTTTGCTACTTGACAGCAACCTGCACGGTGGCAGCGACGTCGGCAGCGGTACTTGAGCCCACTCTTGGAGACAGTCGTTATACTATACGTATGTATGTGTGTGCTGCATCGTTTTATTATACTCTGGCCAAGGCAATGTTAATTTTGTCGTTAAGTTTGTAATGAATCGCAGAAAACGTACCAGACTTCATAAAATATATATGTATATATTCTTCATGAGCATCGTTAATTCGTCTATTTATCTGTCCACACCACATCCAACTATGTGAACTCAGTCTGTTTTACATTTTAATGAAACTGAGAGAATATCCGGACTTTTGAATCCGTCTGGATCGGATAACTATATCGTATAGCTGTCATAGGAACGATCAGTTCTTGTAAAATTCACCATTTTATTCATTTATTGCGGTCTAGGTTTGAATAGGTCCCCATTATTTTTTTTCTCGTTATAGGACTTTATGAATTAATAATCTGGCTTCCTGTAACTATTTCTTAAAGAAATGTTTCGGCTCCGGTACTGAATCTTTACTGGTAAGATTGCGGTTCTGTTCCAGTTCTGAAGTCTTCCGTTTTTTTGTCGTAAATCGTTGTCCGCTCATTTTGAGTAAATCGTCATATTTTAAGTTAAGTTTTTTTGTTTGCTCAGGGAATTCAAAAGTCGGGTATGCCTTCAGTTTTGCCGGCTTGGCTATTTTTTTTTGTATACCCTGAACCCATTGAAAATGGATAAAAGTGTGTGATGGTTTAGTGCTTGAGTATGTAACAGGCAGACCCTATTAGGTAAATGTATTCTCAATCAGGATCAACAGCCGACTCGATATAGCCATGTCCGTCTGTCTGGTGTCTCACAGATTATAGGAGTTAAAGACTAAAAATTTACAATATGGTTTCTTGTATGAGTTGTTTCTCATTGATATACTATATGCATTGGCATATCTTTGACGCATGTATTTATGTAGTTATGTGTTACCTTAGTTTATTTTTTAATTTTCAGTACTTAGCTGCAGGCCATATGAAATGAGAGCAAAACTTTTAAAGAGAAGCTATTTAACATTTGGGATCAGGGTATTTGTTAGTCGAGATCACTCGACTATCGCATTATTACTTGTTTTTCTTTCTCCTGCCTGTTTGCGCGTATTTGCTGAAGATGATTTTTTTATTTATTTATTTTTTTTTATGCTCATGTCGTGTTTTGCTGCTCTCATTGTTGTTGTTGTTGCCTGTCTGGTGTGTGTTCATTAAGCAAACACCGCTGCAAGTGTTGGTTGTTGTTGTCGCGGTTGTTGTTGTTGCTGCTGTTATTGTTAGCATCGTTTTAATCGGTAGCCAGTGAATTGGGTCCGAGTGCTGTTTGCGGGCCCGAGGCACGTTTTTATAGCCAGGTCCAGCCTTTTGGCATTGTTCGAGTTCCTGCACACACATACATATACAAACATACACACGCACACTCGTGTACATATATATGCATGTATATTCAGCTTAGCGTATGTCGACATCCTTTTGGCAACAATTTGTTCTGCTTCTTCTAGCACTGCATGTTTAAGCGTTGTTGTTGTCATTTTTATTGCGTATGCATTGTTTATGATCGCCAACTCTCCCCTCCCCCTCCCTCGACCCCTCCCTCATCGTTCAGCATAGCTCTCTCCCTGCCTCGCTAGCTGTCTCGTTTCCAACACTGTCCGCCATCCAGTGCCGCTCTTATACACAACACATACCTACACATGCATATATATATGTAAATATATATGTGTGTGTCTGTGTGTGTGTGCGATTTCCGAACCCAAAACTCCAGCTTCAACTTCAGCGTCAGCTAGTTTTCAGCTTCTTGTTCTCACTGAATTTTTTTGTCGTTTTTATTTGTGATTGTTGCTTCTTTATTTTCTTGGTAATAAGGTGCGAGAAAGGCAATAATCGTAAAGAGCTAACAAATTGTTGCTGCTGCTTTTGTTGTTGCTGTTCTTGCTGTCTTCGGCTTAACGTTAAAATGTTAATCGATCCTTTTTAGCCGCATGTCTTTGTCAGTTTAACAACATATACACACACACATACATATACACATACACAACACATATATGCATGTGTTTTTATTGAGTTTGTGTGCATGTTCGTGCTCAAATTAAGTTCTATGTTATACAGCTGCGTTCAAAATAATAGTACACATATGTTTGGGAACAATTGAATTACAATAAAAATAAATAATAGTAATAGTAGAGAATTTTTCCAAGCGGGATGTCAAACCGGAACCGTTAACGTCATTTTTTTAAAAACCAGTAACAGCTACTGATTATTATTATTATTAGGCCAAAAACTATATAACGGTCGTTCTCACCAGGGAACCGAAATTCATTATATATTTTTTTTTTGGAATAGTTAAAGGAAAAAATGTTGGAAAGCATACACTTTTCATACCATACCGTTTATCTTGTACCGCAACGTAGCAGTACCATAACGTTGCAATACGAAATCGAATACCGTAGAAAAATTTGAAAAAATACATAATCTTAATTCGTTTCGGTTTGACAACCTGCTTTCTAAGCTACAAAAAGCGATTCTATTTATCTTGTACCGGTACGGTACTGCACCAGTACCGTTAGGTACCAATACGGAACCGAATACCGTACAAAAATGTGCAAAAATGAATTATCTTAACCGGAATCGGAACCTTTATTCGTCTCGGTTTGACAACCTGGCTTTTAAGCTTTCCCTGGGTTTTTTGTATAATGCTACTAAGAATTCGATAAGATATCGCACCAAAACAATTTGTTAGCTACTTATTTTTGCGAGTGTATGACGTCATTGGAGCAACGCATGTGACTCTCCCATGCCTTGTTGGGTGTTATTGGGTCTCGTTTTATGATTTTGCTGCATATGTACTAAATAATACTATAGACTAACGAGCAGCGACTAGACGACTATCGACGAACAAACTAATCATCATGCGCTTATCAATTGAGCCATTAATTAGTACAAATTCAAAAACAAAAAACATAATCCAAATGGGAAAAGTCAAAACAAATGATTCGAGCTATTTTTAATACTGAGAATCAAGCACTTGGCATGCTGCCCTCTATTGCGTTCTTTCATTTCTTTTCATATAAATATACATATTATATATGTATATTATTTATATAAATAGTCATTATATATATACATATATAAATATATATATGTATATATATTTATCTCATGTGCACGTTTTAGTGCATTTAACAGGAATTAGCAATTAAAGCCGTAACTAATCATAATTGTTGCTAATGGAGATAACAATTTGGATGAGCCTTAGAAATCCGGACTTATTCTTCGCTAAAATAAACTGAACCGAAGCATTTTTTAATATTTGGTGGAAGTCTATATGTGCTAAAAATTGTGATGTTTATTGATATCGCATATCGATTGTTATCGATTTTATGGCAACGGAGTAGGTTATCGATCAATTTAACCAACTTGATCTGCGTTTGGCATTTAAGAACTTATGTTCCAAATTAGAAAGACTCTGCTGTTATTTACTGATCAAGAATATATATACTTGATGGGGTCGCAGATGTTTCCCACTCTATTATAGCCCTTTTCAACATTTCCAACACAGACACATTTAACATTTAATTAGTGTATGTGTGTTCTTAACATTTCCATTTTGTCATTTGTTTAAATAATAACAATAATAATTGTAATAATAGCCCGGGAGATGCCATTTCTTATTTGAATGTTGAAGTGGATTTAAGGCCAGATGTCATTATCTTCAAGTGTTTCCTCATAATCGCCATGTTTGATCGTATTAAGACACCTTAACTTGTTTTCTACAACTTCTGCTTACAAACCCTCTTCTTCTCTGGCTAGCCCTTCTCCTGCTCCTGTTGAATGGCCATCAAGTCAAGTGGCCAAGTCTGTCTCTCTGTCTGTCCGGCTGCCTTTTGGCCTGTCCGAGCACTTGTTCGCTGGCTTTTGTATACGCTTTCACAGTAAGGCCTTAGTACTTTCGTCACGTATTATGCGACAGACATCTGCGACCATCCCCTCAAAAACTTAATTAATTATGTGGTTATAAAATCATTTTACAAAATTACATTTTGCTCATATATTTTTATTTATATCTTAAAAATGGAATTAATTCATACCTTTACTGGTAAAAACAAATGGTTTCGTGTTCCGGAATATTTTGTTAGCACACATAAGTAGTCGATTTTTTATAGATTTCAGCAACAACTGTGTTTTTTATTTCTAGAGAGCTTTTTTAAACATTTTAACCGAATATCATTCGAATCAAAATGTGCTGTCATATTCCATACTTCATTGGGAGATATTTAAGCTAGTATTATTATTATTATTTTATTATTATTATTATTATTATTTTTGTATTATTATTACTATTATTATTATTTTTCGGTTTCATGCACTTTGGCCTAGTTTGATCTATTGTGCCCTTCTGAGCCTATAGCTCCTCCAACCTTCTGGTCGAAACTCATATTCTTGTTGACCACATAAAGAGTATGCAATCTTCGGTCTGCAGTTTTTAGTTATCTTTTCTTGTGGTTATTTATTTATTTTTGTTGTGTTCATAATGTTAAATTTCTGCGTCGCTTCGTCTGTCTGCTGTCCTCTGTCGGATGTCGTCTGTCCCTCGTTGACTTGGGTAAATCTTCACACCAGACCAAGTGCTAACGACTTTGTACCTGCTCTCTGTCTCTGTCTTCGTTTCCATCTCCGTCTGTGACTCAGAGACACACAGACTCTCAGACTCTGATCAGTGCTGCGACTGCAGTTTCCATTAACGATCGCGTTCGCATTGGGGTTTTTTTCCTTCCAACTGTTTTAATTTTTTAGTTGTTGTACACAGTGTTACCGAAGGTAGTAGAGCATATGGGTTTTGTGCAACAAATTTAGAAATGCTCTACGAAATCGATAGCATTACGACAAGTGCAACTCAATGCATCGATAAGTGCCTAGAGTCAACAAATTTGGAGAGCAGATCACTGGCAACGCCCTGTCACGAACCATTTCCTAACATTGGTATACAAATTTCTTGGCCACGCCTACTCTCGCCCGAAGTAAATTGATTAAGCCTATATTACATGACAATTTTAGAGCTAGTGATGCAAAATTTGGAATAAAAATTCTAAAATTCTCCGAAGATTGGTAAAAAAATATTTGCCGGCCGCGTTTTCATCAATATAAATATAATTGATTATTCCGATTATTGTGAGATAAAGACACGCCCCCTTCCTTGCCACCATACATTATTAGCCTGGTGTCAGAGTATTCGGCAGTCGGTTACGACGAACAGTGTGGCTCCCACTTGATTTTCTTATAGATATTTGGCCACAGCAACAGTAACAGAGCTCCAATAAAGAGTGGCACAAAATCCATGCTGCCCCGTAGAAATGGCCATTCACTTTTCTAGTTACTTAATTTAAGTTGCCTCGATCGCTGATTGCTGATAGAAATGGGCCAGAAAATCAGGCTAGCAAATTTTGGGTTTTGTAGATTATAATTATATATATACATATATCTATATATATGTACTTAAGTAAGAAATCAATATTTAGTTATACTAAAACTTTTTATATCCAATCTGCAGTCTGTTTTGGATTGGGGAAGCCAAGAGAAACACAGCTGTCATATGCATAGATATAGACGATAAATAAACACCAAATATCTCAAGTTTGCAGAATACACAAATGGAAAATCAGGTTTAAGGCGCAAATGTTTAATGAATACTTGAAACAATATTTGCAAATGCGCCACTCATCAAAGCGGAGGCTTGAAAAACTAAATGAAAAGTCAATAAATACTAAATGCAAACAATCAAATATCATTGATTCAATGCTGATGAGTTTTTCTGCGGATGATAGGAGCAAGAGGTTGGGCTTTGAGGAGGACATCTCCCAAATAGACAAACACAACTTGTACGTTTGGCAAAGAGGGCATACTGAACAGGCAGAAAGCAGCATCACCGATTTCATAAAGTATATATGTTCTTGACCAGCATCAAACGTTCTGTCGATTGAATATAAGTTCTCGTATTCGACACGCACGCTAAGAAAAAATATTGCCCTACATTTTGAAAATCGGCATAAAATTAAAATCGCCCTAAAAAATATGTTTTTCTTGTTTTTAGAAATAACTTTGAAATATTAGGTACAAAATTTCTACAATTTAGAAAGGCCTAAATCGATGGCGATTTTTTAGACATATTTTCTATTATTAAGAATAACATTTCTGAAAAGTAAAAATGCAAACCATGATTCTTATATATTATACATGATTAAATACAAGTAACAAAGAAGCTAATATAAGAATTATTTAATGTACACATATAGAAAACAACACAATCAAAATTATACATAGTCTTGCTAACTTTAAAAAAATTCACAGTGAATTTTAGAAGTAGGGTATTTGCTAGCGAGCACTGTCGACTGCATCATTCTAACTGATTTTTATTTCAAATGGGGGCTTCTAGCGCTTCTTAATTAGTTAATAGTCTTGCGTTTTGAGTAGTTCTCAACTCAAATATTGATTTGTGTGTTTTGTTTTGATTTTAGAACTATGCCACAGCAGAGATTTGGCGGTTGCTTTGTCAAATGGTTCTATCTGGTGCTGATTGTGCAGACCTTTTTGTGCATTGGCCATCTTGAGTGTCGCCAGCAACACAACCGCAACAACAACAACAATAGCAACAATAACAACAACAATAGACGAGGAGATTCGGCCAGCTCGGAGGAGACTCACAACAACAATAACGGCTACGACGATGGCATCGATAATCTTGGGGACAACGACAACAACGGTATTGCGACCGGGCCAGGGACAGGGACGGGGTCACATGGGCATCGACGTAATCCGCGCAAGAAACAGCAGGGTAATAGCCACAATAACAATAACCACAATCATAACAATCGACACAACCGCATGGAGGAAGCTGGCATCTCGCTGTGGATCAACGAGCAGCAGCTCAAAATGCTGAGCGGTGAGTAATTTATATGAATAAACTCAGAAACAAAATCGCCCTACATTTTAGTAAATCGCCATAAAAAATAGAAAGTCATTCTTGTTTTTTTTTTTTTAATTATTTCTAAATATTAGGAAAAATATTTTTAAACTAAGAATGATTTAGGAAAAATCGACAATCCCAAACATTTAACTTAGTTTATAAATATTATATAACTAGCTTGAAAGAACTTACGATTTCACTGGAATTCTTGGTTTGCGAGTGGAGTGACTACATCTAAGTCGATTTAGACCAATTTTTTTCTAATATTTGGAAATTATTTCTAAAAACAATAAAAACTTCATATTTTTTAGGGCTATTTACTAAAATTTAGAGCAATTTTTTCTGAGTATAATTCAAGCATTCTAAATTGATCTGAACTAATCATTTTGGGGCAATCCTGCCCGGGGCAGCGCTGTACTTTCCGCAGGGCTACTCGGATCGCATCTATGCCATTCACAATGGCCGGGTGACGAACGAGATGCGCGACACGACCGTGTACAACTATCTGGTGATACCGTCGGAAGTGAACTATGTGAACTTCACGTGGAAGTCGGGCAGACGCAAGTACTTCTACGATTTCGATCGGTTGCAAACGATGGACGAGAGCATTCTGAAGGCGCCAACGCTCTCCATCAATAAGAGCGGTCGCATACCGCAGGAGCAGAAAAGTAAGTGATGTGAATGTGAATGTGTATGTGTCAGTGGCCACAATATTTATATCAATCTAAGCTAGATTTTAGCATATTCCTGCCCTGCACCGGAAACAGCTCGGGCACCGCATCCTTCAATGTGGGCCTAAAAATACAGACTCGCAAGAATAAGCCATTGCCGGGCACACCCATCCGTCTCAACTTCAAAAAGGAATGCGCACATAGAGGTGTGTATGATATAGACGCTTCCAACCCTACTTCACTAACAACTTTGCAAGGTAGTGTATATGAAAAGTCAATCAAATGCTTTATATCAAACTTAAAAAAAATATGTATATATACGCTAGAAAACGCTTAAGAATTTATCAACTTAACGAATAATTTAGTATTTTTTATTTTACACTTTTCACTAGATTTGTTGAGTAAAATTTTATAGTTATTTTTCTATATATTTGAAAATACAGTAGTCGATCGGAAATGAAAACTTTCATTTGGAATATGAAATATGTATGTTTATATATATATATATATATTACGTGCTTTAAATTGGACTTTATCTCAATCAAAACATTTAAAATAAAGAATGCAAGAAACATTTATTTTTAATGTAATTTTTAATGTAATAGCTCAAGTTACTAAACTTGGAAGATCGATTACTAGGAACCTTCTCTTACGGAACTGATACTATTTGTCCCAAAAAGACCGTATCGGAACCAAAACATCAAAGCAGACTGTGTCTGTGTTGGATACTAGCACTAAGCAGGCAATACATAGAGGCGTCAAATCGACTAAAAACTTGCTGAATGTTTTTCTGTGCATTTTAACAAACAAAAATCGACCAAGCTATATATTACCTTTGTCCGATATCGATCATCTTTTTTTTTGCTCAAATGTGGAACGACGGGAACGTTGTATATTTTTTTTTTAATCTATTTTAAGCACCAACTCTAAAATCTGTTTTTTTTTTTTTTGTTTTTGAACGACTACTGTGATCTTATTTAGTTATATATTGTCTTGAGCGATTTCTATTGTAACAACATTTTATTACTATCGTCATTATATATGCTCACAAACTCAATCACCTATTATCATCGCTTCTTTGCTTTTACATATAATTGACATTTGAGCACAGTTTCCTCTTTCTGTCTTTGGCTTTTTCGCTCTCGCCATCATCTCTCTCACTCGGACTCACTCGCTTAGCTCATTGCACATAGTAATTATGTACGTGCATCAAGTATTTTTGCATAACTTTAGCTTGGCTTATTGAGGACACAATTCTACACACACAGAGACACCAACATATGCATATATGTATATATATGTATATATACATATATATATATATAAATATATATATATAAGTACAAACGATCGAACTAAACTAAAAAAACTTAAGCTCCCGATCCAGAATGCAGTTTGAAATGTGGCAAAAACGGTTATTGCAACGAGCAACACATTTGCAAATGCAAAGTGGGATACACTGGCCAGTATTGTGAGACGGCCTTCTGTTTTCCGCAATGTCTGAACGGTGGTAATTGTACGGCGCCATCGGTCTGCACCTGCCCGGAGGGCTACCAGGGCACACAGTGCGAGGGCGGTAAGTACAATTTGTATATACACGTATACATATATAGTTGCGAAAAAAATATTAGCATCATCTCAAACAATTTTAAATTTGTAAGTTAAAGGAATTTATAAGTTTCTATAAATCAAAAATGCAAGATGACCCTTTAAAAAGTGAGAAAGAAACAAATCATCATTTTAGTCACCGTTATGAACTTTTTTCATTCGTAAGAAAAAATGTCAGTGGTGCTATTATTTTTTTCGAAACAGTACATACATATATTATATTTAATGGTTGACAATCAGATTTCCTCTAAAGCACGTTAACAATTTTGTGACATTTTTTTGATGGCTTAGATTTAGATCTTTTTCGATATGGCTATGGCCGTTTTGCACCCAAACTTGATCACTTCGGTGATAGCCTTGTAGAAGGGCGCCTGCTCGGCGCCGCAATCAATGCCCGTATCATGATGCTCCTGTTCTTCGTCACGAAATTTTGTAATTGTCTCAAGCAGCTCCTGCAAAGAGTATTAAAAAAGTGATTTAGTTGCAATTGAAAGGAAAGAGTGTGTAATTGACCTTATCCGGATTAGGTGATTCCATAATCTGACGTAACTGATCGTTGTAGTGCTCCACGATGACCGTTTCCACGGCGACGGTGCACGCCATTGCCGCCTTCTCGCCAAGGAGGGCGGTGCCGGCGCCCAGCGCAAACGCAGCCACATTCCAAATAGGCGTCATTACGGTGGGTCGGACCCGATGATGCCGTATCAGCTCCTCGAATTGCGCCCGATGACATTTCTCTTGCTCCCACATATGCTCAATTGTCTTGCCCATCGGCCCACTGCCCAAGATGGCCATCTGGCCCGCATAGATGCGATCGGCGCCCAATTCGCCAGCATGATCGACTCGTATGATCTCATCGGTCAAAGCATTTGCACGTGGACGCAATGGTGGCGGTGGTGCTGATTGTTGTTTATGGTTGGTGGTGGTGCTGCTGCTAGCGGTGCTGTTGCAACGAATTCTGGGCGTTGAGATGCGCATCAGCTGCACGCTGGAGGCACACGCCTTCCTATACATTCTGTCTGTCTGTCGTTTGCTTTATCCAAAGGAACTGCAATTAAAATGCTTCAATTATAGAGTTGCCCACATAGCTAATAATCGAAATCTAAACTTGTTTAAATAATCGTTATTGCTGTTGCTGTTCTCATCAGGTATTTGCAAGGAGAAGTGCTTGAATGGCGGCAAATGCATACAAAAGGACAAATGCCAGTGCTCCAAGGGATATTATGGCCTGCACTGTGAATACTGTGAGTATTCGGCAAAGTCTACAGACACTCTAAATTCTAAGATTATTGTTTGTCTCTGTTTGTTTATTTCACATAGCCAAATGCGTAATTCCCTGTAAAAACGGTGGCCGCTGCATTGGTAACAATTTGTGCCGCTGTCCAAACGGACTGCGCGGAGATCATTGCGAGATTGGACGGAAGCAGCGATCCACTTGCAAGTGCAGCAATGGCCACTGCCTGGGGAACAAAGAGTGCCGTTGCCAGGATGGCTATCAAGGACGCCATTGTCGACGTCGTAAGTGCCACAGTCCAAAAGACCTTTTCAAATGTATGCAACGGGCAGAAGGGATGCTATGGCTAAGTAGTCAGAAGGGACGCTATGGCTAAGTACATGGCATGGTCTAATATGAGCTATTTTGAGGTACCAGTCTTAACAGCATGCGAAACCATTTAATAACTTAATTTCATTTCTACAAACTTTAATTACAACTTTATAATGTATTAAAATATATAAACACAAGTAACTGTAACAAAAAAGGCGTTCGTCTGGACCAAACTGCACAGCAGCTGCTTAACAGCTGTCCAACAGGTACTACGCCATCTTATTTAGTTACACCACTAAGTGCAGGCTAGCATTCTACTTGTTCAATTGCTAATCATAATCTCTCTCTCTCTTTCTTTCTGCAGGCTTTCCAAATCGTGCGCACTGAACGCTGGCGCTGGGCCCAAAATGGAAGCGTACCTAAAAATGTGACATTTAAACATACACATTGAAAAAAAATAAAAAAATCAACAACTAGCTTGGGCTCGTAGCATCAAAACAATTATACTATTTAAAAATTAAATGGACAGAAAACAAAATAATACTAATTGTGATACAAATTTTTTTGTAATTTAAAATTCTTTAATAAAAAACACAGAAAAAAAATCAAAGTGTCTCAATTTGAAAGGATCAACAAATGCGTTCTTTGCTTTGCAGATTATTGTGTACAGCGTTGTCGTGACCAATGACTGCAAATGCTAATAAATAGCTTCTCTATTATCACACACATGTTCCCTTTTTTTACTTACTTGTATCAGTTTGAAATTGCCAATATAAATTCTTTATGCAATTATCACCAGGCAATCACACCAACACACAATGTTTTTCTTTTGTTATTAAGGCCGGCTGATTTCTAGTGCTGTAAAGTGTCGGGAAAAGTGCTGTGGTGCTGTAACTGAGCATCATCAGCATATATCGAACAATCGAGAATATCGAAAGGGTGAATCCGTTCAGTTGTGCAGTTTGTGTAGCAAATTAATAACATGATATGGCAACCAATGTCTATCGGTCAATTTAGATCATTTGAAATAAAAGGCATTCTTCTTAGAAATTTATTTAAAAGCTTTTAACAATAACGGACAGCTTTCGTCGATGTGACATTTTGAATTGGTGGTCGATAGCTGTATCGAAATGTGCACCATCCCTGAAACATGAGCGTAGTCAACGCAGAGCAGGTGACCAACTCGACAGTAATTTGATTTCCAAACTTTACAAAATTACTGTAGTGGGAATAGTTTCTGTTTAGTTATTTTGTTTTAAATTGTTGAGGTACACAATTGACCCCCGTTAACATCGTAGTGCCTACGCACATGTTGGTGCGTGCAATTAAATAAAGTCAGCTGACGCCTTGCTTTTGCAGCAATAACTACGATGTCACCAAGAAATAACCACGATCCGACCTCCTCCGGCGATGGCTCCAGCACAAGCGTAGAGGAGGCCGATTTACGAGGTATATAGAATGAGTGAATATATTGTGAATTATTTGTTAATGTGATACTGACTGATTCTGATTCCGTCTGTTTAATGGCCTGCTCCGCTTGCAGAGATGGAGATGGACGTCGAGCAGAGCCTGGACGCTTTGAACTGTGCCTTGGACGCTGTGGAACAGCGCGCGGACGACATCCTGTCGAAGACGCGCCAGCTCCTCGACTCGAATCGCGAAATACGCCGTCAGCTGACCCAGCAAAACGACAAGAATGCTTCAGAGGAGCATCAAAATAATGACAGCGAGGATGGCAACGACGCTATGGAGGGACAGACAGACGGCGAATAAGCACCTACCCGGAGTGTCAACCAAACATGTTTTGTTTTTTCTTGCTATATTTGCATATAGCACACATTTATAATATATATAATTGTTATACATAAAAACAAAAGAAATTATCTTAAGATCTAGTTTTTGCGTTGTTTTTTGCTCCTCTTTGCTGATTTTTGATTTGTTGGATGTGGATTTGGAGCGACTTTGTTGGTCAAACGCTTCACTTCCAATTTAAGTCGCGCATTTTCAGCACGTAATTTCTCCAGCTCGCTGATATCGAACATTTTCTCATCCTTATCATTATCATCATCGTCGAAGGAGGAGGAGGAATTCTCTACCTTGGCGACTGCCATTTGAGCCGATGGCTCTTCGTCTAGGTCAGGGATGGTGACGCTGTCCGCATCGTTGGTGCCATCGTAGCTATTATCAAAGTTTGGTGCGGAAAATTGGGGTGCTTTTACATATTCGCCCGTGATGAGCAGCTCAATGGCATAGTCATCATCCTCCGCCGGACTGATCATCCGCTTGAGACTGTCGGCAAAAAATTTCATTGGCTTGGGACCCGCATGGAATCCGGCGCTGTTCATCTGACGCACTTGCAAATTGGATATCGCCCCCGGCTGCGCTATGCTCTTGATCAGCTGGCGACTGCTCACATCCCAGATGCATACGCGCTTATCCTCGCCGCCCGAGATCAGCTGCTGGGCATTCATCGATAACGCCAGGCAAGTGATCGCTGAGCCGGTGGTATGTCCAACGAACGATTGACTCTCCTCCTCCTCCAGATGGTATTCCTGTAAATATGCAAACAGTTACGATCAGAGATATGTTCTCCATTTGTGTGTGGTAACTTCTTGGCATACCCTCATGCGCGGCACTTTGTCCATGCGAAAGATGAGCACCTGACCGTCATCGGTGCCGACGTAGACGCTTGTCTCCAGCCTGTCCACAACGACGCTGTGCAGGGCGACGGGAAAGACGACATTGAGGAGCAGTGTGCCCTCGCACAGATCGTACACCTTACAGCAGCGATCCAAGGAGACGGTATACATGAAGGCTCGAATGCCGCCCACTCCAATATGGACATCGGTGACAGCCAGGCCGTGATCATTGAAGCTGTAGAGCGGAACGTTCTCCTCGCTGTCGCTGCAACCCAGTGGAGCTGTGGTGCGCGTCAGATTCCAGATGAGGACGGCACCATCTCGGCCGGCGGTGGCAAAGTGTTCGCCATTGTCGGTGAACCGGATGCAGGTGACAGGCTGATAATGCTTGGCGAGCGTATTCAACAGTCGGCCAGTGCTCAAATGCCACACATAGATCGTCTCCTGTATTCCGGCAATGAGGTAGGCACTGTCCGGTGTTACTGCCAATGCGCTCACTCTGCCGGCCACCACATATCGGATGTTGGCCATCTGCTCCTGTCCATTGATGGGCCACACATGCAACAACGGTTTTGTGCTGTTTGCTGCAATCACAAAATTGTTCTCGAGTATTTGCAGGCTGTGCGGCTGCATTGTGCCGCCGCCTTTGTATCGCATCAGGTCGGTGCCCGTGCGCAGGTCCTGCACACAGCAGGAGGCCCGCTCATTGTTCAAAGTGCTTACAAATAGTGCCTCGCTAACGTCGCCCATCACTCAAATGCCATAAAGAAGCACACGTGCGCCGTACACACGAAGTAAACAAAACGTTATGTTTAGTGTGAACTTGCGCTGAGAAAGAAGAGACACAGAAACACCGTTGGTCACACTGCCAGCGCATGGTATTGTTTAGAGGAGGGTTGCGATATGAGCTATGTTTAAAAGAAAATCGTTCGCTTCGACCAAACTGCACAGCAGACCAAACTTAACAGCTACTTAACAGCTGCCTAACAGGTACCTCAACAGGAGACGCACAATCATCAATTCGCCACGCAACCTTATATAGTGGCGCCATGAGCCGACGTTTTCGTTTACTATCGATAATTTGAAGCAGCGCGTGTGAACTGTTGGAAAATATAAATAAATAGTTACCAATGATAAGGCCAACAGCAAAAGAATGAGCGGCTATTTTTGGCAACTAGTTACCATAAGCTCAGCACTCAAAGTGCTGCTTATTCCCGCTTAGTAAGTGCAAACACAGACCACCAGTCACACACAATCAATCAAACATTGAATGCAAATTGCCATTGCAGCTATTCGACAGACTTTGAGGTGCATCGCAACTGGTTGGCCATAACGCACAGTCTGCCGTTGGATCACTGGTATTTGGATGAGACGAGCGAATGGACGCTTGATTATCCGCCGTTCTTTGCCTACTTTGAATGGCTGCTGTCGCAGTTGGCCAAATATGTTGATCCCCAAATGCTAATCGTACAAAATCTGAATTATGCCTCGACGCGAACGGTGCATTTTCAGCGCATTTCGGTGATTGTCATGGATGTTATCTATGTGCTAGGCGTGCGCTGCTCTCTCTCCGCCCTGGGTGTCGTCCATGCAACGCAGAAGCACATTGCCGGCTCCATGTTGCTGTTGTTGAATGTGGGCCTGATTTTTGTGGATCACATACACTTTCAGTATAATGGCTTCCTGTTTGGCCTGCTCCTGCTGAGCATTGCGGCATTGATGCAACAACGTTATCTGTGGAGCGCTTTTGCCTTTGCCGTGCTGCTGAACTTCAAGCATATATTCCTTTATATGGCGCCCGCCTTTGCCGTTTATCTGTTGAAGTTCTATTGCCTCGAACAGCAGAATTTTGTACAATCGATGCTCAAGCTGCTGGCCGTTGGTCTGACACCGTTCGCTCTCTCCTTGGGCCCCTTCTGGCAGCAGTTGCCACAGCTGATGTCGCGCCTCTTTCCGTTCAAGCGTGGCCTCACCCACGCCTACTGGGCACCCAATCTCTGGGCCCTCTATAACACCGCCGATAAAGTAGCAGCCAGCGTCTTGAGACGCCAGCCAGCTGCTGCTAACAGCTCGACCAGCTCAGGACTCGTCCAGGAAGTGCAACATGTCGTGCTGCCCAGCATAACTCCGTCCATTACCTTTGCTCTCACTGTGCTATTCATGCAGCCCATTCTGCTGAAGCTCTTCTTTACGTCATCCAAAGAGTAAGCCACTCATTCAATTATTGTTTTGGTTGCACAAAAAAATGTCACTATATTTTAGTAAATTTCCATACATTTGGCGCCAATAGTTAGTCACTATATTATTCAGAAAGTAAATTACTAAAATGTATAGTTGTGGATTTCTAAAAACCAGGGTTTGTACTTTCAAATTTCAGGATAGATTTTTCTAAAATTTAGAAAAAATAGATCTAACTTCTAGTTTGTTGTTTTCTATGAAGAATTCTTATAGTAGTTTATTATTCTGTATATTATTATTAAAGAGTAGTATTTTTAGACTTCATATTTATATAAACTTTTAACAAGGCGTATAAAATTCATATAATATAATTTGAAAAAACTCAAAAGCGATGGTTCGTCGATTCGAAACAGCAAGTTGAATTACTTCCCTCTGAGCTAAAAAATAATTTTTAATTTTGATAATTAATCTTCTTAATAATAGGTTTTCATTTACCCTGAAATGATTGGTCTGTACAATTTGCATATCTTATCAGATCGTAATGAAATTTTAAACAGCATTTGTGTCTTTTATTGCTATTGAAGATCGATTTGTATCGATTTTTGAGAGATGTAGGCAGTTATCGATAAATTATAATTGTATTTAAAAACTTTATCTGCGAATTTATTTTATTTTATGTATTTGGCAGGCATGCGAAATTGGTGTTTATGCGTGCTGTGGTTCTGTGTGCCAGCAGCTCCTTCATTTTTGGCTGGCATGTCCATGAGAAGGCGATACTGATGTGCCTGATACCGCTGAGGTGAGTGTGTTTTGGAATAGATCTCTGAATTACCTGCTATAAGTGTTGAGTGGATTTTGTGAATAGTCTGCTTGCTGTTGTGGATCGTCGGGATGCAAAATTTGTGTTCATACTGTCCGTTGCTGGCTATTTCTCGCTGTTCCCGCTGCTCTTCGATGTGGATCTGCTGATGCTACGCTATTCTCTGTATATGGCCTACATGGCCATGATGTATGGCCAATTAAAGCGTTTATATGAGAGCAAGCTGGCCTTTCACCTGTTCGAGTGGATGTACTTTGTCGGTTTCATTGCAATACCAGTGTATGAACACATAATCAGTCGCCTGCTGGGCTTGCACTTGACATTGCCCTTCATGCCACTTCTACTCACCTCTGTGTATGCCGCTCTTGGGGTGATATATTTCTATCTGCGATACTATATCTACGCATTGGACTTCATGTGGCGCGGCTGTCGCAAGCGCCGCAATACGCAAATCAAATCCAAAAGGAAACGTAAAATAAAATAAATTTTTTTCCTGTTAAATGCAGTTGCTACTTGTGGTGGATGAGACCCAGGGGGAAAGTATTATAATTTTTTCACCACATCTTAGGAATCCATCAAGTATATATGCTGATCGGTGAGCAATTCTAAGTTAAAAATACCATAAGTTTTATCAGAAAATAATAAATGTTATTTTGGTCGAAAGTTAAACATTTGTTAAAGGAGGCATTTTTCTTTTTTTAATTTACCAAAAATATTTATTCATACAAAGCCAACTTATTGTTCAAATTATTTATCAAAAATTACACTATTGCTAAAATAATATTTTTTTCATTGACCAAAATTTAATTATGTTATATAAAGCCAACTTATAGTCCTACTATATTTATAAATATATTTTTCGTATATGTAAATTTAAAAAAAAAAACATCTTACGGTGAACATGCGTATTTTCGGTGGTGGCAAGGGCGTCTAGCGCATAAGATGCAGTACAAAACGCAACCTACTCATCCCCATACACATACGTATGGTTACATCCATGTCGCGGCGCCGGGGCAGCTGTCGTCGGGTCGGCCAGGCGAGCGCATCCCTTGGCAATGGCTGACGACGAAACACGTTCATTCAGGTAATCGCGTCGGGCTCGGCCCTGCGCAACTGTGCAAAATCGGCCTTGTGAAAAGCACTCGCGTGTACCTGTTGCTATGAACACGATTCGAGTGGCCTGAAAGGGAGTGAGAGTGGGCGTAGTGCCACTGGCAGGGACATTTATGTTAGTGGGCGGAATGGGTCATAAAACAACAGGTAAAAAAAGTGTGCGCTGGCTGCGCCGAGTATCCCTGGAAATTCCGAGAACACGCACCACGCAATTGAATCAATGCAACAAGCAGTGCAAGTTTAGATTCGGGACAGTATTCAAGTGCAACTCCAGTGAACAAGTCGTGTGTACGCATCAAGCATCCAGTGCAATTACAAGCGTCAACATGTTGAATGAAGCAGGTACTTACATTGATCTCAGCAATGTGACAATTGAGGCGAGCGCCTGCTTCAAGAGGGGCACTCATATTGAGCTATCCAACGGCTATCTCCGACGTGTCGAGGATATACGCACCGAAGACTTCATTCAGTCCGCGATGCGCAGCCAGCAGTACGTTAAGGAGGCGACCATTGTGAAAATCGAAGTGAATGGCCAATGTCCCCAAGTCGCTGCTATAACCTTTAGCTATGACAACAATTATGCCAAGGTAGGTGCTGGCTTGAGCTGATTCCGGATTCAGAAACATGATTAATTGATGAAATTGTGGATTTAGATTCATCTAACCTTGCAGTCGTGGCATCCGATATTTGTGTATGGTCAGGGTTGGGCCTCTTGCAATCCACAGTTATCGCACCAGCTCTTTCAGCTCAATTGCCAGCTGCTGCAGGTGGGCGACATTTGTCTGTCGCTGGGTCCGCATGATGATGCACCATCACCACCAATACCATCACCACCATCCCAACAACCAGCTGCATTCGTCTCAGCACCGATGCCAGGGCCGGATTTCCCGGATCCGTTGGAACCAATGGACTTGAGTTATGGGTACGGCCCACATCCATCCCGAATGCAACTTGAACCTAATGCTCAGATGGTCAATTATCTTGCCAACTACTCTCAGAAAATTATGGGAGATAATAAGCAAAACTAAATATCTACAATGTTAAGTCGATTTTTTTTTTTATTGTAGCATTTGCTTTGAAATTGAAAAATGCTACTCATATTCAACATACCAAAGCTTTTAATCCCAAGCATATATACGCAGTTCAAAAATTTCACTGAGCTTATTTATAAAGCTTCCTAACGTAATGTAGACATACGATTATATTGATTACTTTAGGAAACTAAACTGTTAAACGTTAAATTATTTGAATTGAACGCAGAAAGTATATTTACGTTTTGAAAAATAAGTGTTAAAAATTAAATACAATATATATTCAATAAATGTAAAAAAACCATCAGCATTTGATATTTTAAATGTGAAAAAACCAACTCCATAACAACATCATTTCAATTCGAATTGCGGTTATGGCTGTTAACGGTTCAACTGTTTATTTGACGACACACTTGCGAAACTTGAAATGAGGACATCGACATACAATGTCTGCTGTGCGCAGTGTTATCATTCTGGCCTTTTATCGGACGGACTAATTTTTTTTTTTAATTTGAGATATGCACTAGAACCTACGACATACAGAAGAATTGTATTAAACAATTATTTTATATTAATATTTATATTTATATTAATACTATATAAATAAATTAAAGTGTTGCACTTGTCGCACTCAACTCATTGGATGTGTGGGTGAGAGAAGCAGGCAAAACTCGAACAGCTGTTTAAAAATCCACACAGATTAACAGTGAGCTAACAGTGTGGATTTCAGTTTTGCTGTCTTAAAATCGACGGTCAAAATTCCTCTGTGAACAATTTTTCTATCGGTTTTACATCGTTTTTATATGGATTTTTCATTATCGATAAACTTTTGTTGGCCTGAAAACAGACCATTCCTACAAGCTGACAGCGCCTTAGAAACACTGTTGCGTGCGCGTTCTTGTCGATAACATTTGATATTTCGTGTTTTTATACAACTTTTTTTTGTTAAATTGTTTATCACAGTATACTAATATCAGCTCTTTGTTATCTATCATATAAGTTATAATGATTGAATTGTATTCTTTTGTGGCGTATTATTTGCATGCGCAGTCAGTTTAAATATTCGAAATTTTACAAAATGTGATCGCCTTGTGTTCTTTAAAATTACAAACATTGATTTACCAAGTCGCATTTGTTGCAGCCGCGTTCCATCAGATGCAATGATTGGCTGCACAGATGTAAGTCATATGCGCATACGCACATACACACAAATAGGTGCATATGTATAAATAAATTTGTATGTACGTGTGTTTAATTTGACGTGCAGATAAAATGCATTTAAAGAATTTTATTGCACTGCTATAAATATACACATATGTACATACTTACAAATGTGCTTGTATATTTTCGATGTGCCGATCGTGTAGAAATGGTACATATGTACATGCAAATGTGTGCCAATGTTCGACAAAATATACCCATTAAACTATACAAGCATGTATAAATGTGCGTACAACGACATTAAGCGAATGCCTGCTGTGATTATCTGCTAAACAATAATAATCGTATATCAAATCTCCTACTGCTTAGCTATAAAAATAAATAATTAACATGGATGAATAGTTCACTTCGAGTTTTAGTTACACTTATAGCATATATGTACATTATAACATACATATATAAGGATAAATTATAAAATATCAATATAAATGCTAAATTGAATAGTATACAAAGTATGATAAAAATACACTTACGCACTATGTACTATGTACTATGTTACTCCTTATTAAATTATGTTTGCATTCAACATCAATTGTCTTGTTGATGTATATGTCATACATATTTAATAACCATCTGTAAATATGACTGCTACGTTGGGTGGCTAGTTAGTTGGGCTTTTATTGGCCGTTAAGGAACGGCACTAACCAACACTTAGCTTAATTACCGCAACCGCAGGCGAAGCCTTGCCCTTATCGAATTACAGGCGCGGTTATTAATTGTGTAAACAGAGCAGGCTGAGCGCATCCTCAGAGTGCAAATATTGCGTGCTTACACTCAGAAAAAAGTACCTTAAAATTAAAATATTTGTTTGTTTTTAGAAATAATTCTGGATACATTAAATGCAAACCCTAAATTTTAGAAAAAATTAGCCATAATCCCAAATGATAGAAATTTACTCTCTGAATTAAATGGTGACCAACCATTGGCGCCAAAAGTATGCCAAATTTCTAAAATGTGGGATTTTTTAAGAGTCTAACATGTACAACTTGGGGTTTTTTCTTGTTGCTATCAGAACGAGAAGCTAAATATTTTTCTTATGCCTTTGCAGTTGTTTTTATTGCTACTTCTGGCTCACGCATGCGCGCGACCAGAGCAGCCACCCACAAACCCGACCCTGGCCTTGCCAGCAACATCGTCGGAGGCGACCTCCTTGTTGGTCACGCAGGCGATGGATGTGGCCATTGTCAGCTCCACGCCATCTGCACCAGATACAAAGCTCCACCAAAGCGTTGAGAGGCGTAGCGACGGAGAAAGAGTGGAATCATCTGTTCCGGCTATAACGCCGGTGTCCAGTACAACGTCTGCCGCGCCATCATCGACTGATTCTTCCGAGCCCATGCCCGACTATCTGAAAAACTGTTTCTATGCGGAGGAGGAGCTGTGCTTTAACTGGCGCCATCACAACGTCACCAGCGACGAACTGAGTGTATTGGATCGCACGGAATTGTCGTCAAATTCTGGTGTCCACGTAGATACCGAGGATGCCCAAGCCCATATGCCAGCTGCAGGTAACCATGCCGATAATGTGACGGCAAATAGCGCTCGAAATGGCAGCCAATTGTTGCAGATAGCACGAGAGCGCGACTCAAACAGCTGTCAGTGCCGGGAGCATCCGACGCGTGTGAACTCCTGGTACTGCTGCAACATCACACACATTTCAATGATTTCAAGCTGCAGCAACATACCCAAGTGGACAAACCTGCATGTGCGCAACCTCAGCGTCCATGCCATGGATCTCTCCAATCCAATATATCGATCACTGCAGTCCCTCGCTGTCACGGATGGTAACATTACGCAGCTAACTAACTTATTTCGCCGTCACTCGCGGCTCAAGTGTTTCAACATATCGAATAACAACATCTCGGAGATCGGACCACGTGTGTTCAAGGATGTGCCGCACCTGGAGTTTTTTAACATGTCAAACAATCTGCTGTCGCGGGTACCTAACTGCAACCAGTACAGTAACATTGCCTTAGACATAACGTGAGTTTGCATCAGTATATATATTCATATATATATATATATATATATATCATATATTTGTATTATTTTAGTGGCAACATGCGTATGCTCTGTGAGCCGCTGAACGAGATTATCTATATCGACTCGATTTACTTTGTGAGCCCGGAGAACTCTTTCTGTTTGTATAACGCCACTCACAAGTGGTTCAACTCCACGGATTATGTGTCCGTTAAGCAGCTGAAGAGCATTCGAAAATGCGGCACTAAATGTCCAAGTATACCAAATTATGGCAACTGTTCGTGTAATATATACAGCATTATGATAATACAGGGCGATCAGTCAAGGACCGTATGTAACGTTGATTGTTCGAACCTTGGCCTAGTTGAGCTGCCATCTCAGTTGCCGGACAATACGTTCACGCTAAACATAAGCAACAATAAAATAAGTACCTTGGGCGATCACTTCCACACAAATCCAACTTATTACAATATTGTAAAACTTATCGCTGATAACAATCATATATCTTCAATTTACGAATTCGAGGGTACCAAGTTCATTGAGCAATTTCAACGCCTCTACATGCGCAACAATTCTCTGAGTAAGGTGAGCTTACCATTTAAGCGATACATTTATGGTTGTATACTGTTGTTATTGTTATTGTCAAATTTCATATTTAGATTCCCGAATATTTTTTGAACAACGCTCTAATGGATACGGGCATTGGGCGTCGAATTTATCTAGCAGAAAATAGACTCCAATGTGACTGCAATTCGGCCAAAACGCTGCAGAACTGGCTCAAGGAGCGCAGTACGGATATACCAGACTATATGGACATACGATGCCGTAATTTACCGCAGAGTGTCATTGAGCTGCAGGAAGCTAAGCTATGTCAATCACCGCCGGACTGGACGGACTACATATACTATTTGATTGCAGCTGAGATTATTCTGTTACTAGCACTGATCACAAAGGTTTCGTACGACTATTGGGTATTCAAGACAGCGGGTTATCTGCCATGGCCAGCAAGTAAAATGCCAAAGCTGCCGTGCGATTGGCTCTGCGAATCATAGAGATAATTGAGAGAACATATCATATCTGATTGACACTTGACCATGACAGATTCTAACGGATATAAATTTCAATGTGCCTTCTTTATATACATACCATACATTTTAAATGGCTCCTATAAACTATATTAATTAAATTTGATGTACATGCATTTTATGTGCATTATGTATGTGGAATGTACTCGTACAATATGTGTTATATATATATATAAAGAGCAGATAAAAAGATTCCTATATTTTGCAGTCTTAGTCACTTAGCAAGGTTTCGCAGGCCTCACTTTCTATTGTAAGTACGCCTTTAAAACACTATGGGAATCAATGGAAATATTGCTTTCCACGTTGCGTATGATATTTATTGTTGTGGTTTCTTGCAATTTAAATATGTATTATAATAGTTTAAGAAAAAAATTGCGAATTTTTATATAAACATCTATGTTTGATGATTTTCATTTGTTTTTTTTTTGTTATACTGTTTGAATTAATCATTTTAATACCTACTATATGCCATGTAGTTGTGTGTGTAAATGAGTGTGCCTCATAAGAACGACATTAACGTATACATACATATACATATACATACATCCAATACCATTAATTTTGTAGTGTTTGTATTACTACTATATATTTTTAAATGTGTTTAATAAGTTTTATTATTGTTATTATTTTTTTTGCTGCTTTATAGTATTTAAATACTTTCACATATGTTGTTCCGTACTTCTTATCGCTGTAATCAATTCAATTAGTTTTTATATTCGTTGCGTGACATTATTTATGTTTGCTATACATATATGCGACCAAATGTGAAAAACAAATAAAAATTATTGTGCTTCCATTATTGTAAATATGTATATCAATGTGTATAATTAATTTGAGCGTAGCTTTTTAAAATCGCTAAAGTTGGTTGTGAACTTAAATTCAAGTGGCTTTTCATATTGTGTTGTGTTGTCTTTAGTAATAACTGACAATACTCAAAATGTATACATTCATATATTATGAGACTTGCAAGATCAATTGCATCCTCACTAAGAAACGCATGACCAACAGCTTCCTTTTTTTTTAAACAGTGAAAAGATTTTTTAATTTCTTAATACGCCAAAATCGACGAGCTTATGCCTGTTATGTTATTATTTACTGTAATTATGAATTGAAAATATACATATAACCACTTTATACAAAATACGCAACGAATTTTATCATTGGCAGGCATGGCCAGTGAACTACATCAATTAAGGGATAGTTAGTCCTTAAATACATATAAAGGCATAAGTACGTAAAATTACGTCGAAAAATCTGGAAAATGCATTTTAAATGTACATAAAAAACTAGTATAAGTGCAGCAAATGTTTAATTGTATATATATATATATATATATTTATATAAATATTTATATAAATATAAATATATATACATATACATTTAATACTCTTATAGTACGTGATGAATACGTTTAATGTATAATTTTAATTTGTTCATATACATATGTATGTTAGTAGGTATGTACATATGTCAGTGCACGTATAATTCATAGTACATGCCTCAATGCCCTTTTTAATAAATTAAAAGCATATTCAATTGCTAAAAAAAAACATGTAAAAACCTATAAATATGTATATTTATATAAATATATATATGCATTTAGAAATTCGCAACTATGAAATACTATGCAATTTAATATATTGAACGTATTTCGGCTAAAAAGGATTGAAGGATAAAAGTAGTATATACAAATTAAAAAAAATTGGTGCACCTATTTTTGTAATTAGCATAATATAAAAAATATCGGTTTCAAATGCTCAACTAGGTGAAGCTAAACTTGTATTAAAGAGCCTTCCACCGTTCTCCAGCACAACACATAAATGGGCGGACCGACATGGCTCGAATATGATACACATTCGTATAAAATGAATAAATTTACCCATTTAATGGGAGTAAGTACGGTATAAGAGCAACAACATATATTTTCGGTATTCCGAAGAAAATTACTCTTCCCAAAAATTAAACGCATTACAAAACATGCTTGTGCATATACTAATACCAACATAAATGCATTAAGGATATTAAATAAAGATTATGTATGACACCGAAAGAGATTTCAATTTAAAATATTAACTAATTTTTGGAAAGAGTACACCGCGTCAAGAATAAAATTAGCTAGTTTATTTTTCTAAGAAATACTTATTGATTATTATTTTTTTGTTTTTAATTTTTACTTTTGATGATCCTAGATATATAGAACTATCAGTCTCACGTCCCATACAAAAAAAAAAATTAATAAAAAAAATATTAAAAAAAATGAAATATATGAAAGTAAAAATGTGTATTTGTATAGTAAAATGTACCTTATGTGATGCCTTAATATGTCATTGTAGCCTGCCTATTTTATCCTTCCTATGAACTAAAGTTTGTCAACTATTTCACTGGGCCATGTCATAAATATTATACTATTCGTAGTTTTGTTGGATAATAGATAGACATTACATGCGTTTAAGTACATTCTAATCATGCCTGCTATAATGTTCAATATCTTTTAAACAGTGGTAAGACAGCTTAGTACATTTAAGGGAGGGTACCTATGGACATACATTTGTGTGCTTATAATATTGCGTTGTATATTATGGTAAGTGTGCATATTTGTATGCGTTTTTTAAGGTTATCGATTTGATTCTCATTTGGCAATATGTACATACATACATAAAAGCATATAGACGAATATGTATATGCATGTACGACATATAGTTTTAACACGTAATATTAGTACGGCTTAGTTTCTTAAATATTACCAATCTTATTCTTTAAGTATTATTATTGATATATTAAAGAGTTGAAGACTTAAAGTCCTCGCGTGTTATGGGATGATGTTATTTAGCGGGGGTGACAAGATACAACTGAAATTCGTGCAAGTGACAGAAAGAGAGAGAGAGAGAGATAGAGAGATGCAATGAGATGAAATGCTTCAGTTTTCCCGGGCGCTACATTTAGTTAAATATCAATTTTCGTTTCGCTCCACGCCAATTTCCAGTTGTGTTAAAGGATTTCCGTCTCGTACACCTGCTTGGTGGTCATTGTCATTGTGGTTGTCTGTAACTGTGTGTTTGCAACAGCAGCAGCGCCCGTACCAGTAGTCGTCCCCACAACACCAACACCAACACCACCACCACCACCAACAACGCCGCCAACCACACCACCCGTAGCATCACTGATCAACAACACTCCATTCGTGCCCGCAGCAGCAGCAGTGTCAGCCACCGCAGCAGCTCCAGCACCACTCGACTCACCGGCCAAATTGAGTGCGGCTATTTTCTGCTGGATGTTCGTTTCGCTGCCCAGCTGCTTGAGCGTTGCAATGTCCTGTGTGGTGGGACAGGATATGTCTACCGATGGTATTTTGCTCATTTGCTGTAAACGCTGGTACTGTTCCTGTAGCAGTTTTTGCTTCTTCAATAGCTCCTGGTGACGCATCTCGAGTGCAACTTGACGCTGAGCGTGATCGTTGCCAGACTCATTGCCACTTGAGTTGTCGCCGCTCGAGGTAGTGTCGCCACTGATGGCACAAGTTTCAATGCTGATCAAATTGTCCGCGATGTTGGCAGCAGCTGCGGCAGCTATGCTCTGTGGCACATTTGGGCTGGTCGGACTGGCCAGTGGACTGCGTGAGCTGGTACGCGGCGGCGGAGGTGGCGGTATGCGTTTGTGGCCCACTTTTGTTATCAAATCAGCGTTACGCTCGGGGACTGGTGGTTTGATGCTGTTGCCACCACCATTGGCGAGACCTGGAGCCGCTTGCTCGTTGTCCGACTCGCTGGGGAATGAGTGAAGGCGACGCAAACTGCCCACATTGGTGTGCACCATCAGCTGCTGCTGCTGCGACTGCTGCTGATGATGGGTCAACGCTCCTCCACGTGAGTGCGGTGCACCACCCGTTGCTACAGCCATGACCATGCTGTTGTTGGTCGCCTGTTGCATATTGATGTTGGCCTCGGTGAAAAGACGAGCCTGCGATATTTGCGTGGTAACGGTACTCTGAACAGCAGCCTGTGCGCTCTCATCGGATGTGGAATCTTCGGGACGCATCTATATGTATACGACGCATATGCATGCTAAATGTTAACGAGTACTTACATAGAGTTGCGATAAAAAGAATAGCACCACTCTCACACGAAATGTTTTCAAATGTGTCTTTTTTTAAATATGTACGTTTAAAAAATTTATGAATATGTATTTAGAAGTGGAAGACTGTTAAAAAAAGCGAGAAAGAACAATTCCATAATTTTCTTCACCGTCTTCAACATATTTAAATTTAATTAAAGTTAAAATTAAATAGTCAATGTTTATAAAAAAAGAAAGAAAATTAACTAAATATAATAATAGTACCATTTTTCAAATGTGCACTTATAATTATGAAAAGTTGAAATAAATAAACGATTTTTTTAAAGTATGCGTAAGTAATAAACATATATTAAAAATCAATATTTGAAATAATTGCAAAACTAATGGTTTATTCATTCGTAAGGAAAAATGTCTTAGTGGTGCTATTATTTTGCTCGCAACTGTATGTGCAACTAGTCCGTTTACCTCGAATGGCTGCTGTTGTTGTTGTTGTTGTTGTTGCTGTTGCTGGGCAATAGGCTTTGAAAAGGTCTTCAGCTCGTCTAGCAGAGCATCGAGTGCGTTTTCGGGTGCGAGTCCCCCGCTGATAGCGAACGACCCCATCCTGGGTGTTGGGATTGGCTACAAAAATATATATAATTGAACAATTGTAAAATGTATGAATATGATATAAAGTTAAATAACATTGCACATTTATACATATGGTATGTATGTTAGTATATACGTATGTGATACAGTATCTTAAAAAATAAATACATTGGACAACTTGGAAAAACCCATCAAGTTAATGAATACAGGTTGCATTCAAATTAATCATGCTGTGCATAAGGACAATATTTCATATCTAACATATTTTTTTCTTTTCACTGACAAGATTGCCTTGGGTTCTTTGGAAAAATAGGCCCACTCATTTACATTTGCTGCAAGTACAAATGTTTGTTATAACGCAACATGCAAACAAATTAAGCGTGTTTATATTTCAGGTGTACGTATATTAGGTGCTCTATAAAAGAAAAATAAACATCAGAAATGCTTTAGTGAAGACTGACTAGAGGACTACCAGAAAATTATCCAGAATTTAAGTATCCTCCACATAATTATCACATATGTAGATAAAATATTAAACAATTGTATGTATGTAAATAGAAACATAGAAAAACACAAGATAGTTTCTTAAATATCTAATTTATTAATAAAATTAGGGAACAAAAAATGTACATGCAAAAATATGTGCCATAAAAATCATCTAATAGTAATTGTAATTGAACCTTTAAAAAAGAACTTAGCTTTTGTAGCTCTCAAAATTTCTTATTTCTTATACAGAATGACAGACATATAGACACGCAGCCAACCAGACGGACAGACGAAGAACACATTTGATTCAATTAGATATTAACTGTCCTTTTGCCAGTTACATGCAAAACAATATTCTTATTACACTGAATTATGGACTCAACAATGAATGTACAATAAATAAAAAATATGCGATAGCAATAGCGAAACTATCTAATAGATTTACAAGTAAAAAATAAATAAAATAAAATTATTGGTTGCGAGGATGATGGGGCTCAGCGAAGAGAACATTTTTAATTCGGTTATGAAGAACTTGTGGTAAAGATTTGTGAATATATTGAAGAATATGAGTTTGAACAGAAATACAAAAGTTAAGCGCAAGCGATATGATGTAATATGTATGTACGAATATATAAAAAAAAAGCATAGCTCCAAATGAAGTCTTCACCGATTAAATATTTGGTTAAGTACAGGATCGATTGATTATCAATTATAATTCATAAATAGACTCAATGTATGTATGTATTGACTTAAAGTTTGTAGATTAGATTTGCTTTCGGGTAGATAGCTTCTCAGTGGAAAATTAATACATATTAAGACGTACATGGAATTGTATGTACGAAGATGATTTATGATGGGTAAATAGATGGTTAAAACTTCAAAGACAACAATCGATGAGTGAGAACATAGGTGACTGATTGCTTGCAAACATTAATTTTTAAACACTTGGCCTTCTAATCGTTCAATTTGGTTAATTGGATTATTATATCGACTCGGCACGTTTAAGAAATGATTTGTATGTGTGTATATATAAACAAGGATACATTTAAGTTTTTACTAATTTGTATATACATATACGCTTTTCAACTACAACATTAATGTAAAATTATTCTTTTTTTTTGTTTTCTAGCTTTTTGCTGTTTATGAATATTTAAAAAAAAATTCTTTGGAGCAAATAAACATTCTATAAATATGTTTGCATATATTTAAATCTTCGAGAAACCGAAGCTTACTCTTTCCAAAAGTTGTATGATTATATTTCATTATTAATCTAATCAAAAATTATTTGGCAAAGCAATTTTTATTTGCTTTTTATTTCTTTTTATAAAAAAAGAAAAGAAATATACCTAAAGGCCACCGAATCGAAATTAAAAACAGTCCAATGATATGAAAAAAGTCGACAACAGTCTTTATGGGGAAATGAGATTCTATTTCTTGACCGATTTTATTTGATGCCATATATGTAAATTGTTATTGTTCCTGTAAACGATTATGCATGTACTTATGTATATATGACCAAAAAGGATAACATAAATCACAACTTAATGGCTAATGAACTAGAAAGTAGAAAGAAACGGCAGACGACGGTGCCTCACATACATACATGCAACATGTATTCTGAATTTGATAACAAATTAAACTTTTTACGAAAGAGCTTTTTACAAAATAATCAGACAACATAACATAACAAGAAGTTGAAGAAAGAACCAATTGTGTCTTGCTGTAGAAAGAATTAGAAAGGTTGTCTCTCCCATTGGGAAAGAACTGCGAACATTAAGGTTCAAATTATTCCATTATTTCGAATCCCTATTTTAAGACACAAAAAGAAGAACACAAAATGAAACAAAATTTTAAAATAAAAAAGTATTCGGTTATTTCAAAACATTAGTAGTGACAGTTGAGAATGATAACGACGTTGCTTTGGCAGCACCCTCTTCTGCACCTTACAATTGAATGTAAAGATTATTTGTGCAACATTCTCTACAAAAGGGGCAGATATGTTTATCTATTTCATGAAAATCCAATATATATATATGTATGCAAATATAACCTTTGACTCTGCAGCCAAATCCAAATATACACACTTATATTTTACTTATGGATTTTTTAATAATGGAGACAGAGATAATGAGAGCTTTCTTGACTTTGCACACATCCACATGCCATTATTTACTTTAGTTAAAAAGTTTTTGGGAATTTTAACCATAATTTTAAATTTGACTCTTTAAAAGATTTTGTATTGGTCTAGTTTCCACGTATGTATGTACATAAATATGTATAAGTTTCTTTACATTATTTTGATAATGATTATACAACCCAGACGGTATAGAAATAGTAAGATAAATAGAGGGGTGCATGGGCAGACCACAGTCGGAAGCAATGAAAAAAATGATTGAAAATAGTATGTATATTTGAGCACACAAGGAAGTGTTGTTTAGGAGTACATATTGTTTTTATTTTAATTTTATTATTTTTTTTAAGACATCTTGGGAATAAGTTTTAAAGGTACGGGGATAAAGAACGATCTTTCTACCACAGAGGTGGGAGTTGAGTTAAGTCATTTAAACATGTATAATAAATTGTGTCAATTCTATTTACCTTTATTTTTGCTTGCCTGTTATTGTCTACGTTCAAGCATAGTTTTTAATAAATTTAATATTGATTCAAAATTGGCCATCTATAAAAATATAAGTACTTTGATCCGGAGTATTTTAACATATTATATGGAGTTATTTATGTTTTACAATTATTTTTCATAATTGACCAGTGCTGAACATGTATTAAAAAAGAGTGTAACCCATCAAAGGTTTGCATACACTGGAGGAGTACGGTTTTCCCCGAAAAACCCCTTTTGGAAAGCACTTTACGCACACACATTCATATGTATACACATAAGTTGTTGATATTATAAATGTAACTAATGATAATTGCAGTTGGTAAGTGTGGTTTTGGGCTTATAGGTAGCTTTATATGAGTTTTAATATGGGTTTAGTTTTGAGTTTAGTATTAATTAGAAGTTTATAGCAGTAGTAAGTAGTATACAAAAATATAAACTAGTTATGTTTAATGCGGAGCAAACAATGTTTAGCTAAAATAAGATTGACATAGTTTTATGAGTTCATCTTTTTAAAAATGGTTTTTAGTAAAATTGTGTGTTTTTTTTTTATATTTGTATTTTCAGTCATTACTCAGTAATTGCCTCTTTGAAGTTAGAACTCCATCGCCAGTTAAACTATGTGGTTGTTGTTGTTGTTGTATACGATATCAACATTGTTAGTTCCAAAAAAGGCAAGAAGAAGAAAATGAAATCACTAGGTAAACCTCATTTGATAAGACTTTAAGCTTTGATTGATTGATTGGTGTCATTGTCATCGTATGAATATGAATGGCGTGTTTAATACGTAAGACGTTTTCGCTTTATTAAAATTAAACTGAGTTTTTTCATAACGATCGCCTACCCAAAAGGCAGTAAGCCTTTTAAGGATGGAGAAACATCGGTGAAGCTCCTCTTGGTCGGCGATAAGCGGAAATTCGCCACTTACAAACTGTCGTAGGATTGGAAATAACTATATAATCAAGTAAAATATATAGAAGTGTACGCAGTATGAACAAAAAAACTACAAAATAACAGCCAATTGCAGCTTGTTTATAGAATAACTGCTTAAACTAAAAACAAAGCATACGAACCAAATTAATTGTTAACAAATAAGATTGATTTACTATATTTATTAAATAGCACTAAATAGCTTGCTAATTAAACCCTTTGCATAGTTCGAATTTTGATCATGATGATTAACTGTTAATAGTCGATGCGAGCTATTAAAGATGAAATGAGATTAAAATAAGTTTAACATTCTTTTCATATGTATATATATATAGACATAAGCTAACCTCTTGAAATAATAATGGTTCATTACTTCATAGACATAAGCTAACATCTTGAAATAATCATAGTTCATTATTTCAAGATCTTAGCTTATTTCTGCATTGTTTAAAATCATAACTTTAAATTGTATTTATTTTCCAACATCTTAAGACATTTTAATTTTTAACATAATGCAGTGTCTACTGATGGCGATGAGGGAAGTCAAAATGAGATGGACGTAAAGTAGTAATGTCCATAATAGTGCCATATTTCAAGACATTTTGGATTTATTCGATTGCTGATTTATATAACGAGTGTGGAGCATTTCAGTTAAAATCAACTGTTATTTAATTTTACAGTATTTTAATTTTTAATGTGTAAAATCGATCATATTCATTATATCTGAAATTCATTTGTTTTTATTTTTGAAATATTTATTATCATTAAGGATATATATGCTGTTACATTTATTTGTGTTAGTCACTCAGAGAAGTTTGACTTGAATCTCACGAATTAAGCAAATCCATCATCATTAATCAGCAATTGGATGACAAATGTTAAATCATTTTAATACTATCTCATAAGCAGACAGATATTACGCATAATTGAACTGACCAAAAGCGATAGATTAGCAAACACTCGTCGTTTTACGTTATATCATTTGCATTAGGTAATAACTCGAAAATGATCTATATTTCGAAAACAGTGCAAATTTCCTGTTTTACTATACTCTATGTAAGTTTATTACATATTTAGTCAGCGGGTTTTAACAATATTTAGCAAGGTAACTAGTGTGCAAAAGGTTCATCTTTTAAAATTAAATTTAGCCAATGCAATACTTCTTTCGGTCAAAAGCAACTAGTTTTTGTCATCGAAATAATACAAAGAATATTTTTAATTATTACTATAAATATATATAGTTATGTATGACACGGTGTGGAACGGTGTTTTTATGCGCAAAAATAGCATTGGCAATACAGCCCTAGGTGTTTTGTTATCAACTAGTAGTTCAGTGAATTCGTATAAGGAGACTCATGACTGTACATAAATTAATGGACTCACCTTGTCCGGCACCGAAATATCTGAAGACCGTAAAGACTCCTCAGCTATTGATGGCTCATTAGGCGGCAAGCGCTGTTCCTGTACGCTTGCCAAACTAAATGAGCGAAAGTAACAAAATCAGCATTTCATAAATAAAGAAACGATTATTTCCACAAACCGTTTAAGTGTCACCAAGGTGCCCGTTAGCTTCTTGCAGCGCCGCAATGCCGACTCCAAGCGGTCGGGCTCTTCTTTTAGGAACTTTTCTTCACGCACCACTTTCTCCATCTCGTTGGACAAAATGCAACGCAAGCCATTCGACAGTAATGGAAATTTCAGCTTCAGTTCAGCAACAGTTTTGCTATAGTATATATAGTTGTAGATGTAAAATGAATTCGTCTAAAATCGTAAGAATACACTCAGAAAAAAATCGTCCTGCATTTTAGAAAATCGCTCTAAAATTAAAATCGTTTTTAGAAATAAATATAAGATATAATTTTTCTTAAATTCCAAACGTGTGGTAATTTTTTTTTATAAATATTTTCAATTAAGAAATTAATTGAAATGCAAACCCTGATTTTTCGAAGAAATTCTTTCTAAAATTAAGAAACATCTAATGAAATTTACTGGCTCGGTCTGCTATATTAGAGTTTTGTAGTTGTCTGCCTCAGGGGTCGAGTATATGTTAGGATATAATATCTTAAAATACAAATTTTTATTTTTTAATATAAGCAACCCAAAAAAATATATGTGAGAATTCTTTGTTACTATGTGATAATTCTTGATCACTACACAAATTAGATATGCTTTTTCTCAATTTTCTTGGCGCCGAAAGTATGGCGATTTTCTAAAATTCAGAGTGATTTTTTTAGCTGAGTGTAGATAGTCACACACCTTGCGCGACTTAATACTAGCGCCATGTCTTCTACAGCCGTCATATTGACGCGAGTCCGTCGGTTGATCACCTCACCACGTAAGTTCTCCACCGAAGCCTCCAAGTCACTCAGATCCTTCTCGAGGCGTATGACCTCCTGCTTGTACAGCTCCTCCTCCCTTGAGATGCGCGTGGTGTCCTGGTCGCCCTGGCCCCAAAAACTGCCACTGCTGGCCAACAGAGTGGCCCGTATACGCATGAAAGTGCTCTTTATATCCTCCCGTACGGCGACAGATTGAGCTTGCGATAACCGTCTCAAGGTGCGAACTTCCATGCGCAAATCCTTTGCTTTCTTCTGCAGACCACGCAAGTGATTGTAAACCTCGGGTGCGAGGGCGATGTCCGCCCGGTAACTGGGATGGGAGGTCTGGGCCAATACAATTGGTTTTGGTGGTGGAGGGGGCTTTAGGCGATCGCGTTCTATTGGTTGATTTTGTAGATGTAGGTAGGGGTGTATAAGAAATTCATTTAACATTTACACTATTTTTTTGATAAAGTATATTTTTCGTGATTGGCTTTTGATTAATGCATGCGTGATTTTGACAACTAATTAAAAAAAAAAGGAAGACCCCTGTGTTTATGGAATGATTCTCTCTTAGCGTTCTTACCTTGTGACGATGTACGTGGCAAGGTAGACGACTTGATTGCCGGCTTGGTTGGTTTCGTGTCAGCTTTGGGTCCGATGCAGTAATATATTTGTTTGAATACGAAGGAGTGTTAATATAATGGCAAAGATTTTGGATCTGAAATCTTTGATTCTACGCAAAGGATATCAATCAAGTTTACTACAACTATCTACTAGTAAAATATATGTATGTATGTCTCTTAATGATTTTAATTAAACAAAGTCAAGGAGTCCACATCAAGGCATTTGATAATTATTTCATAATTTAATTTGTAATGTTTGAACAGAAAAAATTAAGCATGAAAGCCGAAAAAAGAAAGTATGAAACATAAAATTGGTGATAAATATTTTCTTATTTTTTTTTCTTTGTTATTTACCGGCATGTAGGGGATTATGAGACTTGGGTATTCCCTGTATATCGTCGCTAAATGATACAGATTTCTCAAAGGACACGGATTTCTCTGAAAAACAGCACATGTCTGGGACACTGATGTACGTGGAAACGTTGGGGTACACTTACGACATGAGTTCTTTCCCAACTTGGGTGCCTTTTCTCTAATGTATAGCTCATCAGCGGAACCGTTAGCTACATGAGAAAATATAAGATAGACGTAATATCAGAGTTCGTTTAACAATGTAAACATACATATTTACTCATGTACGTATGTACAGTTGCGAAAAAAAATAATAACACCACTATGACATATTTTCTTACTGATGAAAAAACAAACCATTAGCTTTGCAATTTTTTCAAATATTGATTTTAAATAAGCGATATTATGTATATAATATATATATATATTTTTATACATATATATATATATTTAATTTTTTTCATTTGAAGGGAAAATTAGCCAACAAAACAATAGCATTACTTACTTACGCATTCTGTATAGAAATCGTTTATTTATTTCTAATTTTCATAATTATAAGTGCTCATTTGAAAAATTGTGCTATTATTTTTTTCGTTCATTTTCTTAATTTTCCATCCAATTTAATTTTAATTAAATTTAAATAAGTTGAAAACGGCGACGAAAATTATTAATTTTATTATCTCAGATTTTTAAAAGAGTTTTCTTCGACTTATACAAACATATTCATCATAAGTTCCTTTAGCTTACGAATGTAAAAAAAGGCAGATCTCAAAACATTTATTGTAAGTGTGGTGCCATTATTTTTTTTCGCAATTGTACATATATATATGGTTATGAGACTATACTTAAAGAGTAAGGTAAATCAACTTGTACATAAATGCACCATGAGAAACGAGCTACGCCTCACGCTTTCTTATTCAAGTTTATATACTCTATGAAGCAGTGATAGGCTGAATTAATGTATGTAATGCATATCTATGCACATACTTGCGTACAAAAATAAAATTGATCGGCATACCTTGCATTTGTGATGATGGCACAACAAGATAGTTGGAATCTAATGTGGGTACAGCCATGGGTGCGATTTGGGGATTCTGATTAACCAAAGCCTTCTGGACCAACCCAGTCAAGTTGGCCAACTGACGCTCCATATGCTCAACGCGTATGCGATGCAAGTCTTCAGGCCTTGAAATACAAAAAAAGGTGTATAAGAAATACGAATCGCTATCGACATATTAATATTAATATTTGCACATAGTTTGTAAGTGCACTCAGAAAAAAAATTTACCTGAATTTTAGAAATTGTACATAGTTTATAAACTCATATTACTTAATTTGATAAAACTTACGATTTTCGATTATAAGACCCGTCTCTAATATCGTCTGAGCAACTTTCACAACAATTTCAAAATATCAGAAAAGATTTTTTTCAAGAAGAAACAAAACTTTATAATTTTTAAAGTGATTTTCTAAATTTCAGTGTAATTTTTTTTTCTGTGTGTGGACTGGCGCGCTGCTGTGACAAGTTTTTTTTTCTTCGTTTTTTAGTTGCATTTCCGCTGCCGCTTACGCTGAGCTCTAATTGAGCAACCAAGCCTAAAACTAAGCGTCGAATTCAGTTGAAAGTAGAAATACTTGAGTCAGGCAAGCGTTGCAAGACGCTGCTCCACAATTCGCACCACAATGCCATCCATGGCCATTCTTTATTTACAGTCGCCAGTCGAATGCGATTTGAGAGACAAGAACTATTTGCTTAGCAGAAACATGGCCTATTGCAGTGGTAGATACCCCCTTCCTCGCACCCTTGTTATTTGTGGCGATTAATCTAATAAGCTGAACGGGTTTTCTAACAGTGACCAGCACACCACAACGGTTTGCCAACTGTTTATCAAATTTTCAATTGCACGATCTGCTCGTATTGAGGAAGTCATTGGAAATGATGAATTACACGGAGAGCCAGAACGAGAACGTTATCGATGATTACGACACAACCAATACACCCGAACGTATGGCCTTGATGGCAGCCGAAAGGTATGTGTTTAATTTAATTATAATTTCCCTTAATTATATAAGAGATTTTTTTGCAGGAGTGATCGTGGGTCTTCATCGATCATTAGCGGTCCTTCGCAGTTCTGGCAAAGTGATCATGCTGGTCATTGGGTCGAGGAGAAACCATCTAAACTGCAGACCCTGTTTCAAATAAGCATTACTGCTTTGGCCTTTCTCTCTTTTGGTGGGTACCTTCTTTGCCTCATCGTACAGGCAATTAAGAGCAAAGGTACAACCTATTTCCATCCAGTGGCCACAGCGACGACAACATCAACAAATGGCAATGTAAAGCGTATTAAAATTTACAGACGTAGTAAACGCAGCACCATCTTGCCCGATGACTATGTAACATATATGAGCTCCATACGTGGCCAGAGCCTCCAGAGGGATCATGCTTACCTGCTTGGGTCGTAGATCTGATTGCCCCGATGCGGTAGGCGATTTGGGCCAACTTTAATCCCATACAATGAGTATTGGTCTTCCGCAAGCGCCACATCGCTGTCCCGCACAGAAAAGAGTGCGAACGCGATAGATAGAGAGAGAGAGAGAATTTATTTTTAAATTTTCAGATTTATCGCATTGTTTTTTGTTTACCTTTGTTCCTCGTCAATGATGGGTGCGACGACAGTGCCGCGTGTTCCATACTGGCTATAGTAGGGCTCCTCATAGTTACCACGTGTGCTCCGCTCTGGGGAGCTGGTGTACCCGTCTGTAAGTTCAAGTCAGTTAAAAGCGGCCTATTGTTTAATTTTATTTTATATTCTTGGAAAGCACAATTTTTGTGGTATTTAAAGTAAACAAACAACAAAAAAATACGGTTATACATACGTGAAAGTAACTAAATATATATAAAGAAGAATATATATATATATAAGAACAATTAGCACGATACACAAAATCTTACTAATTCGTCACGCTCAATTTTTGAACCCATAAATAAGCGCAACCAATGTGTTATACATAAACTTATATTATATATATGGATGAACATGGAAATAAGTAATCATAAGTAAAGAAGAGGTATATATTCGTGTACCTGGTATACTGTATAATTGATCCGAGGAATATGGAAACAGGGGTTCCATACTACCCCTTCGATTAATCGATCTGAATGGTTTCACAGGCGTTCCTTTTATATTTTATTTAATTATACATAATATACTATTTATGCATGGGTTTTTTTTTTAATAAAGCATTTTCAACAATCGTATAAATATGTATGTATTCTCTTATTCATACATATTTATGGCGATAGAATACAAAAAAAAAAACTCTTTTATTTATACCCAATATTTTTGACGTGGAAACATTTATTGTAAGCCAACAACAAATCAAATTGTCTAATTGTGTGGCCTGAATTGGAGATTAAATCAAAAAAGAAAAACGCAATAACAATTAATCTTCGAGGGACCGAAGACACAGTACCCTTTCCGACACATTATTGAAAATTTGATCTCATTATTATTTATTAAAAGATTGAATAGATTAGATTGATTTTGAAAAAACGCGGCTTTTGATTAACAATAGTTGTAGAAGTATTAAGTGTATGAAGTATTAAGTGTGTGTTTAACACGCAAAACGGACATGCCTATTTACAAATATTTAATGATGGAGTCTTTCGTGGTACTGAGATGACATAGTGATTGAATAAGCAAAATATGACTCATCCAAGTTGTATATGCCTTTAAGCTAAATCTACTTAAATGACAAATTTATGTTTACATATTAATGTATGCACCTAAATTATGAATGGACAAATTTATATAGTTTGGCTTTATTACGCACCCATGGAGACCTTACTACGATCTGAGGCATACATGCCCCGAGGCAACGTTTGCGATGAACCCACATAATACGGCGCTGGCTGTTTACCGATCTAAAATACAAATAATGAATACATCAAATATAATTGTTATTAATTGTATATTTATGCTAATATGTATTTTTTTTCATATAATCAGTTTCAAGCTCCTTAAAAGACAACAAAAACAACAAAAAATAGAGAAGTATTGAAAATTTGTTTTAAGGTAAGATATAAAAATGGGCGGCAAATATTTTATTTGCTTGAAAATTATATATAAATATACATATATAATCTATGAAAACTATATACAATGAAATGTGATTTTTGGAACATGGATGGACAATTGTCATCCAATGATTCTTAAAGATCTACATAGATATATAGTATATATATATATATATATTCCACATAACTCTATGAAAACTATACACTATAAATAAAATGTGATTTTTGGAAACTGGATGGACAATTTAAAGTTTTGGTCCAATTGTTTTCAAAGTCGGGTCTAATACCTATTGGTATAGGTAATTATTAATCTAATTTGAAATATTTTGCAAACAGTGTGCTGAAGTGAAGTAAATACATTTTTTAGATTTTCAACCTTGACATTTTTACTCTGCTAATCGAAAACGGCCTTCATTCACGTACCGAAATGTTAATAAGTTTCACTTTAATTCCAAGTGAACAACTGTTTATGCTTAGGTTAATTGAGATACTCCGTTATACGTTGTATATATAGCTGGGAATACCAGAGGGCAGGGCCAACATGCATATATGTATATTTATAGGCATATATGCGATGCACATGTGTGGTAACAAAATACACACCCAGTTAATCAAACGGTTTGCCAATTATTGACGTGTCAGTCTGTCTGCTCGTTCAGCAGCTCTGTTTGGTTGATTGATAGTCGATAAAAGCTTTCACTTGTCGCGCACGTTATGTATTGCATTCTATACACAAAAGTTTACTCTTGTTAGAGTAGAGGAGGATGCCCAAGTAAGTGACATATGCGTAAATTAAAAGCTTTCACTTGTCGCAAATGTTGTGTATTGCATTTTATACACAAAAGCTTACTCATGTTGTGGTAGGATACAGTGACAGTGACAGATGGCTATGGCTCTTTAATAACATATCACGAAAGAAATTCACTTAATATCATTCTGGGATCCGAGGTCGATCAACAAATACCAAAGCTTCACGATAGGTTCTGGACGATAAATTGGAGATGTATTCTGAACATAATAATATAAATGAATACATATATATGTACATGTATACAAATATCAGATTTATGTAACTACACAATCGATAAAAACCGTGCTAACATTGCTAGCAGTTAATTATTGAACTAACCTTTAGGAATTCAAATATACTGAACAAATGAAGATGATATATATAGTGATACAGTTATTCCAACATAAGCATATTATTTAACAGGCTTTGCGAATGTGAGAAGGGATGAGGAAACTTCGCCTCTGTCAAACTGCTAAGCTTTGAAGTACATACGTACATACATACACTTGCGGACAAAATAATAGCACCACTCTCACAAAAAATGTTTTCAAGGGAGTTGTTTTTAAATTTGTTAGTTTAAGGAATTTATGAATTCATTTGTAGAATTGGAAAAATACATATTTAAGACATTTTATGAAAAAGGGAGAAATTGTGTTTTTTTAATTATGAAAACTCAAAATATATAAACGATGTCTAGTAAAAACTAATGGTTTGTATTTTCATTTGTAAAAAAAAGCCGTAGTTGTGCTATAATTTGTATCGCAACTGTTCATACATAAATAAACACGTACATACATAGTTGCCAGCTTGTAAAGCTTTGCATTGTGCGAGCTGCTCATTCGCTGCATTCATACAGAAAGCTCGGCTTTACAAAACCTCAACCAGTTTCAATTTCAATTTCAATACAATTTAACAATTTATTACAACTGAGACGGGACGGGACGAGACGAGACGTTGGATTGCCAGGGGTTCGTTGTTGTATGCGGTTTTTATTTTGTTTTGAATTTATGTTCATTTTGGGCTTTGGCACTTTGGCGCATGCGTAGACGGACTAGTAAAGTGCGAGACAGCGCCGCAGACGGACGTAGAAACGCTTTAAGTTGAATCCAAAGATAAAATGGCAATTGGCATTGGGTTGCTGCATAATCGAGCTTCTTGGCAAGCATTTCTCATCCTCATCACGCTGCTCAATGCGCGCATTTGCCAAGCCTGGAAACCGATCGCTTCGAGCAGTCCCATAACATCGTACAGTCTGAAACAATCGCATCCGGGTGAAGCCAGCAGCAGCCACGAGTTGGCCACCAGCTATGCCCAATTTGGGGAAGAAAAGGACGACGATGATATTCTGCTGGCACGTGCCGCTGTTGTCAATGGTTTGGAAACAGGCATTGCTCCTGCTGCTCCATCAGGCACCATTCTCAAATTCGATGACGAGCAAGAGAAAAACCACTATGAGTCCTACAGCTACAAGGATGAAGGTGTTGCCGATGTTGTCGCTGATGGGGCGTCGTCTCTCAGTTTTCCGCGCACTCCCCTCTACGTCTCGGACAGCTGCAGTGTTAAAAAGTTTGCGTTCAATCAAGATGGTGCTGTGGATTACGGCAATGGGCTACCTGAGCTGGATCAGTTCACATTGTGCTTCTGGATGCGTTTCACGAACCACACTGGGGATCATGTTATGTTTACCTATGAAGGTGAGTGACAGAGACTATGACTAGGCGAAGTGTGATTCCCACAGATTATGAGCATAACGAATTCTTTATTATGTGCATGAAAATAATGGAAAGATTTTGATGGTCTGGCCTTTTTGAATAGACTTTCTTCAACAACACAATGATCATCGGCCTTTCTTCTTATATAAGCAGACGTCAATTGTTTTGATGCCCCCGTAAAAGCCAACATATAAAAGACCTTCACTGTGAGAGCCGTGACTCTCTTTGTGGGCTATGCGATCCACCAACCGATGCTGGGGCCTGGAAAAGTGAAAGGAAGCCAACTTCCTGATGCAAAACAACGTAGTGAATAGACAACGAATATTGACCATACAATGCTTGACTTTTTTATGCTTTTGATGTTCAGAGCAGCGCAAATACGGTTAAATTTGTTAGCAAGTATTTGGAAGATAAGATAAGATATTCGCTTCGACTTTCATCTTCACAATTTACAACTCGTTGCTTGTGACCGACAGACCGACAGACAGACAGAAAGACAGACCGACCGACCACATTACATAAGCGCTAAATTTACCTGTTTGCAGTAAGCTGCTGTTACCGCTGCTCTCGTCGCTTTTGTTATTTTAAGTCTTTGAGATTGTTTTAAATATGCAACTCAAGCTGCGTACAACGCTTCCGGACCACAACACTTAACAGATGCTGTCGTGACCCGAGACAAAACGCCTCGAAAAGCTGAGTCCACCAAACTGGAAACTGTTAGACGACGTTAGTTGCCCTGCAAACGACAACAACAGCAACAAAAATACCAAAACATATGCAATTATTATGTTAACAGGATTTTGGTGTACTTTCCCGCCATCTCACCACTATTCATGTCCGGAGATTGATAAGTTTATTTAAGACTGCGCTTTTAGATCTTACATTGCATACAAGAAAAAAAAACATTTATATTTTTTGGTCCGCTGAGATTGTGAAACAAGTCAAGTCTCATATGTAGCATTGGGGCATTTAGTGCTTGTCTTGATTAACTAGTGCAGTGCGGCATCGAATACATCGCGCAATTTGCTCGAATTTCATAACAAACGCCATCGATGGCATTTCAACTTTTTGTTTTCTTCTCGTTTCTTTCCAATTAACTCTGTCAAACTTCCACAGTTGAAAAGGAACCACGCGAGATACAAATCTGGGTCGCAAATGCGCAAAATTCCAGTTTCCTATCGATGGCCATAAAAGGTCAACAAATGTACAGGTACGTTATAGTTCCAATCATCTAACGGCATATCTTCCCATACGTACAAACTAATAATAATGCCTTAATGCATGCAGACTGAATTATCCGCTGCGTATGCGTCAATGGCATCACATGTGCAGCTCGTGGAATGGAAAGACTGGCGAGTGGCAGGTCTGGCTCAAGGCAGAGCGTATTGGGCGTGGTTTCCACAATTCGGTGAGTAGCTTGCCAAGAAGCAGAAGTTGGCTAGTTGGGTAGTGTTGTCTAGTGTCTAATTACGCGACGGAAACAGTTGCTAAGCCAGCCCCACATAACGACATATACAATGAACCATGGCGGCAACTGTTGGAAACTGGTTGAGGGAAAGATTGCGATAGTGAAGCTGAATTTCTGATTATGCCATTGCAGGTATATTACGTATTACACTCAGACAAAAAAAAATTGCACTGAATTTTAGAAATTACCCATACTGACTCTATTTTTTGCTATAAAATAGGTTTGCGGGCTTGATTGTCCCAATGAGCCAGCAGACCATAAAATATATGCTTACACATTTAACCCCAATTGCAATCATTTACATTACAAATTCACAGCTAGTGGGCCATAAGATACCTTCAAAGGGAAACATGCGATCCGGAGGTAGTTCGGTTACCGGCGCAGTAAGCCACGGCCTCCACTTCGAGGTGACCCTCGTACAGATTTATCGCGTGGCGTTGAGTGCGGGGAAGGCACATCGTGATCACAAGCATCACCATGTGCACCATTTCGACCACGAGGGTCAGGAGGTGTCCAGCACAGCGCGTGCGCCACCCATGGTCAGTAAGCCCTAATAATTAATATAATAATTAATAATCTCCATGCTCGAGTACTGTTCTATTTAGATAAATCGACCACAGCCGATGCACTCGCTGCTGGCAAGCGGCCAAATTCCAACCAGATTGCGCATTAACTTGGCCAACTCGGCGCCAACACAGAAGCCAGCAGGCACTGTCGAATTCCAGTCGCAACAGCAACCACAGCAACAGGCAATCACGCTTAATACCAATTTTGTGAATGGCCAAATTAATGCCGGTTCTCGATTGGTTGCTCAGCAGCTACTCGGTATATCGCCGATAACTCAAAGCCATCGCCGGCCCAATCCGAGCGCTGAGCCTGGACGCTTCCATATGCTGAGCAACGCGGCAAATGTTCAGTTCATAGATGAGACAGAGACGCATATACAATTTAAGCGCCAGGCGAATGCCAAGGCCTCAAAGGATGACATCAAAGATAAAAAGTTGCGAAAGCGCGGCTTGGTTTTGCTTGACGATGGCTCTCTGGTTGATGATGGACTGGACGACAGTAGCAGCAGCAAATATAATGGTCTTGCAGACTTTGGAGGTCAGCAATTCAAGCATGATCTGACCCTAAAGATGACCCTGGAAGAAGAAATCAGCACACACGATCGCGAGCCAGCCGAGGAGGAAGTCAAAGCCGTCATGGCCATATGCAGCAACTGTGATCCGGAGCCATTCCAGGGTGCAATCGTTTTCGCCTGGAAGGATGTCAACGAGCACATGAACAACACCCTCAAGGGCCTCAGTGTGGGTACATGCGGACATTTTTAACTGTCACCGGTTAGCAGTCAGTCAGCCAGTCAGTCAGTCAGTCAGTGCTATCCAAATACATTTTAAGCAGAAGTCTAGCATGTTGGTTCATATAACGCTTAAAGTACATATGTACATATATTTTTTTTTTTATATCTTAGTATCTACCTATGTATTATATATACACATATATTTGAATATGCGTACTGTTAATGCTGAGTAGAGCTGACTTTATTTGAAAACTTTCACCTTTATGTATATATACACACATACATATTTATATAAATCTATTAAAGTGGACATCCACCTCAAATCTAGTAATATAAAGAATATTCAGAAAAAATCGCTCTAAAATCAAATTCATTCTGAGAAATTGAACGTTTTTCTTGTTTTTACAAATAATTTCTAAATATTGGGAAAAAATTCCTAACATTTAGAAAGGCTTGCCACAAATCGCTACCCCAAAAATATGGCGTCTTTTTTTTTTTATCCTGAATCCATTAAAAATGGGTAAAAAGGGTATAATGGTTTTGTGCAAATGTATGTAACAGGCAGAAGGAAGCATCTCCGACCCCATAAAGTATATATATTCTTGATCAGGGTCAACAGCCGAGTCGATATAGCCATGTCCGTCTGTATGAACACGCAGATCTGTGAGACTATAAGAGCTAGAGAATATAGGTTCTCGTAGAACGCAGATCACGTTCGCTTTGTTTTTATCGATAACTGTCTCCGTTTCTCGATTATCGATACATTTAAATTTCCAATAGCAATAAATGCTACAATTCTTAAGGCAGAGCCTCCTAATTAATACATAGTATGCATATGCATATTATTGATCAACTACCCAAATTTAATCAAGATCGGTTAAGAAACTTCCAAGTCATAGTCGAAAATATATTCTCATGTTGATCTCATTTCTATCAGCAGCCGCAAGCATTTTCTGTATGCATCAATATGCGAGCGTATGTGTGAGAAAGAGATGACATGATAATCGACGCGAGCGTCAATATTTCTTTGTGTGTGGTTTGCAGAGCCCGTTACCCCGGTACTATTGCGTGTACGTATATATATATATATATATGTAGCGGCAGAGCCCGCTTGCAAACCACACCCTGGAAATTAGACAATTTTTTAATTTTAGGAAAATCCACTCTGAAATTTAGAAGTGCAAATCCTAGTTTTTAGAAAGCCACAACAGTAAATTTTAGAAATTCGCTTTCTGAATAATAAGGTTAAAAACCCTCGGCGCCAAAAAAATGGCGATTTACTAAAATTAGGGCTATTTTTCTCTGAGAGTATGTGGAAGAGAGTAGAACCGTAGAAGAGAGTAGGACAATCTTACCTTCGATTTGTGAATGTGCTGGTGCTTAAAGTCCGAGTCGAATTCAGGCTCGCTAAAGTAGCTCTGGTCCTGATCCCAGCTAGACTGTGCCTGTGGCAATGGCTGTGGTATGCCCGGTCCGCCGGGCAGAATCTGAGGCGGAGCGGCGACCTCGGTGGACTCGAAGAGGCGCAGCACGGAACGATCACGTATTTCGCGCAGATGGGAACGCACATCTTCCAGTTCATAGAACATGTCCTTGCTGGCATCATGGATATAGATCTTAACGTTTGGCCCCTCCAAATACGACATGGTCAGCTGACGGGGAAACGAGCGCACGAACAGCGCTCGCACGGTATCTATCGATGTGATCTCATTGGGGAGCAGTGCTCGCTTCGTCTCCGAGCGATACTGTAGAAAGACAAGGCCAAGCGGTCGCTCCAGTGTCTTCGATGGTGTTCGCACCACGGGCAACGACGAGCGCTGTTTGCCGCCCCGACGAAATCCCGTACTAGCCGTTTCCACCTCAGACATAATGCCGGGATCATCGTCGAAAAGGGGCCCCTGATTAACGGGTGCATAGCCACGCATCGGTTGATTCTTCTTGTTCTTCTGCGCCCTCGTACTCATCTAAAACAAATACCAAAGATATAATGACAGCCTTTCAGAGAGATCTCTTTCGGTCTGTTCGACTTACTTCCAGGTCCATGGCGCGTTGCTGCTGCGGCATTTGATGAGCGTGTGGATGCTGTGAGCCACCATAGACGAGAATGTCGCCTCCAAGCGTGTGCCGTCTTGGATCGTCGCGGCGCATTGCGCGTCTGCGCTCCTCGCCTCCTTTTGAAAGATTCGAGCGAATTAGAACACACATACATACATGCATACATGCATACATGCATACATACATACATACACACATACATACATACATGTGATATGTGGAGCATAACTCACCTGGTTCGTTGGTCGGCAAGCGACCGGGTTTGTTCTCATTTTGCCAGTCTTCTTCTGAAAACAGTATACAAAAACGCCTTAATCAAACGGGCACACAATAACTATCGATATTCGACTACCATCGCTGGTTTTTGCCAAAGCCTTTAGGACCTGTTTACAGATCAAAAAAAATTATCGATCCTGAAAACATCGCGGAATTTTGACGATCGGTTTTGCTGACAGCAAAGACTGAAATGCACACTGCTAACTCACTGTTAACCTATGTGGATTTCGTGAACAGCTGTTTGACGGTGGCAATGCATTTGATATACAAACGTGGCAAGTGCATCGAAATAAAAAAAGTAAATTGTGTGAGAAAATTGATTTGAACCGTCAAGAAAAAGGTCTACTTATAAAGGCCGTAGAGGCGAGAAAATTAATTAATTAATCTTTTGGCTCTCAGCAGACCACAATCGAAATAAATTGCAATTTCATGACTGACTTTTTGATTTTGTCTTCACTCTGCAAAACAGACCCTTATTAACATCAGTGTTGGCGTTTTGGCCTTTTTGTCGGCCAGATCTGTTAATTTTTTGATTTGATTTTGCCGGCAAAATTAGCAACAATATCATAAGGCGATAGATAAGGCATGCTGGGAGCAGTATAGATACAAAAATTAACCAGTTTTCATTCTTAAATGGCAATAAATATATTATTTTGTATGCTGCTCGAACTTAATACCTCCTTCGCGTCCCTTGCGTTTCTTTTTTGATGATGAGCTGCTGCTTCCACTGCCGCCTTGATTTGCCGATGCACTCTTATCTTTGCTTTTCCAACGAATCAACATTTTCGCCGTTTACCTTCAGTTGGGTGCACAATTCTTAATTCTTGTATTTCGCTTCTTGATGATTATGCGCAACTGTGTTTACTGTATAAAAAAAGACATTCTTTTTGTTGTGAGTATGTATTGTGTTCCCATTTAGATACCTACATACATATATATGCTGTGTATACATATATGTTGTGGATTTTTACATATACAGAGCATGCAATGTTCATAAATATGTCAATGTTAATGTATATGTTAATATATACGTACTTATTCATATCTACATATATATACATATGTAAGTAGAGGAGTATTTACGTATGTATACCTACACTTACGTACATATGTACATGGATACATACGCAGTGCATCTTCTTTTTAACTTTGTTTACATTTGTGCCGGTAAGAATATTCATAAGCGTATTATGAATTTAGGTACATGCATATACATATACATATATAGATATGCATACATGCATACCTATGTAAACTTGTAACTGCAAAGTATATATGTATGTTTGTATGTGTGTTACATGAATATACATACACACACGTAAATATGTACCTATATATATATACATGTGTATATATATCTGTGTGTGTGTGAAGTATGCCTGGATTATTCTGTCGTGTGGGTGTGGTACAAAATGGCAAGCATCGATAAGCGCCGAGTACGAATACGAATACTTCAGTTCCTTCGAGACCTATATATATATATATATATATATATTTATGTATACACATATACATAACATAAATAGATATGTACATACATATATTAAGGAGCCAACTGCACATTATTCAACTTCACCACTGTGAATTTTTAATAATGCAAAATTTAAGTGTTGTGGCATTTCAAAGGATATTACAGCTGTAGCTTTTTTTTAACAAATCTGTATGTGTGTGTATGTGTACACATGTGCATTTGCAGACATTTTACATATGCATATGTACGTGTGTGAAAATAATGAAATATACATAGGCATAGACACTTGCTACGATTGTACTTTGCATAGGCACAGCAATGCGGGGTATATATGTATGTGTATGTATGTATGTATGTGTGCATGTGTGTATGTGTTTAGGTACAAACAATGTAAAGATGGAGAGTAAATGGAAAATATATGTTGTACCACTTGGCATGGCCGGCTTGTGTTGCTGATAATTTGTATAATTAGTCGTTATTCACTTGTCGGTTATTATATAGTTATTGTGAGATTTAACTTCTATCTTAACTCATCTCTCGCGCTAATCGCAGCCGTGGCAATTGAAACGCGTTTAAAACCCGTTCGATACGTTTTAACACTCAACAGCAAAATTATTTCTGGTATATCAGAAAGCGTTTCCGCCCTAAAAAGCTACGCGGGATATTTTCAAAGACGCATGCGTCGTGTGGCAAGTGCTGTGTCAGTGCTGCCAATTTGCACAACTAATTTCAAAGCTACTACCAACGATAAACAGAATATATGCATATAAACACATATATTCGGCATTATTGTTATTTATCCTAAGGATTTCTTTTCTTAACAATGCACACAAAATAACATTCACAAAAGCACATACAAATGTACATAAAATATAATATATATTACTGCTACTTATGTGTTTCACAATATATACGTATGCATACTTATGTTTTTTTTGGTATTAACTGAAATTTGTTTTTGGCATTTTGAAAACCCAACAAAATGCTTTTGATAATGGCATTTGACAATGGTTACAGTTACTTGCTTTTGAATGGAACCGTATTGTTTTGGAATTTAGAATTTTATTTGAAAATTTATAGTAGAAGCTCTGCCTGGGCTGTACATTTATTTGAGTTATGTACATGTGAAATATAACATTTTCTTAATATTTTTCTCCATATATATATCGTGTAAAATATAAATGAAAATAATTTTAAATTAAATATTTAGTTGCTGAGAAAATATGAACAAAACCCAAAAATATTCAACTTTTTATATCCTGAACCAAATTCAAAATGTGTAAAGGGATATAATGAAGTACAAACTTGTGTAACAGGCACAGAGAAAACATCTCCAGCAATATATATGTATACATATATATATATATATATGAAGAATATATATATTCTTCATCAGGATCGGCGGCCGAGCGAATCTAGCCATGTCAATCGATCTCAAAGGCTGTATGAGCTAATCTCTTCAAATTTGGAATAAAAGTTCTTGTATACCATGCGCATATCATGTTTATTTTATTTTACCGATAACTCTAACGGTTTCGCGAATAACGATACAAATCGATTTCCGATAGCAATAAAAGTCCCATGTTTAAAGATATAGCTTGTCAATTTAAACAAAATATATTATGACACATTATTGATCAAATGCAAAAATTTTATCACATATATATATATATATATATATATATTTCAAATCTTCAGTGCCTCGATATCTTTCATTCCGTGCATACACACTCATACGCACAGACATATATATATGTAGAAATTTTGTAGACACGTTCTTGTTGGAAGCCCTTGATTCCAGTTCTATATACATATATTTATAATTTGTCAAATAAAGCGGAATAATATATTTAACAGCTGGGTGGCAGGTTAACTCGTACTCGAGCTCACTCGACTATTGCATTCTGAGTTTTGTTCTTACTCTGATCCAACTGCAGAATATTATATGGAGCTTATAATTTTCTGCTGGCAGGCAATAAAACTCACTCAACTAACAGAAATGTAAGAGAGACAATCAATTACTTGTTTTCTTCTTGTTTTATATACATACATTGTTAATCAAAATAAAAATATTCTATAATACAATTTCTTAGCAACTAGGACTGTGGATTAATATTTACAATTTGTGTAGCTCTATTATCGCCAATGGTTGCCAGTTGGTTGTTATTATTGGCCATATCAATTGAGAGCCTTCTTGCGAGCGCGCGGATCGGGAATCAGTTATTCTAGTAAAAATTATATACATAAGACTACTCCAAGCCAATAAAATGTCTACACCTAAGCGATGTATACAAATAATTGTGTGTATTATATAAATATTGTGAATTTGTTTCCCGCTCAATTGATTGTATTTTCTATAATTTCTCATAATTTTAAATGGTATGTTTTAAAAGGCCTAAGGTATGAGAGAAAGACGGAACCATTCGTGTTTCTTGTGTGACGCATACAAAACACGTAAGTGGGAGGGAGACACGTTCAACTGCACCAAACTGGAACTGGAACTGCAATTGGAATTGGGAATTGGAAGCTGACAAATCTACAGTGTGAGTGTGAGGATGATGACATTCAAGTGTGCACGGCTTGATCAATTTCCAGCGCAGTTTGTTCGAATTGACTTCCAACGTATGGTTTTATTTTTTGCTTAAGCGGCTTCCAGCTTCGACTGTGTTTGAACTGACCTCCAATGTAGGGTTTACAGAGAGAGACCGTTAATAACGACTGACAGGAAAGCCGTGTATTTCACGGCAACTGTTTATTCGACATCCGCCTGCCTCTGCTTCTGACAATTCCAACTGATTCCAGGGCAGCGTCATCTCATCCTTTTACATGTATGCATTTACTCTTATATATTTGCACTATGGGCTAGTATAAGACAAATTCTGTATGTGTTATTGGGGGGAGGGAGGGAAGGGGGATTGATTGGAATGATTCCATGAATCTTAGCCTAATTTGCGACGCCTGCTTGTTGTCGGCGGCGTTGCCCCGAGCGCCACAACGGGCAGGGCAACGGGGGTGCCATGGCCCGGATACTGTAGATGCTGCACCACGGAGAGCTGTGGCTGCTGCTGCTTGAGCAACTCGGCGGCGGCATGTGCCTCGGCCGCAACAACGGGATGCAACAGGTCAATGCCAACGCCTCTGCCTCTGCCACCAGCAGCAGTTGCTGTCATTCCATTGCCATTGGCGCTATCACAATCGTCGTCATCGGAGATCAGTGATATGCTCAGATCGCTGGAGAGTTTGAGGGAAATTGGTGCCGGTGGCGACGGTGCCACCATCGGTGCGACCTTGGCACGCATCGCCGGCGACAGCTTCTGCAGCTGCTCGGGCAGCAGATCTTGGGCGTACTCGGGCATGCCACTGGAGGCGAGTCCCTCGCGCAACTTGCTCAGCGACAGCTCGTAGATGCGATTCGCGATGACCGTGTGCACGGTGGTCTCATCCGGCAGCGCGCCAGAGGCATCCACATCACCGGCATCCACATCTACCCGGAGATAGCCATCGAAGTGGCTGGCTTTGGGTGATGTGGTGCTCGGTGTGCTGCAGCTGCTCGGATTGCTGTGGAACGAGGCCTGGCGAGCCTGGCAGTTGGCAGTGGTCGAATTCCGTGGCACCAGCGATACAGTTACCTCCTCCTCGACGACGGCGCCAACTCCGGATGAGCGGGTGAGCGGCGCCAGCGGCGGTGGGGAGCGCATTATTCGGCGACTGGCCAATATTCGACTGCCATCCTCATCGTCACTGGTGAGGACAATGCTGCATGTGGTTGTCACATCTCCACAACGTTTCCTGCTCCTGCTGCCAGCTGGCATTAGCAACATGGTCGAGCTATGCGTCGCCGGCACCAAAGTGATGTTCGGCACCATTGACAACTGCAAACTGCCGTTGCTCACTGTCAAATTGGATGGCCTGGCAGCAGTCGTCCTCGCCCTCGACTGGTTGTCGTCATCGCCATCATAATCGTCGTCATCCGACAGCAGATCGATGGTGATCTCTGCGGGCAGTGAGGCGGCCACATGACGACGCGACAACAGCGACGACGACGACAAATGGCAACGTCGCCTCATGCGATCAGTCTTGCAAGCAGACGGCGCAGGAGGAACGGCAACGGGAACGGGAATTGGAATGGGAACGGGAACAGGTGCTTGGGCATGCAAACAAAAATGTTGTTGCCGTTCGCGCGCGTCCACCCATTTGCAGAGGCGGCGCTTGAGTCGCCGGTTGTCGAACAAATTGGTTGATATAAAGAATGGTTCCGAGGAATGTTTGGTATTCATAATTTCTGTGACAGAGAGCGAGAGGGAGAGAGATGTTGAGTTGAGCCCTTGGGAAATGTGCATGCCTTTTACTTACTTGCTGCTGCTGATTTCACCTGAATTTGTGCGCGTTGCTGCAAGCAGCGCCTTACATCGCTGCACTGTGGCTCTGCGGCCCCAAAGTTGAAAAAGTGCAAGTGAGCAGTAGTTTTTTTTTTACCTAGCAGCAAGTACAGTTTGTTATTGCGGCAATTGCAACTTGCATAATTGCGTCAACTGCGCTCAAAGTAGGCTCAGTCTGTTAGCTTTCGCCTGATTAGTGGATGTCGCCTTTACCCATGGCCATTTACATTCGTGTATTTTTGGCTGAATGTTGACTTTCTGCTATTGTAGTTTATGTTCGCGTTCAGTTTGTGTTGCGTTTTGTTTTTGTTGTAGTCTTTTTTTTCGTGCTGTTTATTTTGGAGTAGGGATGTAAAAAAGTGCATCGATTGCGTGGTTATCGATACTCTTCTAACCAACACTGCGATTGTTTTCGTATATACGCAACCGTGCCTAATGGTTGTTGTCTCTGCTAATCGGCTAATTGTTCGTCATTAACGGCGGCGGCTGATTTGAAATCATTGTTAGTTTTCTTAGCCAAACTTCAAGACAATTTGCCAACCTAGCGCTATCGACATAGTCGACATACAGTTCACCAATATTCCTGAAGAATTTATTGCAAGTATATATATTATATGCATACATAATAATGCACATGTGAGCGATTACATGGAAAACATATAAATTAATATCGATGCCTCAGCAGGCGCTTAATCAGCGACAGTCGTTCATCAGACGGTCCGATGTGAACTGATTTGCGAGATTTCTTGCAAGACGAACGCATCCGACAGTAATATCGGCAGCCTAGGCGGACACGACAGCCAGTTCGAGCAAAAGCTTATACTGCCAAAAAAAAAATAAATAAAAAAAATTGAGTACAAATTGGCGCCACCCACAAATGTTGAGCTTTTCATTCGATTAGGCACATGCGCTTTGAATTTGAGTGGCATTCCGAGAGCTTTCACTCAAAGCAGGCAAAGAGGATTCACTGTATTTGGCTTTCAACGAGTATTTGGTTTAAGTAAGTCAGTCAGCGTAAAGTCGTTCAACGTTCTTGTGCGTTGCGCGCTCGGACGCTTTTGTTATTTCTTTGTTATTTTTTTTGTTTTCACTGGGCTACACAAGTTACACTCGTAATAATGAATCCTTAGCCATAATATGAAGATCGATGTCAAATTGTAATAGGGATACCACTCGGAATGTTGCAGGCTATATTATCTAGTGGCATAAACATATGGCTAAAACTTTCTCAGTATGTTGTAGGCTTAAATTGTAAGACTTAAGAATAAATATCTTTGATATACGCTGGTCTAATTTAATGATCATATTGCAGATTGAATTAATAAGAGGTATATATTTATTTACAAATAAATTGTTATTTTTAAGAAATTATGGAAATGCATCAATGTCTCAAGAATAAAATGAACAAAAAACTAGAAAACAAAATTATCTTAGGCATGCTGAAGACTACGTACACTTTCCAAAAAGAAGATGTCATCTGCGACAACTAAATTTTTGTCTTGAGTTTGGAAAATGATTATGTTTTTGTATGTTTTAACAACATTTGATTGAAACATTTAGTTTTCACATGTTTCAGTAAATGTACATATGTAGTTACATATATGTGATCAGAACTGGTAAACGCTTATCTCGATACCACAATGTTAAACTTTTTTTTTGGCCAATTGTTTCTAGGACAGCGATTTGATATAGAGATTTGATCCGGATCTGAAGTACGCAGCAAAAAGGTGGTCTGGCATCGCGCCAGTTTTACGATAGATTCTGCATTATTTATCAATATCGTGATCTTCTTTCTTTATCTTCCTTCTTATTCCTTACCCACACTAAGCGTTCAGCGCGCTTATAGAAATAGATTCGTTTAATTATATGTGCAATTAATTTCATAAACAACAAAATTGGAGAAAGCCTATAAAAATATTGAGACTCGATTTTTTATATCAGCAGTTAGGAAAACCATTTATTGTTTCAATCATAAGCAGCATTCACATGTGTACACATTACGTATACATTTGAGGCAATGGATTGATAATACTGAATAAATTTAATCATATATACATATACAGACGGAGCCTTGAGCCGTGTCGGTTAGCTGAAAAAGAAAAATCCCAACTGCTTAATACTTCAGTTGCAACATGGACACATTTAATGGGCGCGCGTTTAATTGAAATCGGTGAATCGGGCCAAAACGAATGCCAGCCTACTTTAAATTTTGTACGCAAAAAAGTCGGCAGTCTGCTAAGTAAAGTAAAACCGAAGTAAAGCAGGGCAGTGAAAATTGGGCGCTGTGGTAATAGGAAAAGTGAGGAGGAGTACAGCGTAAAGACAATAGACAGGAACCACAACAAAAATTATAGACTCAACTTGGCTTGACTTGCCACTTGGCCGCCCACAGTTTCCAGCTCCAGTTCCAGCTACAGCTCCAACTCCAACTGCAGCTCCATCTCCGATTGCAGCTCTACACTAAAAAAATCGCCTTAATTTTTTGTTGATCGCTGTTAATTGTCATACTTTCAGAAAGTAAATTTCAAAAATGTATGATTGTGGCTTTCTAAAAACCAAGGCTAGCATATCTATATCACGGTGAATGTTATTAAAAATTTTGAAAAACCCGATAAAAAAATTCTCATATTTTTGGCAATGTCGATTTGAGGCAAACCTTTCTAAATTTTAGAAATTTGTTTTCCTAATATTTAGGAAATATTTCTAAAAACAAGAGAAAAATTTATGTGTTTTAGGATGATTTTCATTTTAGGTGCGATTTATTTTAATGTAGGGCCATTTTTTCCAAGTGTAGTCGCAGCAATGCGCTTTGGCCGCTTAAATTTAAGAAGCGCGGAGAATGAAGCATTTGCAGCGTTTAGGCGCACGCAGACCTTGCTGCCGACCCCAACCCCGACCCGATCCCACAGGCAATGGTTTCCTGCCCCAGACAGTGGCAGTGGCAAATGCTCAGGCCTGTGCCTGTGCCTGTGCCTCTGACTCTGCCTGTGCATTAAAATGAATTTCTTTTGTATGCGTTGTGCTTCGCAACGGGCAGACTCGAGCCGGAGTCGATTTGAATGAATGCACGTCCTTGCTGTGCTTGCAGCTCAGGCCAAGGCTCAGCAGCTCAGCAGCTCCGTCTCTGGCTCCATCTGTGTCGTCATCACTGGCAAAGTGCTGGCACATCGATATTGCCTTCTTCGTCCTTGCCATCCGCGTCGAGTTTGCTTCTTGACGTCTTTTAAGTGTTTGCATTTTTCAGGTGTTGAATTTTCATTGTACTTGTCTTTGCTGTTGCCGCAGTTGTTTTGCTTTACTCTTTACTCTCTTCCATTCTATTCTATTCTATTTTTTTTTTTTATTTTTATTTTTATTTTTTGGCATTACGCCAAATGTGCAAAGCCAACAAAATACCAAAAGATTGCACATTGCACCTGTCTTCTGGACGGCATTTTGGTTTACGGCTCCAGTCTGCCTCAGCTTTTGTGTACGTGGCTGGAGTTTGTTTGTGTATGCGTGCGTGTGTGCGTGTGTTTGTGTGCTTGTGTGGGTGTGCGACTGCCTTAGCTGCTTTAAGGTAATTCTCCGACATGCCCTTGTTGCTGTTTGCTCGCATATTTGCTGTTGTTGTTGCCCTTATACCCTGTGTTCATTTAAAATTGGTAAAACGGGTCAAATAAACTTGCGCAAATGTACATACATACATGTATGAGGCAAAGAGGCAGAAGAAAGCATATCCGTCAACCGCCATCCGTTTCCGTCTGTCTGTTCAGTCTATGAGAGCTGAGTGACTCAAAATTTGGAATATAGGTTCGTCTATAGCGTATGCTGATGAACTTTGTTGTCATTTTATCGATAATTTCGGCAACAGGTAAACAGATTCGGTCTTCAAATTAAGTTAGAATGCTTACCTCGACATTATATTGATTGGCTGTACAAATTTTTGATCCTTAATCAACGCAGAAGTTGTTAATGAATGCATTTACTGTAATATATTATTGCATTGTATTAAGAAAGTGTTTGGACACAGCAAAAAATTCATCTTTTCTCATTTATTTTGTAAAAAAATTATTTTATTTTTTACTTATATTTTTCTTTTTATTATTTTTATACAATTTAAATGAGTTTGTACAACTAGTTAAAAGAAAAAAGATTCATTAACTTAAACTTGTTTGAAATTTTAAAAACCAAAATTATCCATTCTTTGCATTGTGAAGAAAGTGTTTGTGGCGTTGACAACCGTTATTTATGATTTTGGAATTCCTCAAACTGTTCGGCTTAATGGTTTCGATGGATCGGTGAAAGAAGCAGTGTAAAAATCATTTTAAATTTGTTTATAAGTGGTGTATGACCACAAATAATATAATCAGAATTTGCGTGATTTGAAATTGAAGCTGGCAAAAAATGCCAGCATAAACATGGAAAACAGGAACATTACTGCAAGCTATTTTTGTCAGTTGGCGGCCAAAACTAAGCTGCGCAAAGCAAAAACAAAATATGCAAGAAAATCTTTTACTCAAATATTGATCTGCTACGAACTTTGACAGAGCAATAGCAGTGGCAAGAGCAAACAGGATTTTATTGTGCTCTCTGTAGTTATAGCAATTGCAAAAAGAACAAGATTGATAGGCTCTGCTACTGCTCTGTTAAGGTATGTACCACTAGCAATAGTAAAACGTAAGACTACAAGAGAGCGTAGCATTAAAACTAAAGAGAGGATGATAAGCTCGCTACAATACTCTCCAAATGCATGATAACATGATGGATGCAATGAAATCAATTCTTAAGAGAGCTGTGATTTATGAATGTGTTTTGTGTTACTAATAGGTTTTTTTTTTGGATTATCATCTTGTTCATCAGAAATTTATCTGAGATCTTATGAACTGTGAGATAATCGGGAAAAAGATAAGTTGGCTTGCGTATAGGGTATCTGGTAGTGAGAATGCTCGTGTAACTCAGAAGACTATTATTGTTGGCCAGACATCAGCTAATATATGATTGACTCATCAATGGACGGGGCATACTTAAGATCTAAAAACTTGATGGTTTCAACATAGCTTACAAGAAATCCACCGCCCTTGGGGAAAAACAAGGGGTCAAGCATGAATGAGAAAAATTTCAAACCAAATTCAACCTTAGGCCTTAGGCACGTTTCCAACACACTACAAATAAACTAGCTCAACAGGTGCTGCACCTATCTGTTATATGAGCTGGTTTCGTTTATCAATGTATCTTTAAGGACCAGCGCAAATGGAAAGTGGAGCTCAGAGCTCTTATTGTACAAACAAAAACGGCAGGTGCAAACTAATATTTGTACTTACACAAATACATAGTAAAATTGAAGGTATAAAAACTATCTCGACTTAAAACGTCTCAATACTAGCAAGTCTGGACGTTTTTACATAAGCGAAATGCTATTTTTCTAACAAATTTTCGCCTGTACATCTGTCAAGTAGCTGGGCAAGTCTGTCCATAATTAGTAAAGGGAATGAGAATGCCTTAATACAATTATTAACACGGACAGTGTGCATATGCGTGCTTGTGCTTAGATTTGGGCCGTGGTCCGATAGGTCAGATGAACGGAGGTTTTGCACATCTGCACCCGCACCTGGACCTCTACCAGTGTACCTGTAACTGCTACAGGCGGAAACCAGAGAGCCCTGCAGTGGTAAGTAGAAATTTGCGTCAATAGGATTGTTAAAGAGGCTTAAGTTAAATGGAAAACTTCCGAATCAATGAACCGCAAATTGCATGCGAAATGCCAAAACGAAAATGTCGCCCACCGACTGCTTCAGCGACCAGAGCTATGTTTGTCTGTCTGTCTGCCCACATATATGTACTTATACGTACATACACAAACGTACATATATACATCAATACATATGCTTAAGAGAGTGCATTGAAATCGAAACCGTTGCGTCTTCGTTTCCAAACCCAACTGAAATTAAAACCGAACATCGCAAGAGCCGCTTAGCAACGCATATTATTCTAATTAAGCGCCCCAAACACACAATTTTGCTGATATATATGTGTTATTCACATCCATATTTCTCAGGTGCGTAGCTTCATGTTTTGCTGTTTTTCGAATAGGGGGCCATAACTGATTGGCCATTTACATTTGTTCATATGTGTTTATATTTAACTTAACGCGTGTGGTGTGCGAGAAGTGCCAACTTCTTGTTTATCACAGATGTTTTCCCATTTTGTTATCAGTGGAGGGCGTGAGTGCATGGACCCCAGAACCGACATTAGATGCGCCGCTGTGAATAAGTACGAGTGCTAGATTATATCAATTTTGTTGCTCGGCTTACTGCCAACTCGCAGAAGGAGACAAGGGAGAAATGACACGGGTACATACATGGACCGAGCATACTCGACTAGACATAAAACACGGCCACCGCTTATAAAACGTTCAAACGTTCGTCTGTCTCTTTTTAAAGCGTTCATTACTTAATACTTATACTAATGCTTACTTACTTATACATGCTTTCATCTATCTCTGTTGTGATGAAGTGACCTTTTAGAGCGTTCGCTACTTACACATATACTTACCTATACTTATACAATCAGCAATTAAATTATACGTACTTAGATTTACTTATTAATACAGTGAGAATTTAAAGCGTTCACTAGTAATTACTTATACTTGCTTACTTATAGATTTTTTCCGTTGTTGCTTACTCGGTGTGCTTATGTGGGAATGCAATTGCTCATTTTATAGGGTGTATTGCAAATGGGCACTCTAACTGCTTGTTTCCCTCACGAGTATTTCGTCTTTAATAGCAATTTCATTTCCTTCAACAAGTCATAAAACATACACATCTCCGTGCGTGCATGTGTGTGTGTGTGTGTGTGTGTGTGTGAAAAACGGAATGGGGCGATGATGACAGGGAATTCAATTTCGCGTATTTTCTTAACTTAATCCTTTTTGGCAAGCCATCAAAATTGTGGGTGCGCATATTGATGCGAGAGCTCATTTTATTTATTTAAGAACATTTAATATACTGTAAGTAGGAGGAGAGTGCATAAGTACATAAGTGTCTTCCCTTAGACATCATCATCATATTTAGAAAAGAAACGATTCCCACTTGCCCGTCGCATTTAAAAGTGGTGTTTGTAATAATTATCTCTTATCGAAATATATATTTTTTCTTGTTTTAAGCCAAAGATAATAAGAATAAATAGGCATATCAAGTTCATTGGCGACTAAAGGCGACTCATGAGACAGCAGACAAAGAATGCATATCACAAACCAAAATGCTTTCGTTTCTGTCAGACGTCATTTCAAGTGCACGGCGCGGATAAGTAACTTAAATTCAAGCAAGACGGAAGATGAAAGATGGAATATGGAAGATGCTTTCACTATATGTATATGTATATGTGATGGTAGGTAGGACGACAGTGGTGCACAAACATTTGCATTTGTTGCGAATTTGTCTGAAATTTCTTAGGCAATTGCAACTGAAAAAATAGACCTAATTCTTACAAAATCGCGTTAAAATGAATCGCGTAAAAACGAGAAAGTTGTTCTATATTTAGAAATAATATCTGAATATTAGAACAAAAATATCTAGGATTTAGAAATGCTTGCCCTAATTCGGCAATCCCAAAAATAGGGCGACTTTTTCTATTTCATAGAAAAGCATTTCCAAAAAGTAGATATACAATCCAAAAAACTCCAGAACATTCTTTCTAGAATTTTGAAACAAGTAATGAAATTTACTGGCTCAACTCGCAAACCAAGAATCACCGTAAACTCATAAATGTCTTCAAATTAAATTAAGTTATTTAAATTTTTTTTAAATATATAAAATATTTTTGTATATGTGAAGTCTTAAAATACTAAGATTTAATAATAATATAAGTAAAAACATACAGAAAACAACAATGTTGAAATATAAACCCTGGTTTTTAGAATGTAGAAGCTTATATTTCAACAAGCAAATTCAATGGGTGAAAATAGATTCGTGAGAAACATTTGTCGAGATTTCGCCTCTGACCCACTGTTGCTGTCTGCCTATAAGCCACACAAACATGTTGCTTGTGTATTTGTGTATTTGTTTATTATCCTTGGTAATACATGCAAAGATGCTGCAAAGTAGCTTAATACTTTATGCACGCAATGAAAAGACTTTTTATGATCACATTATACTTGTAGATACTTATATTTTTGTAGATATTTCGCTCGTCTATTCGATACAAGGACATCCACATATGTATGCATATATGCATGTATATATACATATATACATATATATATATATATACATATATATAACAAGTGCATGGTGGATTTGGTGCCAGTTTTTGAGACTCGCAGCCCTATCGCTTTTACACAAGGGTACATGTTAAATGTGCGACACCATGTCGTATGAGTGATAGCTAGTGCGCATAAACTATGCAGTAAATAAGTTTATTATCGCTCTCTGTAGTTGCGCGTAGTCCCTCAATGCTGGTCGTGTGGCGTGTGCTGTGTGGTGTATTGTTTGCGTTGTGTGTTGTCAGAACGCCACCAAAAACTTTACAATTTATATCTGCTTTGTTTTTGCGAGTTCGACCACAGCATTCACTCTCTACACTCAGATAAACAAAATCGCACTTAATTTTAGTAAATCATGTATAATTTTGGATTTATCTAAAATTTAAAAAAAAATATGTGTTTACCATAGACGAATTCTTATATTCGATTTTTTGTTGCTATTATTATTACTAAAAATTGAAAATATCAAAATATTTTTGGCAGTGTCCATTTAGGGCAAGCCTTTCTAAATTATAGAATGCTTAGAAATTATTTCTAAAATCAAGAAAAAATTGATTTTTTGTAGTGCGAATTTCATTTCAGACTTACCTAAATTTATTTTTTCTGAGTGTGTCTCTCAGCTATGTATGTAGCTGTAATATAAGCAAAGTTATATTTGTCATATTTTCAAAGTTTGTCACTTTGGTATGAGGACTGTTGTTCTTGTGATTGGCTCTAGTTTTGCACAATCAAGATTATTTAGCAATACTAAAAAGAGAAAAAAAACATTCAATTAGTTAAATATGTAAGTTGTGCATATAAAATTTGTTCTTTTTAAGTGATTTCCGACTATTTCACATACACATGTACATATTTATGTAGGTACTGGGTAAATGGGCTGAATTCGAACAGATGGGCATGATATATTATTTGTAACTTTTAAATTGAATAGATTTTTGCGCAGCCCAATTTGTAAAATGGTCCCAGAAACATAAAAAGTGCACAAAGCATTTGGGTTTTCGTTTGCTTTCGGCTTTTTATACTTTTGTAATTATTTTGTTGCTGCTCCTAATTAATACAAATGGTTTGATACACAATAAAGATTTTTCAACTTGGCTCGTTACTGGACACTGGCCTGGCTTGGTGGCCTGGTGTGTTGTTAGTGTCCTTGTTGTCCTCGCTGAGCAAAAAAAGTTTTCCCATTTTGAAAAGTTTGTGTTTTTTGTGGCGTTTCTGGTGCAGTTGCACTCATACACTCATACTAATACACACACGCACACGCACACGCACATATATAGACGCTCTAATATCACCGCCCCATGGCCGTTATCTCTTTTGTTTTTGCGCATTGCTATTCACTTCGCCTTTGCCTTTGCCTTTGCCTTTTACTTCTCGACGTCGCCGTCGCCGCCGACGTCGTCAACGTTGCCGTCTTCATCAACGTGCATTGTTTTTGTGTAATTTTGCAATAAACAGCAAAACAATTTAAAAAACGAGCTGGCAACGTCGACAAAGCAAAGGATGTAACGTTTTGCCAAGTGGACCGACACCGACTAGCTTCTTTCCAAGCCTCCCAAGCGACCAAACGCGCACAATAGTGGGCAATGTAAAAATGAAACTCAAACAGAGCAAGAAAAGTGCTTAATGCTGGCAGCTGGCTATGACTATGAGATACCCCGCACGCTGCAGGTCAATCGACTACACATAGTGCACACAACAAGCTCATTCTATATTATCTCACTCCGCTGTCCGTTAGATAAAGTATATAGCATAGAGCATTATATACCGCATTGACCGAACGATTTGCGTATAGGGTATGTATGTGTATATGTGCATGTTCATGGAAGTTACGCTTTTGAATGCAGCGTTTTGTGGCTGGTTCTTGAGAGTTTTAAGTGCGAACGACCCACTGGCCATCCACCAATTTATATGGCAAACTTTTTTGTTGGAAAAATACTTTTGGTTAAGTTTGTTTGTTTACTGTAAAAGAAAATGTTATGCCTCCATTTGATATGTGGCCTTACCCCGTGGCTCGTTTTGGAAGCTGGAAGAAGGGCTCGATGCAAGGCCCTTTGCATCTGGCGCAGTTAATTTGTTATTGTTAGCAATAGCTGGCAACTTTGTTTTGCACTTGGTTTTGCTCCTATTATTGTTATTGGTATTCGCAGTGGCCCCAGTTAATTGAAATATATTTATTAAGTTTGGCTTCAATTTGCATACAGCTTTATATTTAAATATGTTTGCATTCATGAACGTTAATTATTAAACAAGTATATAAGGAAATACATGTGTGTGTGTGTGTGTGTATCTGAAAATCTGTTTGTACTATGCTCTTTGGGCTTTGGTTCTGCTTAAGCAGTTACTACATTCGTGGTGGGGCAGTTAGAGCCAGAAAGTTGCGTAATTACCACAGCAACTCTGATGAAATGAAGTTGCAGAAGTTGCTCCGCTGATCGGAGTGGAGCGTCAGCTAAGCAGCAAGCAGTAAGCTGTAAGCAGTAAGCTGGCTTAATGACCACTCATTACTGTTAATTGATTTCAATTAAATCACGCCCGAAAACAGCAGCTTAGACGGTATATAAAGGCAAATGCGACTCTGATGTAACCACAACAACTTAAACAACAATTACAAAAATAATCAGGAAACAACAGCAACAACACTAACAACAACAACAATAGTGGATGGCCAATGCCCTACGACGATAACGAGCAGTCCAGCAGGAACAAGGCACAAGAGGAAATGTCCGAAAGTAAAACTAGTAAGACCCAAAAGAAACATCAACACAGTAACTGGATAAAAAGTGGGGTGTGTGTGTGGAGAGGGAGGGGGGGGGGGGGGGGGGGAATGTAAGAGTGTAAGAAAAATATGGAGCTGAGCAGACTTAAGTGTCTGCTTTGGCACATGGAGCACCATTACACGCACCAACAAGCGACCACGCACACAGGCCCACGCCCACACTACGCCCATCGATATAATAAATAAAAGCATCTTTACACAATTTCAGCTGCTTAACTTAATAAATTCGCCAGCCTAAGGAATCCCTGATTTCCAAGATACAGGTCCAGATCCAAATCAAGCTTTCGCTCCAGCTCCTGGTCCTGGTACGAGCCGTACTACACTCATAAAAAATCACTCTCAATTTTAATAAATCGCCATAATTTTGGTGCTTGTCATAAAATTATTCAGAAACTAAATTTCTAAAATTTATGGTTGTGGATTTCTAAATACTACAGCTTGCATTTCTAAATTTTAAGTTGGATTTATCTAAAATTTAAAAAAAATATGTAAAAATTCCAGGGTGTTTGTTCTTTCCTATGTTTTTTTGACGAATTCTTATATTAGCTTTTTTGTTACTTATATTATTAAGCATTTGTTATTTAAGATTTCACATATTCCACCATGTTACATAGCTTATTCATAAAATCATATACTTAACTTGAAAGAACTTTTTCTACTTTTTTTCTTCTACTTTTTAAACACCATATTTTTGGATTTGTCGATTTGGGGCTAGCCTTTCTAAATTTTAGAAATTTTCCCTAACATTTGGAAATTGCTTCAAAATATATAAAAACTTTATATTTTTTAGGGCGACTTAACTAAATTTAGGGCAATGTTTTTTTCAAGTGTAGTCAAGCTCCAGCTTTAGCTCTTAAGCAGTCAAGCACCGACTATTCACTGCCACTCGACTGCTGTTGTGGCAAAGATTTTGGCATAAAGTTAATTACGGCTCATTGGCTATTCGAGGGGGTGATGGGGGAGTGGGCGGATGCGGGGACGGTAATCTAGATGTGGATGTCGTCGCCGCGTCGGCCGAGTTTGCAATTTGCATCTCCATCTCTATCTATGAAGCACTATCCTCTGAGGCAATTAACAATAAAACAACAGTTTTCTAATTGGATGAAACGTTTTGCAAGTTTTGCATCCGATATGCTTCGCTTGAATTGCGCGTCGTCTGAATTAAAACCAGTACTTCTTAATGCCCTGCTCCAAACCACTCTACCAGAATAGAGGGGCTAAGCACTGTCTATCACTTCGAGACAATTTGGCGAGGATTAGAAATATATGAGAAGGACTGCAACTACACTCACTAAAAATTAAACCTATATCACTAACACTAACACTAAATCGGACTTAAATAAAAATAATTTGTACATATTCGAAAAACAGTTTTTAAAATTTAGAAAGGCTTGCACTGAATCGACATTTCCAAAAACTCCAATAAATCCATTCTAAAATTCAGGAACAAGTTATTACATTTACTGACTCGGTTTTTGTATTTGAGTTTAGTTGTCGTCTGTCCCAGAAGTGGGCACTGTGGATCGGTGGGAAGTCATTCAACTCGCAAATCAATAATCCCCTTGAAATCGTAAGTTTCTTCAAATTAAATTATATGATCTTTTTAAACTATTTAAAATGTTTATGTAGATGTGACATCTAAAAGTACTAACGCAAAATAATAATAGTATATGTAAAACAAGAAAAAAAAACATTTAGAAAACAACACCCTGGAAATTATACATATTTTTTTCTACATTTCAGAAAAATACAACTTGAAATTTTGAAATCGAAGCCCTGGTTTTTAGAATGCCACAGCCATAAATTGTAGAGATTTACTTTCTGAATAATATGGTGACTAACTCTCAGCACCAAAAGTATGATGATTTACTATAACTTAGGTAGATTTTTTTCTGAGTGTAGTTAGCAATTAGGCATATCACAAATACAGCACAATCAACTGGGAAAACTGTAGTATGTGAGATTTAATAAAGAGTTAAAAAATGGTATGAGGTGTGCTATAATATAACAGCTTGCGATTAGTGGTCACTTATTTGTAAAGGGTAGATGCTTGAGTAGACGCTTTAAAGTCAATCTGTAAACATTTTAACAACCCCTCCTCATGCTGTAATCAATATATTTAGCAGTCTCCAGAAGCATCCTTGCAGGATCATTTTGTAAAAAATGTAAAGACAAATTCTTTGGAATTTCTAGCTTGTGGAGCAGTGCGCAGTTTTCATATTCAATAGCTGGCTTTTTGCAACAACAAGAACAACAGTAACAAATTAATACAAATAGTCTGCAGTGGTCTCGGCCATAGATTACACTTTTGTAGACAGTTTTGCACTTGCCGGCTGGCGGTTGTGGTCGTCCTGCTCAGTCACATTGCCCCCATTGTCCTGCTGCACAGATTTTTTTTCTTGCGAATAGCTTCTCAATATCTTATCCACACCACTTTACTTGGCTATGTTATCTTGCTATCATCGTAGTCTTAGCGCCACTTGGCCAGCCAGTTCATAGCTGGCTAATACGCTTTAAGACTTTCCTATATATATATATATATATACTCACACATATACATAGATAGGTATGTGTGTTTGTATACAAATTATTTATTGGAATTTTTGACTTTTGAATGGAACCAACAGATGCTTGCAACTTGCGACCCATTTGCGCCACACATTGAAAGCGGAAAGTGAAAAAGTTTTAATAGAATTTCTTTCTTAATATTTTTTGTGTATTGTAGTTGGCAGTGTAACTTTTTGTATTTGTTACATCCATTTTCCATAAAGTTAATGGCTTCTTAATTGCCTTGACAAGTACAGGTAAATTTCAGTAGATATTCAGCTGGCTTATGGGCATGCAAGATATTGCTGACAAAGCTTAGTTAATTAACTCTCGAACGCGCATGCTCATTTCGTTTATTTATCACCGATTAACTTCATCTTCTTTTCATTAATGCTGATTACACCAATCATATGTACAGAGTTGTATGTTATGTTACACTATGGTCACTAGTTGCCTGCAACAATATGTAGAACATATATGTACACATAAAAATCATGCTCCTTCCTCAATATATAGGTCCTGTGAGTTTGTACTTCAATTACGTAATTAGCGAAAGTATTCGTCAACATTGAATAAAGTAAACTTCCATTCAACACCATTGATAAACACGAAAGCAGAACCTATCCTATCAAACTTTAGTGCACTAAATGTACGCATAAGTATTTGATTTTTGTGTTGTAACTTCTCCTTGTTTAACTGCCTCGAAATTATTTGTGTGTATGTGTGTGTGTTTGTGCCGATTTGAATTATCGAAGTTGATGCTGTGTGTGTGTGTGTGTGTGCGTTTGATTCGGTGTATGCCATACAAATGGTAAGCCAAAATATGGCGTTATAATAATTTTCATTGCAAAATTTACACATGCATAATTAATTAGTATCAAAAATTTAATACTCACACTTTGTATCTGCTTAAATATTTACACTTCGTGCCAAATTTGTATGCAAATCGCTTTGCTACAGACTGACAATAACACACACACACACACACACACACACACACACACACACACACACATACACACGCACAATGTCTTGCAATTAAAAAATGAGACAGTTTGCATCATTCGAATAGGGCTACATTACACAAAATGAGAATTTTTTAAATCTCTCGATTTGCATATCGCAAACACAATATATGAGAAAAATCATGAAGGAGAGTGATAGAGAAGATGGCGCAAGAGGGAGCGAGAGAGTGAAAAAGAATGAGTAGCTGGTCTTAGGGTGAGATTGAGAGGGAGAGAGACAAGAGAGAGGGAGAGAGAGAAACCGAGAGCTATCACATGTTTTTATACTGTACATAATTTGAGCATAATTATGTACATATGTGTAGTACAAAAAACTATATGTACGTATGTGCCGCGATGTAAAATAAAAAATACCCATCTGTTGCTATTTGCATGACCAGCACTGTGCGGTGCCACAGTGTATAGCAAACAGAATCGAAATCGGGTGGCTGTCGCCGCTAGCGGTGGCCAGCGTCGGGGCCGCTGCTGCTGCTTCTGGCTCCGTCTGTTTCGTTGGGTCGCCCCGCCGTCTGCACCCTCCTGCACCCCTTGTCGAGTAACAGGAGCAAGTTGTTGTAGTTGCCTGGCTGGTCACTAACTGGTTGGTTGGTTGGTTGTTGGATGGGTTGCTAGGTGGGTTGTTTGGTGGGTTACTGTTGCTATTGCTGATGGCGTTGATTGTTGTTTTTTTTTTTGTTTGAAAACCCTTTTTAGTGTTTGCATTTAACGAACATCGCCACAACGAGGCAGCGGCAACAATAAGGGCAATAACAAGCGTGCTTGCCGCACATTCCGCGCCAAGGCCGGTAATGGTCTGGGCCTGAGGCTGATGTTAGTGATGTGTCAGGGAGCTGGTGTTGGAGATGGTGAGGGTGATAGTGATGAAGCTGGAGCTGGAGTTGAAGCTGGAGCTGGGGGTGGAGGGTGTGGCTAATAAAAGGCTCGTTACAATGAAAACAAATCAAATCGACGCCGAAGCCATCCATCAAGTCAAACCAAACTCGAGTTCAAATGAAAAGCTGTGCTAACGAATACCAGCAACAAACAGGAAGTAGTTTGAATTTCCGGTGTCACTCAGACCCACGCAATAGCTGAGCGCCAGTTCCATCCGCAATAGCACAGAACACAGAGCATATAGCACCGAGCACATAGACGGCAGCAACCACGTTCAAATTTTCAAATTGATTACGGGACATGTTGCGGGTTGAATGGGTGGTTGGCTGTATGGTGAATGAGGTGCCGCAGCCCGCCCGGAGTCAACTCAGCTTTACTTTGAAATGCCATTAAAATGTATTTACAAACGCAAATTGATAGCGATTTCGGGCCTGGGCTCGTGCCCGACGCGATCTATGTGTTGAAGTTGAAGCTTAGCCGGCGATTTGGCCAGGATGTGTGTTGTGTTGCGACGAAGGGGCGAGACGAGAGTTTGCCATCCTTTTGACCGGTTGCCCCTTACTTATACGAATCAACAAAACTGCAAGTCCCTCTGTGTGCGTGTGTGTGTACGTGTGTGATGAATGCAATTTACATATCGGAAATGCGTTTTTAGCTTAGTCAGGGCTTTCGTCAGGCACTTGTGCGCCTTGGTACTCGTATTGTCCCAGTTTTGACCATTGCATCTCCATTGGTCGAATGAATTTGAATTGAAGGGAACTTACTGCGGTACACTCAGAAAAAAATTGTCCTACATTTTAGTAAATATTATTCAGAAAGGAAATCTCTAAAAGTCATGATTGTGGCTTTCTGAATTGGGCTTGCAACGGCTTGCACTTCCAAATTTCAAGGTGGACTTATCTAAAATTAAGAACAAATTATGTCTATTTTTCAAGGCGTTACTTTCTATGTGTGTACCATCGAAGAACTCTTATATTTGGTGTTTCCTTGCTTATATTATCATTAATAATCATTAATATTTTAAGATTTCACATATACAAACATTTTAAATAGTTTATAAATTCATATATTTTAATTTGAAATGATTTACGAGGATTTTACAGGGAATTAGAAACTGGGCCCTTGGCTCGCAAGTTGGGCTTCTCTGCCTCTAAGGCAGATAGAGCCAAACTCTAATATAAAAGCCGAGCCAGTAAATTTCAATACTTGTTTCTGAATTTAAATAAGGATTATTTCTAAAAGAAAAAATTGGCACGTCTTTATAAAAATCTTTTCTGTTATTCAGAAACATATTTTCTTAATAGAAAATTTGCGAATTTTGTTTTCTAAAAACAAGGAAAAATTTTAATTTTTCAAGGCAATATTTATTTTAAGGCGATTTTTTCCTGAGTGTGTTTAGCATGCTTTTTAGGTTGTTGATTAAACCCTTGTAGTTATCACCTCAACGTGGCAAGTGGCAAGTAGCTAAGTTGTTGCTACTGCTTAGTGGCAGGCAATTTGGCTTAGTACAACGCCGGGTTGACTTGTGACATTTGTTGTTTATATTGCGTTAGTTATTTCTGTCCCAATAAACCAGGGACACTGCCATTTGGCAATAATTGTTGTACTAAGGCTGTGCGGTTTGTGAAAATGAATCCCCAGGTGAGTGGCAAGGTTTGAGAAGCCTGAAGCCTCGAGCGATTTGGGCCATGAATTGGGGGACCTGGTTAGCTTGATGGCTTCTATTCATTATATGTAAAGTGGCCAATTAATTCAATTGGCTATGTTATTTTCGATTGAATCAATTGAAGCGGCAGTTCTCTCTCCATTTGCTTTTTATTGGCAACAGGGCGTGCAGCAAGCATCAATTTGGCCAAAATCAACCAACGACAATAAAGTTAAACTGCAATTATTTTCAAATGAACTTCATTTAAAATGCAATTTGAGCTATGTGTCTAATATATGCAAACAATTTACTGTGCTTTGGGCACAAAAAAGGGCAAGACAACAAGCTAGCTGGCTTGGAGCGACTAAACAGTACACTCAGAAAAAACATCGCCCTAAAATTTATACCGCTCTCAGAAACAGAAAGTTTTTCTACTTTTCAACATTTTTAAGAATCACTTTGTCCAAAATTAGTTAAATTCTAATAATATAGAAAAAGTGTAAGTGCAAACCCTAATTTTTCGAAATTTAGTGAAATTTTGAAATACTTAGGCTTATTAAAATATGTATATAAATATAAATAAGAAAAAAGCTAGTGTTGTAATTGGTTTTAGAGTGTAGACGGTAACAACAGCAATGATAAATCAATATGCAAAAGGAACACTGAAGAGCGAACTTGGCAAACAAGAAGCGTGGCAATATGATAAACTGTCTTGAATGACGCTGGCTGCAAAACAACTTGTGGGAATGTTTCCACAGCACACACACATATTGTACATACACACAAATCACAAATGTCTGTGTGTGAGCGTGTGATTTTGATGTATGCATGCATGTGTGTATGTGTGTCCTTCTGTGTGCACACAGTGGCCCACCCACATAAAAGTGAGCAATAAACATACGCGATTAAATTCATTATGAACACTTGAACAGCAGACAATACGAATATGAAATGACAAACTGATTGTATGTGTCTGTCTCTGTGGCTGTGTGTGTGTGTGTGTTTCTGTGTGTGCATGTGATTGGTTGTGTAGCTGTCCCTTTAGAGTCCTACGTGAAAATAACATGATTTTCTGTCTGTGAGTGTGTGTGTGCGTGACTTGTGTGACGACAAAATGAAGTAAAAGGTTTCACTTCTTGTTATTGTTGCCTTTTCTAATTGTATTTGTGATTGCATGTATGTGTGTATCTACGTATGTGGTTACTAATTGGATTTCAGATATTCAATCAACATGTTTCCGCAGTGATTTTCACAGCATTTGCGGATGAGTACAACTCGGGCTAAGCCAGTGCCCGTTCCACTTTGTGTTGCAACAACAAAGCAGTCGATCTTTGTATCGGATGAGCATGTCATCCACATCAATTGAATTGCCAGAGGGATGTCGTTTCATTTCACGCATTATTGCCATCTAAAATCTTCAGCTGACTGGCGAAGATTCCACGAGAATTTACTGCATAACTACACTCGGAAAAAAAACGAACTACATTTTGGTAAAATTTCCTAAAAAATATAATATAATTTAGCTTTCGTCTGCCTCGCGAACGATAAAATTAAGTTAAATGAATTTATAAATTATGTCAAATGTTTGTACCTGTAAAATCTTATATTATATTTTAGGATTTTGGCGACCAACCATTGGCTCCAAAATGATGGTGATTTACAAAAATTCAGGTCGACTTTTTTCTGAGTGTAGTTTTATATTTGTTATAATTTATAAAAAATAGACTTCGATTTACGTTTACAAATTTCTACATAGTCGTTTATTTACTATATTCAAAACTCACACAGATGTGTCACCTAACATATATTACATTTATTATGGCAGATACTAGTGTGCTTCGTGCGTGATGTGATAATTGCTGTCAGAGACAGTAAACAGTGCGTTATGTGCCAACAAACCCATAAACCAGAAACCACCGTTGACCAAAATGAGTGTGCGCCCATCACAGCATTTGTGTGCGGGTGCACAAATACACCCGTTGGTGTGTTGATGTGTTGGTGTAAGTGTAAGTGAGCGTAATGGTCACCGCATTTTGTCGCTTGTTTTGGATTTGCAGCGCCGACTTCAGGGCCATGGTTTCACTCAATTTTGGCTTGTCAAATGCAGAATGCCGCACCTGTTGCACATCAAAAGTGCAAAATTCTATGCAATAAAGCATACATTTTATAAATAGTACAGTCGCATGGCTGCTAATATTGGAAAAGTCATCAGTGGCAGTAGGCAGTGCAACCAATTGGCCAGTGGCAAGTGGCAAGTTGCCACATTAGATTCAATCCACTTGCGAAAGTGATGTACGTTGGTGTAGATGCCTGCCGAATCTGGCACACCACATCCGAATCCATAAGAAACAATGCCAGCTATTTTACCCTCGCAAATAAGGGGGCCACCCGAATCACCCTGACAGCTGTCCGCTTGGTAATCATTTGCGTTCGAGGCGCAAATCATGCCTTTGGTGAAACCTTGTAGTTTAGAGCAGAAGGCATTTGTGTTAATCGCCAGATCTGCGTTGACCGCCTCGTCGGGGATCGGGCCGTACTGGGAAGCCAGATCCAAATAAGAATCAGTGTACAAAAGAGAAACGTGCCTATTTTTCTACACACATATATATACACTCAGAAGAAATCTTAAATTTTAGTAAATCGCTTTCAAATGAATATAAAATCTAAATATTAGAAAGAAATTTCTAAAACTTAAAAAAACTTGCGCTATATTTATAATCCCAATTTTTTTTTTAGCAATATTTTCTATTACTAAGAAAAACATTTTTAAAAGGTAGAAATGCCAGCCAGCATTTAAAAGACATCCTTTCGAGCCTAGTGGGAAGTCACTCGATTCGCGGGATCGAATCTCCGTGAAATCGTAAGTTCAAGTATTCGAATTTTTATAAACTGTTTGTATGTGTGAAATCTTAAAGTACTAATTCTGTTAATAATCTGAGTAACAAGAAAGCTAATATAAGAATTCTTCAAAAACCCTCTGGAAATTTGACACACTTTTTCTAAATATTAGAAAATTCCACCCTGTCATTTAGAAATGCAAACTCTAGTTTTTAAAAAGCCACAACCATAATTTTTAGAAATTTACTTTCTGAATAATATGGTGACTCAAAAATTAGCGCCAAATGTATGGCGATTTACTAAAATTCAGAGCGTCTTTTTCTTAGTGTGGGATATGTGCTTACATTTACCTGAATAACTGTACCCCATCCAACGACTGTACATTGCTTTCCAGGCTGAGGGTCCCGATCAGTCAAGGGTATGATAGCAACGAACGTTTCATCTGTTTGCACGCCATTCTTAAGCTTAACAATGCCAATGTCATTGATGAGGCGACTTCTTGAGAATTTTGAATGTGGCTTGACTTTCTCCACATTCATTTCCTGGGTGCTGACCGTCTGCAGTAGACGACGTGGAGCACCAGCAACGACCTTCAACTTTGTGGCTTGAATCTTGCTCCTCCTGGCAAGCCCCTCCAGGTAAAATATAAAAATATATTCACTAGGCACCAATAGTAACTTTGACACACAACACACATACCCAATAAATAGACAATGGGCCGCCGTGAGAACCAGCTTTGAAGATATTAGACTGCCACCACAAAAATGATTGTCGCCAAAGTATTTCCGTGGCTCTCTTGTGCGCAATGAAACAACAAACTTTACCAGCTCGTTCTTGTCAGGACGATAGCCGCCGGTTACTAGAAAGTGAAACGCCCCATCGATATCGTCATGCCTGTTAGAGTTCGGCTCTTCACTCAATGGAGCACGGCCTGTCCTCAGTGAGAGCTGCTTCCGAATGCCAGAACCAGAACCCTTAAGTTCAAATCCATGACCGATTGTCATTTCTTTCCTGGACATTAATTCCATATGGTTTGCACTGCAGTTCCATGTCTGGCCAGGATCTGAGATAGACCTCTCTATGTGTAATTGTAAAACTAACAGAATATATACAATAAATTTTGCAACACACATTTTGTTGTATTAATAAATATTTGTGTTTTTCACATGTGAATGACGGAAAACGTCTACAGTATATTTTGGGGAAATTTAAGTTGTAAAAAAATGTACGCACTTCAAAAATTCTTCAAATCGACTAACACAAAATGCATTTATGTGTGGGTGTCAGGGTGTTTTAGGCATTCTGAGCTGTCAGGGCCAAACAGGCAGCGGAAATATTTACCTTATAACATTCACAGCGATCCGATAGGCAAATGAAAAAGTCGTGGTCATAAATAACGTGCACCTGAACCAGTATAGTAACAGTGACAACAAAAACTTGCAGCTAGCGGGCCAAGCATTTGTTGCCGGAGTATATGTATACATACACACACACATACATATAGATACACTTTTATCCAATCTGGTGATGCAAAAATCACAGTTGGTCATTTTGTCACTGTGACTGTTCATCCGTTTATGCAAGCCACCAATTTGTCAGTTCAGACAAACTGTTTTATTTATACGTCTAGCCTATGTTCACAGCAGTTTCGATTTTAAAATGTTCAGATTCGAATGACACACGGTCAACATTATGGAACTACCGAATTTCGTATAAGGAAAAGGCCCCAACTAAAAGTGAATAAAAGGAACATGAATTGCCCAGTTTAGTTAGATACTTGTGGGTTCGACACTTTTTTTTCTATTTATCTTAGCATAACATAATTATATGATAGCTCATATCTATAATAAAACATAAAAATTCGCTCGCAATATATGTACACACGTTTCAATGAAATAAAATAATGTTAAAAAAATGTTGCTAACAAACAACTGGCAACACAAACGTTCGGAAGTCGTGAATTTGTTACTAGTTTTACAGAACCGTTTCTGGCATCAAGTACTTTTGTGTACACAGACAAGTCCATTGTTGTCTGACGGTGGTTCTACTTACTAATTTTTTCATTGGACCCGCTTCGCTATAAACTTCTGGCACTCCAGCAAAGTAACCTGTGTATGAATGTGTGTGTAGGTATGCATGTGTGTGTGTGTGTGTGTGTAAGTACTGACTTATGGGTGTGGATGCCTGGTGTGCGTGTGAGTCGCTGTCGTTATCATTAATTTGCAGCCTGCCTTTCGTAATAATTTACAAAGGATTTCCTTCACTTTCTTCTTGCTAGTTTTTGGCATTTCTTGGCCAACTTTTTAAGTTAAGTTGTCATTAGATCCGCTTACAAAGACAAATTTGTGTATGGCCATTTTTTATAAAAACAAAGTACAAAATTGTCTGCAAGTTGTTTCTATGAAAACGGAAGAGCTGTTAAAGTTTTTATTGTGTAGAGTTCTGAATACAGATTTCAAATATTAAAGAAAGTGTATTAAAATGGGGCATGCATATGAGATGAATGAAATATATTTCAATTATATTTAAGAAAATTTTGCAAGAATATTGGTATTGAATTTTTCTACTTTACACTGGTCTACTTATATTACTTACATATTGTGTATGTTAAAGATGTATATCTATAATCCTGAAACAATTAATAATATAAACACTCCTGATGCTCCGCAAGCAACTATATCTTGCGAAGGAAAATGGGAAAGCTACCGCAGTCGGCCAGACTCAAACAACCAAACAACTAACTAAGCACACCTGTAAAATTTCCCGCATATTTGTTTGGCAATGCATGGCAAGAACGTTATCATCAGTTGGCAATGGGAAACAATTATAGCACAGCTCCAGCCTGACTGACTGACTGACTACTTGCAGCTGGCTGGCTGAAGATAGCAGGCAGCAGACAGCAGACATCAGACATATTACTTATCGACAGTAGAAGATGCCAAAACATTGATTATTGTTGCCTTTTGCAGTTTTATCTAAAATGCATTCAATGCTAACAACAAGAAACAGGCTGACAGACAGTCGGGTTGGCGACTTTGGTTACCAATAGCCAACTGCCAATAGCAGCTTTTAACTGCCTGTGGATTTTGCCAGAGAGATTGGGTTAGGCCAATGTTGCCATCGTCAAAGTCGGTGTCATTGTTTGCACACATTGATTGAATTTGTTCACGCCATTAAATTTGCAAATTGCTATCAGCAACTTTGCATAAGCTGCAGTGCAAAATTTTACAACACACACAACTGCGGACTGGTTGGTCAACCTGCATTGTTAATGCTTATGACTGAACCAGCCGTTGCTTCCCTCCTGGCTATGTACGGTTTTTTGGCAAGGTAGTAAGGTCCCTGTCCCTGTCTCCTCTTCCTAGCCCGGCGTTGTCCAATTTGCCACCAACAACCCAACACGGTCCAGTCGATAAACAAAAGCAAAAGCAGTCGTGAACTTAAGCTGAGTGTAGTTCCAGGATATGTGGGTGGTATCCAACACAGGCAACAGTTAAGGACATAGCAGCAGTCTTGTGTACAAGTCATTAACTATTCATACGACATCTGACTCAATGGGGAGATATCTCGGTGAGTAGAAGATGCAGGATGTGATGACACTTTTGATTTCGACTCAACAGCCCAACAGACTCAGCAGACTCCAGTGCAGCTCGAGTGCTAATTGCCCACGGCCTACACAAGTCTGACTGATTTGACAAGCACATACAGGAAATTTATTTAACGACCAGTTGAAGCTATCACAAAAGCACAATAAGTTGAGCATAATACCCAGTCGACCTTTGTCAGATTCGCATTTAGCAGACATAAACACTGCTTAAGCGTCCACAGCTCTTTGCCCACCAGGTTGCAAATATGAAAGTGCTGGTGGGAAAAGCGCTTCACAAAAATCTCAGGAAAAATTGAAATTATTTGTCCAGCGGGAGTTTCTGCATTTCAGTGCAGCTTTTGTGGCTGGCTGGCTGGCTGGCTGGCTTGCTTGGGGATGGGCTGAACTACCACTGATTGACTAAAGGGCAACAGTTTTTCTCACCAAGTTGAACGAACAACAAAATCGCGAAAAATGTGTATTAATACGCAGTATGTAGGCAAGTTCATTGTTTTGTGTTATTGAACTGTTACTACCCGTAATGGCAAGGAGTGAGGCGGCTTGCACAAAATATATTTATATTGTACACTCGGCACTCGGTTACTTTATTATTGCCCGTTTTGTTGAAATTTATGATAAAAGTTATGCCGGCATTTAAATGGATACGAGTATATTTGTGGCAAAATTTCAATTTCAATTTGGAATGCAACACTTCTGCATTCAACACATTTTTATAACTTTAAAATAACTCACTGCAGCCTCGTTATATCTCAATGCAAAGGCTCAGTAATAAAAATCTACTTTTCAGATAAGGTAACTTTATCTGTAGAACTGTGACAAATATAGACTTTGCACGGTCGAAAAAAATGTTTATTAATCTTGGGAGGAATGTTACTAGTTAGCCTTATGACTAATATAATTTTCTAAATTTAATATAAGGACGTTCTCTTTGTCAAATTATATAATTTTGAGTGCATAGAATAGTTGGAGGTCCGTTGGATAAATTGTATTGCTCTGAAATAAGCTTATGCTGAAAAGTGAATTTTTTCCATTCTAAAAAGTTAGGTTTTCCCATTAACGATATTGACTAATCGACCGCCTCTCGTATATAGGTTTTTTGGATTTAACCAATCGGGTTTGACCATGAAATGGTTTAGAGAATGCAAATACATAACAGTTTATCATAATAAATTTCATAGTTAAACCGGATTCTTTATGTGCTGTACGCAATAAAAATGGATAAAGCTTATATATTATCAGAGAAACAGTAACGCAAAACTGGATACAGGGTATCTCTTTGATCTTTATTATTTGTGTTTCTATAAAAGCTGATGCTGGAATTGCCGTGAATTAATTTTTAAATTGGCATAGTCACTCTAATGGGCATTATACTCAATTTTATATAGCGTACCATTATTTTGCTTTCCTGTGTGTGCTATCACTGTCAGTTATGTCTGTCCATCCAACAATTTGAGGTCCTCATCTATATCTGTAGGTGGTCTGGTTGGTTCAACTAAAGCTTTGTCTTTGGTGGAAGGCTCTAATTACATTTTCCATGGGGAAGGCAGCTGCAATTATTGTGCGGAAAGCTCATCGCATCTTCTGCACTTTTATGGATCCATTTGCTCTGAGAATTTTACACGGCTGATTGAGTTTGCGATTGCTGTCGGTTACACTCGACTGCAACGTGCTGGCCTGCCAGCTCTGTGTCCTTAGCAAAAGCGCACAAATTACTTTAGTTGCATTGCGACTTTGCGGCTTATCTCATTAAATGTTGACGTATCTTTTTTCATGACTGGTTATGGACTAGAAATCCATACTCTACAAGTGTTATAAAATACACTCAAACAAAAATTTCCCAAAATATTAGTAAATCGCCATACCTTGGCGCCACTGGCTTGTCACCCTTTATTCAGAAAATAAATTTTTAAATTGTATGTTTGTGGATTTCTCAAAAACTGGGCCTTGGATTTCAGGGTGGATTTTGCTTAAATATAGAAAAATTTGTCTAATTTTCAAAGTGTTGTAAACTAAGCTAAACTAAACTAGTCTAGTTTTCAGGACGATTTACTAAAATGCAGGTAAATTTTTTTCTGAGTGTACTAGCAATAGGTAGTCGGAATCAAAATCATCAAATCTAAACAAAAGTAAACAATTAAAAGCCCATTTTAGATATCTACGAATGCATATAGTAATTTAGCTTTATGAAGATAATAATTTTTACTAATAGTCGTTTGTTATAGATGTTTATCTCTCTGTAGCAGTGCTTACACATTTGTAAGTGACAGAAAAAATGTACAAGACTATTTTATTTTCTACATCCATGTACGAATACTGCTTGAAAGAAAGTTATACATTAATTTAAAGCCCTATTACGATATTGCGTGCCATAAAGTGTTGTTTTTTATGGGTAAAACAAGACTACAATAGGCTACGACATAAATAATGGCGAATGTTGTGAAGTGCTAACTGAACCGAAATTCGAAAATATGCACAAGGAAGCACACAGTACTCAGATAGCTGTTGGGGAAACAATTGAAAATATCACTGTGAGCAAACTTTTGATAGCCAGTATTCAACTTTTGTGGCGACCACTGTCATATTAGTGGCCGCAAAGTGGCTTATACTAATTTCCTAAATAAACTAAGTGTGCAGATTGGTCGCCTTGTTGTCTGACAAAAAGGCAAATAATAATGTAGTTTGAAAATAAACATTGGCGTGACTGCGATCTCTATGTATACAAATATATATATGTATATGCATATACATACATCATTCACGCGTATGTGTGCTGAAATGTAGTCGCCCTTCAAAGCTGTAACTGTGCTTGTGCTAGGCGAGTGACGCTATGTTTTAAAAGCGAAAAAGGGTTCAATTTAAACTAGCGTTGTATATCTGCACATCCCAGCTAGGCCAGTCAACCCAGTCCAACCGTACCGAAGCCAACGCAACAACACAACACCGCACAGACCTGTGGCAGGGAGTATAAGCATATTAGGCAGTTCCGCATGACAAGTGTGGGGCTCACTAAAACGTGATGTTGAATCCAATGTGATGCTTAAGCGTGTGAAAATACCAGAAAGACGTGTTGCCATCAAATGGTTTCAATGCTGGCCACCGACGTGCTATTTTAGCCAGTTGGCCCGGTCTGGCGATAGCGTTGCCAACATAGTGCCTTGGCGCGTGTGCTGTTGGTCGCTGTACGTATTTATGGCATAAGTTAACAGATACCGGAAGTGATACATCAAGGACACGCGCGCGTTTTTTTTCAAACTTCCTTACACGTTTTGAATTAACCTCAAATCAACTTATACTTTATTCTTACTTTAAATGGTGTGTTCTTCTAGAGCTCAAACCATGATTAAGAAGCCCTGGTTGTTGAAGTACGACTTCTTTTTGACGTGGCTATGGAAAGTTACGACCAATCCCCATAAGCACTTATTGGGAGTATAATTTTATCGCAGAATCACATTTCCAACTTTTAATGTTATATTAAAGAGCAGGTTAACCCATAATTAAGGTTAACAGGTTAACCCAAAATCGGATTAATTTTGACAAAGTTATGGCTGTGGAAAGTTTTGATCAAAATTTCAATACCACTGCAATGCAATAACAAGAAAATAAAAGTACTAATAAAGTAGAAAACAGCTGCCTAAGACACTCCGAAAATTGCTTTCCTTCATAGACCGGAGTCGACCGGAATCGACCGATTGTTTCTATAAATACTATTATATTAGTTCGATGTTGAGGGTTTCTTTACTCATGTGTTTGTAGCATGAGGGGTATATTCCAAATTTCATCAAGATAACTTTTAAAACTGAGACGGTTGGATGGACGAACGCACGAATGGACTTGACCATATCGACTTGACTAGTGATGCTAATAAAATATTTATATACTTTCAATGAATACAATGAATTACAAACTATAATAAAAAACAAGAGGCGAGAACTTTTAAGCTAGACGGCTGTACTTCAAAGAGGCAATTTTTTGATTCTAACAGCTAAAATAATAATTTTAAATTTCCATGTATATCGCGCGTCAGTACATCAATTCTGTTTGACTATGTGGTTTCTGGTGGTCACGGCTAATGACATTTTCTGCAATTAGTTCTGAAAAAAAAGCGAGACACCTTCGTCACCAACATTTAGCATATTCATTTAACACTTTCATACCTATTATCCATGTGCCTCGAAAAAACATAAGCAGAGCTGCTTTTGCGTGCGTCTGCTTCAGCGCTTACCGTCATAAGCCGATGCTGACTCATGAAATCAGTGTCAAATGTTTTCAGCATCGTTGCGCAAAAGTTTATGATCCCTTGGTCAATTAAATCTCATGGCTGCTTGGCTGCAAAAAAAAGCCCACATATTTTCGCACAGCCATCTGCAATGGACGGCGAGGAGGCATGGACACGGCTGATTTGGATCTGTTAGCATGCGAGATTGGAAGATTGGAATGGGATGAGTTGTTGTTTCTGTTGTTTAGCATTTTTGGGTGGCGATTCTTGTCAGTGGCAGGCGACACAGTAACAAAATCAGCGCCTAATGTGGAATTGTCTGCAGAGGTCGCTAGTACGTGTTTCTGAGTCTGAGCCGAGGCACGAGTCATTTCCAGTGTGTCCATGTGTGTGTTTGCTTGTGAGTATTTGTGCGTGTACGCATGAATTTCGGTCGATTGAGGAGTGGAGAACTAACTACGAATGCTGGACAAATGCTCCGCTTCGAGGTCAGTTTCCTGTTTCGTTTGCCTTTTGTGTTTTATCACTGGCACCCCACTAGTTGTTGGCCGACATGGACGTTTAGTAAGGCAAAATAAATTACCACTCGTAGTGTTGTTGTTGGTGTTGCTGTTTGGGGGTGATGTAGTATGTATGTATGTATGTATGTATTCGCTTTAGCCATCGTCGGCAACAAACATTTGACACTTGCTTTAAAACCATAAATGTCAGTCCCTGTTGAGGCTTAGCCAAGTTTAAATACCTTTGGACAGATTAAAAGTCTCGTTAACCAAAATGTTTGCAGCTTTGTGCATATATGTGTAAATTTAGAACGTGCACAATATTTTCGTGAAGCGTATTTTGAATACAGAGCTTTTTTCCCACAAATCTTTTTTTTCTTTGTTTGCTAAAACTTCTTACACTCTTTGTGTATGTAATACACATATTTGTGTATGTAAATTCTTGATATTAATTATGAAATAAGGTACAATAGTTGAAATCACCTTATTTTTCATTAAACACAATAAAAATGTGATAAAATATGTAATTTGAACAGAGTATTTCACAGTCGTTCGCTATTTTCGAGATCCAAATACATATGAGTGCTTTCCCTGTGTTGAAAAATTACCATGCATTAGACCCGAGGGTCACTTTTAATTACTTTTGAGAAGGTCAACTTTAATGAGTGTCAATGTGCTTGTCTGTTGGCAAGCTGCTTAGACCCTATTTAGCTATCCCAAGATGAAAGCAAGCATGTGTTTGAGTGTACACTATTGATCGCTCCGATTGGTTACACCTAACCTGTTTCAAATGTGTCGCAAATTACAGCAAAAACTTTTCACATTTGTCGGCTTGTTTGTGGTTGGGCAGTCGCAACTTTAGAGCTCCTTGTTTAATTTGATTTTTAAATACCCTTTCTAAAATAATAAAGTTGAGAAGGCCTTCGACCTAATAAATATTATTCTGAAATTGATAAAAACAAAGAACGCTTTTATTATTAGCCACAATTTAAATGCTATGTACCCCAATGCACTGTTCTGAAATATCTTTGTCAGATTACTGTTTTTATTTATTTTCATCTTTGTTCCATCATATTTGATTTTTTATTTGTATGGATTTTTTTTACCTAATATAATTATACAGTTAAATGCTATAACTGTCTGGCAATCTACGTTTACACATACATAAGTATAAGTATGTTACAGGGCATTATGTTGTTGTCAAATTGCATGTAAGTATGCTATAGGTAGGAATGTTTCCAAAACGAAAATGATTGGCAACTGTTAGCAGTCTGACATTAACTATTAACAACTCTCCTACTTTCCTTTATCACATTATTTTCGTGAAATCGAGTTATAAGTGATTTTTCTTTTATATATATTTACTTTTTAAAACTAGTTTTTAAGGAAAATATTGCACAAATTGTTCCACTTTCACTAACAGACGGACAGAAACATCTTCGACACCTTAAGGTTCAATATATATAAATTCTTGGCCATGATGTCAGAGAATAACGGAGCTAGACATTTACAATGTTTTATATAGAATCTCTTCAGTAAGTGGCACCTGTGATGCAAGAAAATCATAGCGAAGGAAATGGAAGGGCTCATTGACTCTTTAATCAACTCTCGATAGTTTCCTTACATGTAGACAGTTTCTACATCCACATCCGTTTTCGGCTGTGTCACTATTGGTATGCTGATTGAGTGTAAACTTCCGGCGCGTGCACGCCCCAAAATTGGCTAACCCATCAGGAGTTTTGATATTCAATGCTGGCCACGATGTTCAGGTAGACTGGTGGACGAGTGCATAAGAGTGTCATTAGTTGCAAAAAAGACAACGCACAATGCGTGAATAATTGGCTACGGCAGACAGCGATAATTTAAATTGATATTGCCACAGAATGCCATGCCACCCAATATGCTTCATCAAAAGTTTGTGTATTTTAGTGTTGCTGTTCTGACCCTATGCGTTTGGTCACTGTTTTGTGTGTTATGTGTTATGTGTTATGTGGACGTATGGGTAATTTATGGCCATTGAATTCTAAACGATAGAGTTACCGAGTTGGGGAAGGCGGAGGCGGAGTGGGAGTGGGATGCGTCTGTGGTATCAGCATCACCGTAGGCATTGGCTTTGGCTTTGTCACAGTAAAGATTTATTTTATGTCATATTGTTAGCAGCATTGTTATTATAACTTAATAAGCGGCTAATTGTTGTTAATCAATTGTTTAACAGTTTACAGCTTGTTATTGCCAATTTCGTTTTTGTTCGCTGATGGCGTGAATTATTTCCATTTTTGCACATCCATTTTAAGTACTATTGTATTCGCTATTGTTTTTGTTCCCGGTGTGTTTGTTATTTTTGTCCGCTCATTTTAATTGCAATTCTGTTGTGTTTTTGTATATAGTACATACATATGTGTGTGTAATTCTCTTCTGCTGCTACTTTTTTGCCACTGCTGTTGTTTGTCTGCCTGTCTGGTTATTTGACAGTATGTTGATCTGTCCGCCTGTTGGCATATTTGGTGGTTATATAACGCCCAAATGTGTGCGATGGATGGCCACATTAAAATTAACGAGAGGCCTGCCAGCTGTTGACTGCAATTATTCTCTTGTTTCATTGTCTGTTATAATTAAATCATTTCATTTTGTGCATTTAACAATTGTATGTCACCAACTAGTCAGTTTGTTCGCATATCCAGTTCGTATATAAAATAATGATTACAATGTTTTTTGTTTTCCGCATAGTATTGCATTTTCGACTTTTATTATCGGGCTTTCAATATTAACTGATTTTTTTTTAATGTATGTACAACAGTATTCACAATACCATACTCATATATGCATGTATTTATATATGTAGTTTTGTATGTACATATATATTCTTGTACACGCTTGTTAACCAGTATGTAAATAATCATTTATTAAATGACTCATAAATGTTAATATATGTAGACACAAATTGTAACAGTCCAATTTGATTTAAAGAACTCTAGGTGGCTCTCCTCTGCTTTTTAAGCCTCATGTTACGTATGAAAATATTATTTTGGTGAGGGCAGACATAATACTACTATAATTTTGGGGTGCTAAAATAGTAATAAATTACCTTAATTTCCTTCCAAGATTAAATTTTACAAAATGCAGCTTGCTCTGGCATTTAAAGTGTGATCCCAAGTGTAGGTCCACGTTAGCAGTTAGCCGTTAGCCACATGGCACAGCTTAAACCACGTGAGCCCTGAACTTTGGACGTCTTTCGAGTGGCTGGTCTGGGGGTGGGGGGTGGAGACAGCATTCAAATTGGCGCTTGCGACGCTACCAACAAGAAAATTATCTTCAACTTTGGTTTACCGTCCACAAGACGAATGAGTTCGGCTAAAACATGTTAAGTGGGCTTTGATCTGGGGCTGGAGCTGGGTGTTGTTCTGAGTGGCGGTCTGAGTGGCGGTCTGGGGCTCTGCCTACTTCTGGGCTTGTGCCAGTGCCTGAACCCAAACCTGGGGTTGCGGCTGATGGCTGGTCCACGCTTTATGCTATCAAGTCGTCGTTTTCTTAATTTTCTGACGAAAAATTTGCACGTACTTAGAGCAAACGGCAAAGTTTTTGGGCATTGCTTTAGCAAGCTGCTTACTACCCTCATATAACCTTAGTTTGGACACTAATGAAATTACGGCGCACTTCAAGCCCAGGTGCGACGGGCGTATGTACAGTCCTAGTCGCAGTCCAACTCATACCTAAGCTTAGCTCCCTCGCTGTTATCTTGAGCGATAACAATCTATCTTTTGTCTAACAGTGGTACGTGTCGTTGTTTTTGTAGCCGCTTCTGCAATGGGACTAAAGTAAAAATATTGTTTGTGTAAATATGCACATAAATGACGCAGCGGCCGACTAGGGTAGAGGAGCACTGCCGAAGCTAAAGTCTAAGTCAACATGAGTTACAGTTGCCAAATTAAACATCACCAACATTAAATTTATGATAGCAGGCATTAAGCCATCAACTGCCTGGGACGCAGAGCAGAAACAAATTTTCTTTCTTTCCGTCTTTAACCTTTATTTTCTTTGTTCATTGTGCTTATACATATATTCATAAGCATTGTATGTATTTACACATAAGTATGTACCGAAGACATTTCGAAATGTGTAATACATTTCCGGTGATCATGGATAATATGAGCAGATCTTAAAATGTACTTCCTTTTTAGAAACCTTTACTGTATGAGTAGAGATCATTTTTGTACTTTTGTACTCTAGCAATGGATACGTAAAGCTTAAAATATGTTATGTAGAATTTATAAGTATTTAATATTAAACTTTAAATTTGTGTGTTGAGAATATTTGTTAATTTTTCGTCTTGACATTTTGATAACGGCACTCTTTTCCAAGCTGTGGCAACTTACACGACGAGAGTGGGAACTAACACGAGTCAAAATGCTTAACGTAATTAAAACTAGTCTTACGCTCGGCCTCAAGCAATCAAGGTCCCGATTGTGGCCTCGGTCGAACTCCAGCACAGCATACTCCAGCAGTACGGCCGTATGTTTGCTGAGGCACAAGACGTCGTATACGCCGGCGACGCACAGCAGCGCGAGAACAATAGAAATTACGAGTTTCAATTTGTAGAAAAATTTATTATATCCATTAACTAAATGGGTTTCGGAATATCTACAAGCGGGAGCCACTGCTGCGGGCACACCCCCGGCCGTAGCCACCATTGCCACCCAAGGTGGCAAGGTGGTGCGTTGCGGCCTGTGTAAACACGCATCAACATCAGCAGGAACCGTTGCAGACTCAGGCTAGCCACATGGACCTCCCAGAACAAAATGTCAAAATTTTTGAATGGCGCTGCTGCAGCTGTGCCATAACCGACCCAGAGCCTTTTTCCCTCCTCGTCTAGGACCCAACGTCACTAAGAGGTCGAGCCGAAGGCAACCACAATGTCTCTGCCCTGTCCCTGTCCCTGTCCCTGTGCCTGTCACTCTCCCTGTTCCTCTCCCTTTCCTTGTCCATGCACATCGACGTCGACTTTCTCATCGTAACGTGCCTGCGACTGTGTAGAACTGAATCATCGACCGCAATATAAACTTTTATGCTTGGCTTATTTGTTTTGTCTGTTTGCTTCAACGTTTGTTTCGCTGCGCCAGTTGTCTTTTTCATGATTTGGTCATAGCCTTTTTCTGGTTTGGCCTTTCTTATTTTAGCATCTGTCTTTGAATGTGGTCTGTCTGCCGGCTCTCCGTCGAGTTGCCCGGTTCTAAATTGTGTTTCGCATGAGAACTCCTGTACCCGACATGTTAATACGTTTTGTGGCCAACATTGTAATCAGTTATGTACTTGTATTTATTTTTGTGCGGCTTCATGCAACAAAAATAACGAATTCTCTTGACCGGTTGCCAGTCAACACAGAGATTTTAATTACCTATTCCCAACTACACAAGCAAAACTTAACGTTAATAGTATTCGATTTTCACTTGCTCATATACATAAATGGAATAATTCAACTTAATAGAAAAATAAAAATAAAATAAAAAATTAAAATAATGAAATCTAACTTATAAAAATCAATCAATCTGCCAGTCTGTTAGGACAAACACTTTTGCTTACGTGAATAATCTATGCTTTGAAATTTAACTGCAAATATGATTATTTATCAGATAAATATGAAATAATTTCAGCAATAAGAAAGGTTTACTATATATTTATTGGTTAGCTATTATCATCATGAAACTGAACGAACTTTGTTTTGTAACTCGACTTCAACTTCAATAAATCGCAAGATGTCGCGCCACCAAGGCCATCCCCAACTTGAGGTCACACCCTCAAAACAGAAGCATAGTCCTGACTGGCTGGCTGGGTGCATAAAGCTTTATCGATACATTTGCACAATTTAATTTAACCGCAACTTTATTACTTTTCGTTGGTTTTGGTGCAGTCGTGCTGGTGTCTTTTGATCTCGCTGTCTCATTAATATGCGCGACAACAGAATCAGTTTGAGTTTAGATAATTTAGACTTTATCTGGGCTTGGCAAACACTAAATGGCAAACGGGAAACGGAAAATCGGGCTTTGAGAGCAGTGACTGGAGGCGGCAGAACGACAAAATAAAATAAAACAATGCCAGTTGATTTTAAATGAAAACACACGTGGCGTACTCGGCTCACGGCATACAGATACAATCTGAGCAATCTGAACAATTGGAACAGCTGCTGGAAATAAAGTTTTGCCCCCTGATTGAGGTTCCTTCTGGTTCATGGTCCTGCCTGCCGTTGCCATTTCAATAAGGCAGTGCTTAAGATTTTCAATTTTCATTTGTAATCAGCAGTTTGTATTTGTTGTAGCCATCTACGCGTTGCACACACCACCAACTCTCCAACCCCCATCACCACCATAAGCAAGCAACACTTCTGTCAGAATACCACACAGGTGTGACAAAAGCCACTGCAAAGGTGAAGCTTGAAAATGCAAATGTTGCCCATACGCTTCACAGTCGTTGTTTGAATTTTAATTTTCAACGCAAGCAACTTACACTGCAATTGCGGCAGAACGTTGTGGCGGCAACAGCAGCAGCAGTATACTTGGAAAAAAATTCACTACATTTTGGTAATTCGTTATAAAATGAAAATCGCCATATAAAAGTTTTTTTTTTAAATTATTAAACAAACGACAATCTTAAAAGTATGGTGATTTTCTCTATTTCTTAGAAATATTTTATATTAGTAAGAAAAACAATTTTAGAAAATTTTTTTTCTAAAATTCAGAAAAAAGTAATGCAATTGACTTGTTCTGATTTTATGTTAGATATTAGCTGTCTCCGAGTCCGAGTAGCTTTGAAGAAAGTCACTCATCTCGCGAACCAAGAATCCTCGTAATAGTAAATATATGAATTTTATAAACCATCTAAAATGTTTGTGTATATGTGAAGGGTACAAATTCTAATGTGTAATAATATATATTATTAATATGTATAATATAAATTAAAATACTAATATAAGTTACAAAAAAGTGAATAAAAGAATTCTTCTATGTACACACATAGAAAACAACACCCTGGAAATTTGACATATTTTTTTCTAAATTTTCGAGAAATCCACTTTGAAGTGAGATGCAAGCCCTACTAAAATTTGGGTTTTTTTTTTTCTGTGCAGCAGCAGCTCAGCTTTCATTTTGCATCGCGCTTCTGGCTTTTCGCATTTCGCACACTCAAAGTCATGTTCGTTGCTCATTGCAAAATAATTTGCATAAGCTGCGCTCCGCTTGGCGACGCTGCTTGAAATTGTGTTTATTCCCTTATCCTTTCACAACTTGCAGTTTTCTCTTTGCAGTCTTTTTTGTTTGCTTGTCGCTCAACAATTGAAGTGTAATTTGTAAGTTTCTGTGGGCTTCGACGTGGAGAATGCTTCTGCTCCAATGGGCATCGCAATTAACAATCGCAGTCAAGCTATGCGGGGCTAGTTAGTTGTTAGTGCTATTGGTGCTAAAATACACTCAAAGATATTAGGTATTGTTTTTAAACCGTATTCGTTGTTCAATTACTGAGCATTGTTGAATAATCGGACGTTGAGTTATATTCACATATTTTTACTCAAAACCAAGAAACAACTTCTATTCTGAACACGTCGAAGATTTCATACCCTTGTAGACAAGACATAGTCTGCTGATATTTGAATTTTAGTCAGGAGTTCGAAATATTATCATTTGGGACATTTTATTTATGTGTTTTCCGTTTCACGGCTAGTTGGGATCTATTCAGTTCATATGTGTGAAGATTAAAACTGAGGGAGACGGAGTGGCCTTCAAAACGATACATACATATGTATGTCACCACAAAAACTGTTATACTTAAAAATATTCACATTGGTACACAGCATTCAAAAACTGAAGGGTGTTTTCAATTCGATCATTCTCGATGGCTGAAATCTAACTTGTTTGACGGTTGTGTCGGTTGACGTATGGCGAGAGCACATCTCGTGCACAGTCAGGCAGGCAGGTCAATCGTGCCAAACCTCACATCCAATGACTGCGACTTAAATATTTATTGAATGTGCCACATGAGAGAGCCTCGACTCAGCCGCTGACACTGCTAAGTGCTGCTACTGCTACAGCCACTGCCAATGGCACTGACTCCACCGTGCTCCAGCAGACATAATCATGGCACAATTGAGAAGGCAAACAACACGTACTGGGTCCGCTTGAAAGAATATTTTTTTTTTTTTTAGAAACAGGAATTGCCATGGATATAGATATTAGATAAGTAGAAGCAACAGATACAGCTGCGGATATGTGTACTGGGGTATCAGTAAATGTGCACAAATTGCTGCAGACAGGCGGGCTTAGAAAGAACTTCGACAACTGTTGTACCATTGTAGCTAGTTGCTAGTTGTGTAGCTGCCAGTATATGAAACACGCTGGGTGGCTACACTCAAAAAAAAAAACCCATTATTCTTAGTAAAATCATCCTAAAAAATATGATGTTTTTCTTCTTTTTAGAAATAATTTCTAAATATTAGGAAAAAAAGTTTCTAAAAATTAGAAAGACTTGTCCTATAACAAGTAGCTTAGTGGGAAGTTACGAGAGAGCCAAATGTCGGTGGAATTGAATCCCCTTAAAGTCAATCTTAAGTTGTTTCAAATTAGTTTATATGAATTTATAAACTATGTTAAATGTTTCTACATGTAAAATCCTAAAATACAAATGGTTATTAATAATAATATAAGTAGCAACAAAGTTAAAATAAGACTTCGTTAATGTACACACATAGAAATCAACAACAGCATGGAAATTAGACTGATTTTTTCCAAATTTTCGAAAATGAAATTTAGAATTTACTTATTAGAAAGCCACAACGATATATTTATAAAATTTACATTCGGAATAATATGGTGACCAACCATTGGCACCAAAAGTGTGTCGATTTACTAAAATGCTTGGCGATTTTTTTATGAGTGTAGGCAGTTGATCGCTTTTGTGGTTGGGCCGCTGAGCGGAAGGCGGGCTCGCAAATGAACCTTGAAAAGTCATCATTGACACAGCTCTGGTTGGGCGGGCGACAGTCAACCGTCAACCGTCGACTGCTGGCTGTCGGCCGTCTGGCTGGGTGACAGTCTCGGCTCTCGGCTCTCGAACCGGAGGTTGATGATACTATGAAGCAGACCAATGTATACACATCACGTACGCGCCCACACCACGGTTACAACCCATTACGTTTTCACACAGAGAGAAAGACAGGCAGGCAGACAGTTGTCTCAGTGGCAATGTTTACTTTTTGCCGCCTGTTCGGCTTGGCCGCGTGCGGTGTCTTATTGGGTTTTACCCAAAACCCATTTAATAATCTCATTTTGCCACAATAACAGAAAATATGATTTTCGTTCGCAATCACAATCTGATGCGCCAGGGCCACGGCCACAGCCAGCGCCGGGGAAGCATTCATACATACTTATATACATCTGTGTGTGCATACATACATAGGTATATATATATGTATGTACGTGGCAGGGATATGGATGGGGACCTAGCGATTGCGATTGGGACTGGGAATGGGAATCGGAATGGTGCTCTGAGCGGTAAGTTCAACAAGTAATTGAATACGTACGTGCTGAGCATTTTCAATAATGAAAATTTTCCTCCCATTATTTATTGCGTGTTATCCTTTATATGAATCCTATTAGTGGAATTACTTTTGGATTATACTTATTGTGCATTTTCCTGCCTTGCCTTGCCTGGTCCCGCTTATGAACTTCGAATTGTTCTAAGAGGCTGCAACAATTTGGAATACCTGTAGTATACCCATATGTCTCCACATACATATAAAGTCCTATTTGTGTCGTGAATATTTGCGTGTGTAAATATTGTTATGGAGTGTTCTTTATTTATTCACTTTTATCGACGGCTCTGCCGGAGATTGCTTTTTTGATGTACTGCGTAATTAGGCTTGTATGGCAGTGTCATGGTCATGTGATTGATGCTATGATGATTCTTGCAGCAAAGCTGATTGGCTGCAGGCCGCAGGTGTGCCAAAGCCGTCAAATTACTTGACTAATTACGATTAAGTTAATGTGCTAGCTGCCTAACAGACTTACTGCTCTTGAATGTTGTTTCCTTGCGTGTGTGTGTGTCAGTGTACTTCCACAAGGGGATTGTTAATTGAGCCATTTTGGTTGGTACTTTTAGAAAAGCTCGGCCAAAGCAGCAGGTCGCTCAAGAGGGGATTGAAGTTACTCGTAAATTGCATGCCGTAAGCACAATTCATATTTATTTATGCAACTCTCATTTTGTTCATTTTTATGGTGGATCTAATTAATTTGTTTTTAATTCAATTTAACTTAATGTCTTGAATAAAATAAGTGCCAGTGGATCTACTCTAGAGCCTCCTGCTCTTGCTCTTGCTGTTATTGTTGCTGTTGGCTTTACCTTGCTCTAGTTCCCCCGTATCCGCATCCATCTCTTGATCCCCCTCGTGTTGTAGTCAAACTCCGTGCTCCATGCATCATCTTGTTCAGAAGAATTTGTTGTTGGTTTTCGTTGTTGCTTTGCAGAGCAGAGCGTTGCGCATTTACTCGTATAAAATGGCGCACATTTACGCTGTTTATTGGCCTTAATGCCGGCTTGAAAACGAAATTTACATTTTAAAACAGTTTGCTGTGCTTTCTACTCCTTTAGCCCTCCTTCGCTCGCCATTTGTTTCAACATTTTCATTGGATTTAAGTGGAAATTCATGTGTACAAAAATTTGCGGCAGTAATTTACGGTCAATGAGCTCTGCAAAAGTTATTCATACGCAGCTGCTACGCTCAATGCTCAATGCTGATTTTACTTACTTTCGTCGTTGCTCTCCCTTTTTTTCCCTTCTTGACCAGCCCCATGCCCGATGATTGCTTTTTTACAAAAAAGCATTTCTGCACTTCTGGCCTTTAATCAATTGATCTTCACACGAAAATTTGAAATTCATTGCACACGGCAAATTTTTTACTTAAAGCGACTAAAATACACTTTATCGATTTTCCAGCATCGCCTTTCAATGTCGAGCCTCTTGCAAAATTAATAGCTTGCACCAACCCTATCACCACTGCCACTGTCATTGACTTTGTCATCGTCATCGTGGTCGTCGTTGTCGTTGTGGATGTCAACGTCGCCTGTGGCCTGGTCTCAGCTTAAGGTAAACACATTTACCCGTGCATTCATTAATATGGCAAATATTTGCGTGGCCAGACGCGGCTAAGAAGAGTTGGACATTTTAAGAAAATAGAATTAACAACAAAAGCTGACAGGCCTGTGGGTAGCCAGAGCCTCCACAATGTTAATTTTTAAAACTGGGCTGTTTTCCTTCCCTCATTAACAGCCCACCAACATGAGAACGCATAACTGGACTAAAACACAACCTTGTTGGCTTTGGCGAGTGTGACAAAATAATTTGTACCTTTTGTACCATTCTGACAGGATTCTATTTGACTTTCGCCGTCTTAACCGTGCTCCTTTGCAGACTGCGTCCATGACTAGCGTGACTACTTCCATGCCTGGTCTGATTGCGTGCAGACATTTAAATGTAGTATATCTATTTACAATCAAAAAAAAAACGGCCTGAATTTTAGAAAATCGCCATAGTATAACTGACCTTATAAAAACTAGGGCTTTTCTTTCAGTGTACAGTTTTTTCATATGTGTACAAGAGAAACTCTAACTTTAGCTTTTTTGTTGCTTATTTTGTTAATAAACAGCAGTATTCTTAGATTTCACAAATACAGACATTTTAGTTAGATTATAAATTCATATAATATAATTTGGAAAAACCGCGACCTTCGGTTCGCGTGTTGAATGACTTCCCACTGAGATACTCGGGGTCTCCAGCAGACGACAGGCAAACTCTAATATACAAGCCGGGTCAGGAAATGTCATTACTTGCTTCTGAATTTTTGGAATGGATTTTTTGAAATGCATTTCTTACAAATATTTTGACATTTTGTTTTCTTATGTATAGAAATTATTTTTAAAACTAAGAAAAACTGTAAAGTTTTCACGGAGATTTTTATTTAAGGGTTATTTTCTAAAATGCCGGGCGTTTTTTTTTTTGCCGTGATTTTGGTGGGCCTATACATGTATACATGCATTGACGATGACGATCAGTATGTAGCAGCAGTGTTAAAATCCCGATTATATTTAAATATTTTCGATTGGCTCTCATATAAATCAGAGTTGCATGAAATAGCTCGTGATCATGCCGAAGCCATTACAGAACTCGACTATCATCCTACTACGTTTGGTTGCGAAGCCCATTCGATAAACGAGTTCGATAAACGAGTCCTGTAGGTGGATTAATTGTATTTGTATTGCTGCTTATTCGTCGTTTGTTGTGTTGAGTGCTTTTTTATTTGGCGGTGATGTTGTGGTGAGCTCTGCTTCTGTTCCCATCAATTCTTAATGCGTATATTTTTATACTGAAGGTCTCCAGAGTATATTGGTTTTGTGCAATGTCCGTCATGCTGTCCGTCCTTGAAACTTGGAGAGCTATACCCACTATAAGACTAAGAAATCGATAAGAACATCGCTAAACGATAAAGGCACATATGTATATCCACACCTTCGTCCCAAAAACGGTAAAAGCTTATATGTTCCGCAAAGATATATTGACGCTCGCGTCGATTATCATGTCGTCTCTTTCTCACACATACGCTCGCATATTTATGCAAACAGAAAATGCTTGCGGCTGCTGATGGAAATGAGATCAATATGATAATATATTTTCGACAATAACTTGAGTCTTTCTTACTTTATCTTGATAAAATTTGGGCAGTTGATCAATAATATGCATATGCATATTATATATTAATTAGAAGATTCTGCATTCAAAATTGTGGCATTTATTGCTATCGGAAATTTAAATGTATCGATAATCGAAAATCGGAGGCAGTTATCGATAAAATAACGCAAACTTGATCTGTGCTTGGTATACGAGAACCTATATTCCAAATTTGAAGTGCCAAGCTTTCAAGAACAGCTTTTGTAATCCATATTTACATACATATTTTTTAAATAAAAGACTTGTTTATTGGGAATACGATACTGGAGTTCATATTTTAAGCACTTAACTCCTTTGAATCATCATATCATATATCGAGAGGTTAACTTCTTAAATGGATATCTAGATTGAGATATTTACTTACTTAATCCGAAAATGCTTTTAGTGTGTATTTGTATTTTATTTAAGAGCTTTTGTTCTTTGATTCAACAATAACTATTGACTTCGAAACGACAAAAGTATATACTTTTTGGAATATTCCGAAAATAATTTTACTTACCTTTCTTAAAATAAAATGGTTGGAAGCAAATTGAAGTTGTAATTGAATTAAGGGACGGTTTTTCTCTGCGTGAATATATGTATGTACAATAAATATTTTTTTAAGTAGAATTATGTATATAAGTAAATGTATGACTGTATGTATTATGTGTATACATAAATCTGTTCACTGTGTACACTGACCGACCAACCGATATTCATGCCACCAACGTTGCGTTTTTGTTAGCAGTGAATTTTAATCCCATTTGGTCCAACGTCAGGTTGTTGTTGTTGTTTTAATGCCGAGCACAAACGATGGCAGGCAGTTTCTTTAACGGGATGCGGATGTTGTTGCTTTTATTGCGCAGTTTGGCGTCGGTTGCTGTTATCGTTGTTGTTCTTGTTATTGTTGTCTTCATTCATCAGAATGGAACCTTGAATAATTAAAAGCAGTTTCTGATTACCTACCACATCGTTATACGCTCACAATCACTATCTATACACACCGGCACACACAGACACACCCACATACACACTCGCACACACAGATAAGCACATAGATATATACAGGAGTGCACGTAGCGGAAGGAGGCTGCTCTGCTGTTGTGTGCGTGTCTCTAATTAAACGGCAAACAGGATTCGAGTCGAGTTGAAAGCGCAACGAAACAGGAAACGGAAGCCAGTCGCCATGCAAGTGGCAAACCTACACACAGATACAGACACAAGGACAGACACATAACTGACACACACACACACACTCCGAGGCTAAGCAGCCATAGACATGGCGTCCAGTTTAACAGTCAGAAGTGTGACCCCCGCAGTGTTTGTTGTTGTCCTAGTTTTTGTTGCGGCAATTTTGCGCTCAGCTCATTTTGCCATCATTGAAAGCCCTTCTACACATTTTAATATTTTTTGCACCTGGCTTTTTGCATCACCTGCCAAAGCAATGTCATACTTCGCTTGTCCCTTGACTGATGCTCATTGTGGTTTTTAGCTTTGGTTGACAGGCCATAAATTACGTAACTCGATGTGCAGTGTGAAAAATACGTACGAGTGTTTGTTTTGTAAATAACATTTCTGCATATGTTTATTTCTATATACAATTACCTGCAACTAGATGTAAGATAATTTTAAAATTATACAGATTGCATCCGGACGCACATTACATCACATCATTCAGTAGGTCCGGTTTTTGTTGGCAAGCATTAATTAAAATAATAGGTTACAAAAAGCTGGACGGCCGCTTAAAATTACTTTACAATTTAAAATTACAAATTGGCCGATGCAAGCATACTGGAAGCTGGTAAATAGAGGAGCAAGCTCTGCTTTTAATTGTTACAGGCAAATCGGTTGACTTCAGTGTCCACTCATTAGCATTAATCTTTTTCGGGTCTTATCCTTTTACCTTGCTGAGTCACCACTGTGGCCTTATCGGCGACCACAAATAATAAAATGAAATGATTTAAGTGTCAAAAGCTGACTAAGATTGACAGTAAATTTGCTGTGGTGGCTGCTGACATCAGTGAACATGGAGTATTTCCCTGCCTCGTTGAGTAGTTAGAATAGGCTTATGTTTAAGACAGTAATAGTCGAAATGTGATGGGTGGCGAGCTGGGTGGACAATTTTTGGGTACTCGGCTATTCGGTTGAGATGCCTAGATCACAGTTTTTCAAAAATGAAAGCAAAATAAACGGCAAATAGACAAGTAAGTTTTTTGCTTAATTGGGTGCGCTTGTTATACACTCAGAAAAAAATCGTTCAAAATTATAGCAAGTTTTGTAAAATTCAGAAACAGGTAATGAAAATTACTGGCTCAGCTTTTATATTAGAGTTTATCTGCCGTCTTCCTCAGAGGCCGAGTAGGTTAGAAGAATTCACTCAACTAGCGGGTTTCAAGTCAAGTATATGCACTTTGTAAACTATGTAAAATATTTGCACATATTTGTGTGTGATACTAATATTTAATAAAAGTATAAGTAACAAAAAAGCTAATATAACAATTCTTTAATGTAAACTCATAGAAAATAGTCTGGAAGTTAAAGGTACTTTTTTCTAAATTTTCAAACAATCCACTTTGATACTTAGAAATGCAACCTAGGGTTTTTAGAAATCTACAACCATACATTTTAGAAATGTACTTTCTGAATAATAAGATGAGGAACCCTTGGTGTCAAAAGTATTGCGACTTACTAAAATTTTTATGAGTGTACGAGCACTAACTGCGATGAAAAATCCTTTAATTTTCTCAAATACTACTCGCTCTGTAGAAGCAGCTATATTTATCTTGATTATTGCCTATTATTCTGGTGGAGCCAGGCTCTTCACCTGATTAGCACTTTTGGCACGCTAAAAACCTGGGCTCATGGTAAGCATCCATAGCGTATACGGATTGTCGCGTTCATTAGGGAAAACAGCAGGTGATACGCACCTGGGGTGCCGCAGCTGTTGTCGCTGCTATAGCTGCCGTCGCCAAATTATAATTTATAACTGCCAGCGGGCCTTTTCAGCCTTAGTCTAGTATTTCTTTGCCTTTAATTCTTTTGCGGGTGGCACACCCGCATCTACTATTGCCACCGGAAACGGAAGTCACTGAAATGCGCGCTGAAAATTTCAAAATAATGAGTGCCTCGTGCCAGGTGCTGTTACTTTTCCTCTTGCTCTTGCTGTTTCTGCTTCGGGTTCAGGTGTTGGTGTTGGTTCTGGTACTGCTACTGGTTCTGGTTCTTTAAGCGCTAAGCCGCCTTGGCCGCTGAACGCTCCACTTTGTGATCCATTGTTGCTGCTCGCGCATTGCGATGCAACGTCGCGTGTGATTTTGATTAAGCGTTGCTTTTTTGCGCAAACCAGAAGTAAAGTAAAGAAACCCCCTAAAAGAAACGAAATGAAAAGTGGCAAGGCGCACTTGGCTCACAGTCACTGCACCGTGCAAATGTTTATGGAAAAATGTAAATTACAAACTACACAAAAGATGTGTGCTTTATTTTCGTGTGGCATTACATAAGTATATGCATAAAAACTGTAAAGTGAGAGGCGTAGCATATGTTTGCACACATGAACATATTAATTTGTGTACACATCCATGAACAACATTTTTTTTGGTTGGAGCTTTAGTAGTAAATTATTTGGTCATTCTTTTGCATTTTTGCTGGACAGCATCCGACGACTGCACGCTTGACTGACTAGGGCGCTAATCAACCCATGAAATACCGTTTTGTCATGCGCTGTTGGCGATTGGTTAGGTTATTGAGTCATTGCCCACAACTGCTTAGTGAGATATGCGCGATAATGCATCCAAGCGGAAGCCAGTCGGCACTTTAATTGCAATGATGTCAGCATATATTTACATACGTATATGAATGTATGTATCTATGATGCAGGGAGATAATGATTTCGAAAGCTGTTCTGATTTCTTAAAGATTGACAGCATAATTTTCATCATTCAGTGCGCAGGTTTACGTAAGATAGTTGAATGCAGTGTTACGGAATTTAATATTTGCGGACTCGTGTCTTTGGCAGCTAATGTATTAATGAAAGGGTCGGCAGACCGACGGCTGAATGGTGGCTCTGTCAATCAATTTACTAAATATTTAAGTACTTCGGCTATTTAGTTATTTCATTTATGGGCACGTGCCCTTAGACACCCGACTCTATGACACCAAAGTGAACAATCCAAAAAATGTGGCTAATACGCATGGCAGTCAACCGTCAAATTTGCCAGCATTCGCCAGCTACAGCGTGGTTACTCACAATCTTTCATGCACATATCAGTATAAGTATATATAGGAGAGCACACATAGCTCATACATATATGCATGCAGAACCCGCCCATGAAGGCGCACGTTATACAGAAACAGCCAATGTCATATTTGCGAAAGTGCAATAAATTTCATATGAAGTTCGTAATCGATTTTGACTTATTGAAACATTATGATTGAAAGACATTTATGAGTGTACGAAAAGGTCTCCAGGGGGTCAATGCCAACAGAAACGCTGACAGCTGTGGTTGGGGAGAAAAAGAGGCGGTCCCACTAACTGACGGCAGTCCACCACAACATGTCGATTTGGGGGAAATCGCACAATCATCAGTTATTAGGGCTACCTCGGAAGTCGTAAGAAAGCCAGTAAACATAACATAAAAACGCAATGCAGACATTGGCATGGTTTTGCGTGTTTCATGGGCATGGCAATAAGAGACTAAGCTCACAGGATATAAGTTCGCTCCTACGTACACGTCGAACGGAAATCGAAAGAGGGCAATGACAATGTATGCGGGGGATGTGCCACATGGCATGTGGGATGTGGGTGCCGTTGCGTTTGCGTTTGCGGCAACATCAATGTCAATTGGCGTCGAGCTGTAAACCCGCCAAACTAAAAGCCAACAAATCTTTCAAAACAAAACATAACATAAAAATAAAAAATAAGAAGAAAAAATAAACAAAAAGGGCACGGTCAAAGATGGGATGGCTGAGAATAGAGCTGGGCAATCGTTGGGGTATCAAATTGGGCTGTAAGCACGTAGATAATGTGCTCATACGATTCAATATGCGCTCAAAGACCGCACCTCCCACATACCAAATTCACTTAGTTGCCACCACCCCGAACCACACGCATAACTGCCTGCCATTCCATACTCTACCTTTTGTTGTTCGATTTCTTTCCCCCCAAAGCCCCACTTAACCCCAACCCCAACCCCAATCGCAATGCCAGCCCCCAGCTCCAGTCTGTGTCCCGGGCCACCTCTATGCTCTATGTGTCTTTTCATTATATTCCTCGGCGTCCTGTCAAGTGTGTGGTTCGTGCTTGTGTTGTTTGGCTTGGATTGCTTTTGGTTTTGTTTGCTTCTGCCATGTTTTTCTTTTGCGTGTAGTTGTTTTATTTGCGGCTCGTAAAAAATGGACACCCAGCCAAATGTTTGCTCACATTCGCTTTATTTATTTGGCTCGAGTATTTGTTGGCATCCCACTGACATTTTTATTCGCTGTCAATGAATTTAACATGTTTGTTAAATGTCAAGTTTGTCAGGCATGTGAACGCCTTGCACAAGATCTATTTTGTGGCGATAACAGTCGAGTTCGAAGTCAAAAAATACTTGTTATATGTATATTTGTAAGTTTTATAACAAATTCGGTTAGGTCTAAGGGTCAAATATTTGCATATCAATTGAAGAGGCTTAAATCCTTTCATGTCCAACCGAAATACAAATTTATCTCATCTTGGCGTGTCAACTGCTGACCAGTGCAGATTTACTAAACCAATTGCTCTTGTTACATGATGTATACACTACCTAAATAACAAAAGTAAGCAAAGAAGCCATTTTTAATAAAAATAATCCAAAGAAAGATTTTCAATATTTAAAATATTTGATTATTATTGTTGTAGAAAATAGCGACAATGTATTTTGCGTAAGACAAACAATTTTCGGGTATGTTCTGATGACATGGACAAAATGTTAAGTGACAGTTGGAATTAAAATTCTTTTAGATTTTTTGTTGCAATAAACATCAATAAAAACAACAACAACATCGGCCAGGACACGCACTGCGTAAATCCTTTAACGCATAATTTACAAAGTGAATTTTAATTAAAAATCCCCATGCAAACCTTAGCTATTTTAATTGAAGCTTAATGACGTCACGGCACGGTCTCTGGCCGACGCCTCGGTTTAGAGCAAATGGCACAAGAACGCGAACAAGAATGAGAACGTGAACAGTAATTAAGCGTGCCAGTAAATTTGACTTGTCTTTAAGCTAACACGTCCGTGTCATGCAAAGGAGTTCGAGTTCATAAAACCAAATGTACTGAAGCAGAGCGATAACAGAAAAAAAAAAACAACGACTAACAATGTTAATAGCCATTGGTTGAAAAGAAGCGAATATTTAAAAACTAATTGAGTATCTTTCGATGATTCGATTCACCGATGCTAAAACGAAGACATAATGTTATAGAAATACTGTTATACAACTATTAATGTATTTAATTCTAATTTATATTTTTGGAAGAGGAGTCTCGATCAGTTAATAGCCAAGTAAATAGTTTTAACCACATTTGATTGTTATACGAAATTAAAGTTAAAGGCAATTAAGTCATAAGGTGAGCAAAAAGGAGCTTATAAATATAAATTTTCGAGTATCAGCACGTTTTTAATTTCTTTCACTTTTACCATCGTTCACTTGTGACCTAATAATAAAAGTGTGCGCCCGGAGTTTCTCGCTGCATTTGGTCAACGAAAGTAGTGTATGCATAAAGTGAACTTAATGCCAGCTGGGCGTTAAGCCATGGGAGAGAAGCACAGTTAATGTTTGCATGGCAAATAGTTTGCTTTTCCCCATTGCCCATTGCCCAGTTCCCATTTTCTGTTTTGCGAGTGCCTGCAGAAGCATGGTCACTGATGCTGATAGTGTATATGCGTTATGCGACAATAATGTGGACACATCGTAAGCTGATTAGAACCCCGAGATGATGTCAGCCGTGGAAAGTGAGCATTTAATGAGGCTGCCAAATTAATGAGACTTAATGTTATGATTTCAATTTAGTGAGTAGTATCAGTAACGCACATACAGCGTTTAATACAAGTTCACGCTTGATAAAACAAAACACATGCAGACCCATATACGAACATTCAGACAGATATAAGCAGATACATACGTACATACATATATATATATAAGTAGTCACATACTTCATATATTGTGTCAAGGTAAATAGATAATATTCAAATAAATATTCCAATTAAATAAATGGTACGCAATTATCTAATACGTATTGTCCATTTCCAGCAAGTATTTCCTTCGCCATACCTTTGACCGGAAATAGCTCATAGCAGATGAAACAAATCAAAGCTAACTATGATGTAGATGGACGCTCGGCAGTTATATTTGTATATAAAGTGTGCATACTTACTATAGCTAATGTCGCTGAAAAAAATTAATTATACGACAAACAAATTGCCAAGAGCAATGGTCTGGTGTTGCTGCAACAAATAGTTTCCACAGCCAGAGCTGAGTTTGACAGGCGCCGCTATTTTTGTGGGTGCCAACATTGGGGCCGGCCTCAATGAGAACCAGTAGGTGGCATCAACTCAGTGGCAGCTTCTCCTGCATCTGCTCTTACTGTTGTTGTTTGACCTAACAACGCTGCGCCTGTCGACTGTTTATGTGGCTGGCGGCTGCTTTGTTTAAACTTGTGTGCAAAACTTTAACAACAACATCAACAGAAATAACAACAATGCCAAAATGCCATCATTACCAAGCGACAAAAGTTGGTCCTTTCACTACTGCCAGTAGTCTCAGCAGTAGCAGCAACAGCAGCGTCAGCAGCAGCACCAGCAGCAGCAGCAGCAACGACAACAGCAGCAGCAACCACCGTAGCCGCAGCAGCAGCAGTAACAATAGCAGCCGCCGCCGCTAGCAATGTGAAGTACTCCTTGACTCTTCCGCATAAGCAAATGAAGTGAACGGTGTTGGTTGCGGGCTCACTCAGATTGTGCTGCTCAAAAATAAAATACATACATAAATATAAATAAGAATAAAAAAAAGGCCCCTAGCACTAGCTCACAGTGGAAGAACGGCAAAAACTATGAGCACAATGCCAGCAAACAAAAGGCGCGTATTCGCAGCACACGGTCACAGTGTCACAGCAAAGTTTCTGCCCACAGAGCTACCCACCCAAAAGTACCGCTGACAATAGAAATGCGTTCGGAAAAGTGTTTTTTTGGTGCAATGCATGAGTTTTCCATTTGATTTCCGTTTGCCACACACATTTTCACACCATCAGCCGAAACGGTTAGCTCAGCGCGGACCGGGCCTCAGTGCTATGGAGCGTATGTTTGTACACAAAAGGATTAAGTTGGGTCCTGCCCTCCCCTTACTTATTTCGATGAGTGTGTGTATTATGTGAAATGGCTTCATTTGCGTTTAGTAATGACATGGTGCTGTACTGAGTTTACGCCGCGGCAAGTGCATTTCACTCATGTACAGTGTACTCAAAGGTATGGAGATCCCCAAGTCTTTACAATAAACGTAAGTATAGCTACAGATCCTACACTGCATTTGGCATCTGACCAAACGTAGGCGTTTGATATTTTATCTTATAATATAAGTTAAAAAATCACACTTGACATCATTAGTTGTTCCTCAATTGCGAAAGGAAAGATCTTAAATTTGTTGTTCTTTTTTTTTTTGGCAAACAATTTGATTTTTTGTGGACAGGCAATATGAATAGATGAATATATAAAGCATTTCTTTCTGTGTACTTAGTGCCGACATAAACTTGAATATATATTTTTTATTTGTTTTATAAGTTTTTATTGTGATTCTAGCTGCCCAAATTCAATTGGGTTAACTTTCTGCGGTTCGTGGCCTTTATGCCTTTGACATTATGATGCAAATGCTATCGGTTAACCTTTCACTCACCCCGTCGTAACGTCTAAATATTGAAAGTTATTTGACCTTTTTGTGGTTCAATTCAATTTAAGCCAAATAGTAGTGGAGCTTCGTTCGATTAGTTAATACTTTGCACATAAATCTTCATTTGACGGCAGCAATTAAAAATTATCTTTAATTAGCACGTGCAAATGGTCGCAAAGACAGGGAGAGGGATAGGGGAACAGCTGATGTGGCTGCGTTGGCTTCTTGAACTTTTGCACGTCTTATCGCTGCTATTTGGGAACAAATCGTGCTATGCGGCAGGACTCTGGGCACACCTGCCGTTTGACTTTTGAAAGGCAACCCATTCACACGCACACATACACACACACACACAGACACACACATACACACATGCACATACATATAGATGGATACATAGAGCAAGTGGCATGCAGAAAGGAACAAAAATGTAATTCGGATTTAATTGCCTGTTAACACGCACTCGCGCACAGCGGGCACCGGCAACAGCTCGTAAAAAGCGCACAAAAAGTGGCAGTCAGGTGGCAAAAAGGCGGAGTGGCGGACGGAGGTGGGGCAAGGACAGCGACAGCGACAGCAATGAGTTAAAACAAGAGGAAACAGTTAAGCGCGGCACTCACAAAGTGAACAGCTCGTAATTTAAGCAGCAAATTGTAGTTAGTATACCCACGGGCCCGCCACTGGCTCAGTTTTGTGTTCAGCTTGTTTAGCATGATGAAGGGTTATCTGCCGCAAGGGTGCGAGGGTATGAACTTTTTTTGAACTCTGTTCGAAACCGATAAGCAGACTGTGAAAAATACGTACTATTTTTCATCAGACGCACTACGCCACAAAAATGTTACGAATAACTATTCGAATTTACCGAGTTGCCAGAAAAAATAATGTCTGACTTTAATCAGACAGCAGAATATAGAAGTAGCAAACAGCAGGCAGCTCAAGTCGAAGACGCGGCAAAAGAAGTGCCGATGTGGGCATAAACCGCAGATATGTACCGTGATATGCAGCAACCGACATTCATTACGACATAAATTCGTTTAGTTGCTGATCGACCGCCTCCCCCCCTACAAACACACACGCACGCCGACAGCCTGAAACTGAAATTATGGTACCGATAAGGCACACGGTTGATGGAAGCTCTCATTCTGACACCCACACTGACACCAGCAACGACTACGACAGGCACCGAGTAGTTCTTCTGCTTCCATTTTTATACCCTGAACCCATTAAAAATGGGTAAAAAGGGTATAATGGTTTTGTGCAAATGTATGTAACAGGTAGAACGAAGCATCTCCGACCCCATAAAATATATATATTCTTGATCAGGGTCAACAGCCGAGTCGATATAGCCATGACCGTCTGTCCGTCCGTCCGCAAATCTCAGAGACTATCAGAGCTTGAGACTTCAAATGGAATATAGGTTCTCGTATACCAGGCGCAGATCAAGTTTGCGTTATTTTATCGATAACTGCCTCCGTTTTTCGGTTATCGATATATATAAATTTCCGATAGCAATAAATGCTACAATTTTGAATACAGAATCTTCTAATCAATATATAATTTGCATATGCATATTATTGATCAGCTGCCCAAATTTTTATCAAGATCGGTTAAGAAACACCCAAGTTATAGTCGAAAATATATTCTCATATTGATCTCATTTCTATCAGCAGCCGCAAGCATATTCTGTATGTATCAATATGCGAACGCATGTGCTAGAAAGAGATGGCGTAATATTCGAAGCGAGCGTCAATATGTTTTTGTGTGTGTTCTGCAAAGCCCCGTTACCTACGATTGCCTGTATGTATGTATTTATGTATATGCACGTGTTTGTCGGCAAAGCACTATTGCAGACTTGCTTACATTTTGGTGCCAAACTTTTTAGAGGGAAATTTTCCAATAAAACTAAAATATATTTAACAACTGCGTTCAAGGTATATCGTAGCGAGTTCACTCGACTACAGCACTCTTACTTATTTTCCATTCTTTTTTGTCGATGATGCCATTGCGATGCATTTCTGTACGCATAACGCAATAGTGTTGCATACGCCAAGGGGTTGTCCACACTCACGGTTCGTATGCATGTATGTATGTATGTATGCATGTATGTATGTATCTATGTATATATGTACGTACATTTACATACAGACGTATTTGAAGGAAAGAGTACATCGTTTACTTGAGCGCCTAACTACATTGTCTGTTTGCATGTGAATAAATTAAAGCCACGTAAGTGCATACTCGCTTTACTACGAACACTGCAAAATGGCAAAACAGCACAAGTACTCACCCTATCATGCATATTCATTGCCGTTTAGATGTCGGCCGTAGACGCGTTTGTGCAATTTAATAACTTAATAAATGCATTACATATACGTGCTGTTGGCATATAGGCGGCAAACCAGTATCTATGTTTGTATGCTTGAATACTCTCATCTCCCGAAATTGCACTACCTAAATGTTAGAATATTTTCCTGATCATCACCGGATGATCAACGGCACTGAGACTATGAAATATCTATAGCTAGTAGCGTGCCCCTCAAACGGTCGACAACATAAAACTGTTTTGTGTAATTTCCCACTCAAAAGTTGGTTAAGGTAGTGACTAACAAGTGCACCCACAAGCTTCAGTATATATATATGTGTATATGTATGTATGTCTATTAGCGTACATACAGGTACACGCATACTGCCACCTCTGGAACGTATTGCAGGCATCATGCGTACTGGAATGTGTGTTTGTATAGCGTGTCCTTATTGAAGCAACAATATCAACAATAACAACAAGAAGACATGGGTATTTTGTAAACAAATGCAACAATTAATTTAATTCCATGTTACAGCTAAATCCTATTAACTGCAACGGTGTGTGGCAGCCGCTTTCATGCATACTTAATTTGTCAGTTTGGTGCAAGTTTACACACTTTTGGGGAAACCGTTAGCTAACTGTTACGACGGAGCGCCACATTGTTAACGAGTGTTCCTTGCCTGACTTGCACACTGACTTGGTAGCTGCCCCGGCGGATGCTGGGCTGCTTAAAAAATTTATGGCTGTGCCATGTGTTGTTTTGAGGTGTTTTCATTTAAATTTTAAGACAAGCGACACTTACGGCTGAGTTATGTGTTTAAATTTTAACTACTTGATATCCATGTACGCACACGCATAGGTCACGCCACCCATGTTAGATGATATAGTAGGAAAAGAGCAGACCCAAGCCCCCCAGGGACAGTCCTAGTCCCTGCCTCTGACCTACCACACTCAGAAAAAAAATCTACCTAAATTTTAGTAACCGCTATTACATTATAAATCGCTCTAAAATTAATATCGCCATATGAAATAGAGTTTTTTAGCTTTTAGAAATAATTTCTAATTATTACGAACAAATTTATTTTTATTTTTATTTTATTTTTAGAAATATTTGCGAACAAACAATTCCCATGAAATAGTAAGTTCTTTCAAGTCTAGTATATGAATATTATAAATTATGTAACGAGTTTGTGTAGTATTAATACAAGTAACTAAAAATCTAATATAAGAATTATGCAATGTACACATATAGAAAAAAAGTAGACATATTTTTTTCTGAGTGTACACCAACAACAGGCACTAGGCGTCGCAGTGAAAAGTTTGCATAGCTGATTCTGTGGAAGGGTGTGCTGGTAAGGTAATTAGAAAATTTTATGCGATTACTACTTGCTTGTTTAACATTTTAGGCAACATCCTCAAACTCATACACACACACACACATACATGTACACTTGCTCACTGTGTAGATAAAAAGGGAACGACATGCAACTGCGCCAATGATGCGACGCAAAGTACAAAAGCGGCTTTTAGAATATTAATGGAATACTAAATACACATAACGTGCCAAGTGTCATACTTCGTCAGATGATTGTGCGAGGGGAGGTAAAAAAAACTTGTTTGAAGCGAAATAATTATAATGTTAGAATCTCGAAAAATGCACAATTATTATGTAAGCACAAGAGCGTTGGTCTTTCTTGTCAGATAAGTTTATAGTTTTTATTAACGATAGTAAATATAATTGCACAATTTGGTGATATATGTCGATGCAACAGCAATTGTTGTCGATACTTCTCTATGACGAGTTAATGATCATAGTTTGGCTATTACATAATAAACTTCATACAGTAACAAATTCTATAAGTTCCACTTACCAAATTTAACTTTGATATAAAATATAAAAAGTGTATTACATTTAATGGGAATAAATAAATGACCTCCCCTTTGACTTTTGCCTTCCAGTGGATTTTAAGAAAAACGCACTATTTTCTTAAGCGAACAATTACTGAAAGTAAGCTCATTAAAATGTTGATAAGCTTTCCATCTATCCTATATATATATATATTTACTTACGGCCTTCGTAGTATTAGTTTACCAGATCAGTTACATTGCATCGATTAATTTTTATTAAAGAAATATAAATGGTACAATCTGTTTTGAGATTTTATAATAATCAATCAGAGAACAATTAATATTAAGACAATTGCTGAAAAGCTCGAATTTTAGTTCTTAGAGGAGGTTCTTGTATTTAGCATTAACACAACTTGCCAGTAAGCATGCCAGTCCCTTTGATGTTCAAAGAGCTTTTTCCAACAGACTTCCAAGCTTATAGCAACTCAGAATTTCCCAGCGATAGAAAATCAGCTCAAAAAATAACTCAATTTGCGCTCAAAAACCTCTAAAACGAACGAACGAATGTCGTGGACGTTGTGTTTACCTTCGGATCCTAGTCGGCAACTCCCACAAATTATTTTTCGCACGAGCATAGAGCGACGATTCCACCGATGCTTTCGCTTAGACGCACCCACAAAGCACTTCAAATGCCATTGAATTCAATTGAAGTGGTGCTAGAAGGCGTTAACCAACGAACCGCTCAGCTTGGGCTTGAGTCATAGCCTCGGTGCCTGCATAGCCTTTGAGTGCTTTGCTGTAAAAAGTGCGCAAAATCCTTGTCGTCGAATAAAAAAACTGCTCGTCCAGCCAATTGCAGGAGCCAGTAGCACACATTTTGACTTGTTTTTTCGTTAACTTGTTTTCTATTTTATATATATTTTATTTGTTGTTTGTTATAATGCATTTATTTATATATATATATATAAATGTATATTGCTGATATGGTTTCCATATTCATATATTTATATATGTATATATGTATGTATATAAACTTATTGTGCAAAAAAAAAAAAAAAAAATTCATCTACTTTCTAACAAAGAATATTATAAATATACTCGAAAACTTCCATTTAAAAGCAGTTTTGTTTAAAATGTTTTATGTACGCCACTAGAGTACATTTATATATGCATATATATAACGGCAATAATTCAACACCCTATCCATATTCGTATTCCTACATAAATACATAGCTCTTATAGTTCATTGGATGATATTTCATTGTCTTCGTATTGTGATTAATATTAGGTTTTCATTATTTATTGTTAGCATTTTTTATTTTTTTATATGCATTTATTAATATGTTTTGGCTTAGTTATCATGTACTTAAGTATGTAAGCCTTTTTTAAATGATTACATTCATATATGTACTTATTAAGCACTACTACATGTGATTATTTATGTTCATATATATATATATATGTAATACATGTATATCGCTCAAATTGTTGGACGACAACGATATATCGCAAATAATTTTTATTCTATCGATCTGATTGATGGATGTTGAAAAATCGAATATTACAAATAAATTAATTAAATCAGGACAGTGCTTTTTAAAATTTCTAGGACCCCTTCAATATCTATACTTGGGATATATGTATATTCGCTGTAAATACTTTCACACGATGGGAATAAGCTGAGTTGAGCTGTAATGACAAGATGCATGGTTACACGTATAGAAAATTAAATCTTTAATTCTGGTCCTGTTTGTAGAAAAGAGGCACATTCTTAATTATAATTGGGCTTATGATGGTTCCTGCACCGAAAATAATCTTAAGATGTGACTATAAGTTAGACCTTACCCCTAATTACTAATTACTAATTACTAATTGCTATATACTCTTAACTCTTACTAATTTATAGATTTCATATGTTGCCACTTTCAACGCATATCCACAACGTGCAAGTGCAAGAAGCTCTTGATTTTGTTCTCGAGTTGTCATCCAGCATTCATTTGTATATTTTAGCATGATTGCAATTCGATTAATAAAATATCGGAATCATTAGCTGCTTTCATAGAATCAAAAACGCATTGTTTTAGTTTGTTTAACTTATAGACATTGGTGCTACAATTAGCATATTTTAGATTCTCTCTATAATTGTATATGAATCTAATTTATATATATTTGATACTTTCAACGGAAACATTTTTTGTATAGGTCATTTACTGAATTTAATTTGCATATAAATATATTCGAAATATAGTGTATACGAATTTGAACTTAAACAATTATAATAGGCCTCTGAGTCCACATTTTATACAAATCTATTTTATGTTCGTGTCGTTGTATATGTATGTAAAATATTTATCGCTTGCATAGTTATATTGCCAAACAGACAATTACATGCAAGTATGTACGTATGTATGCCTTTATGTGGTTATGTGTGTACATGTTTATATAAACTTTAATATTTATTTGTATGTACAGTATATATGTGTGTATTTAAGAATGAGTAAATGTTGTACGTTACACAAAACATATAAGCAACAATTATGATGTATTTTGCTTGCACACTCATGTATGTACTCATGTAAGTATATCCAATTCGCTATAAATATTTGCATATCAGTATGTTCATGGTTATATAAGTGGTTTTCTCGATGCTAATTTATATGCTTGAAATTTATTTATTTTGAATGTATGTGTTTTTAATTTCCTTTTTTTGCAGTACCAGTGGATTTAATTCTTGTTTTGGAGCATTGCACTGCATTTTTCTACTCTCACAAATTTAGTATTTGTAGCTTAACCAATCATCTGCAAACCGTTGAATCGTCACCTGCGCATATTGAATGTGGCGCCGCCAGAAACAGCTTTCCATTGAAGCAAGCACACAACTGGAAAACTCGATGCATATGATCTCGACTCTGGCCAGAGCCGAGAATTGGTGGCTGTGCCGTGCGCAAATTGGGCATTAATATTTTTGATGACTCCAAACGTAGCTATTCAATCAAAATTTGGGGAAAAGCCATTTGCAATTTGTTGTTTGTTTTGACTGATATTGAGACTAATAATTAATATATATTTGCTAATTTTCATACTTACACTGCCATCGAGTGCCCGTAACTTAACGTCCTCCAGAGCTAGCAATTCAATGCCGCCGGCTCGGGATTGCAAATTTATATCTTTGGAGGCCATTACTTCTAATTGACGTGTAGGCGACTCTAGCCTGCAATGAGCACAACAAGTTAAAGATAATAAAACATGTAAGAATCAAAAATATATCAAGGTATATTATGTTTACTGGAAATGCGGCTCTTATAATCGATTTGTGGATTCATGAAATAAAATAAACTTGATAATCGCGAGGAATACGAGAAGTCTTATAGTTTAATAGGTCTGATATCCGTTTGTTCATACAAATGGACGGACATAGCTAGATCACCTATTGATCCTGATCAAGAATATAAATACTTTATGGGGTCGGAGATGCTTCCTTCTGGCCGTTACATACTTTGCATAAATTCATTATACTCTTTGTTCTTCTTTGTTCGTAACGTATGTATTTCAACATTTTAAAAAGGATTGTCAAACAAATAAGAAGAACGTGAATCTAGCTATACTTCAGACTTCCTGTATAAGTCAAATTTGATATATGTTCTTGAAAAAACGAAGCGGTCATCAGCAAATTTACCAATGTAATCTTTATTACAAGCATTGCTGTGTTGTTAATGGTCCATACAAACAGTTACAACCACAAGCCCATATGGTCTGGTCATTGAATAGCGAGAAAGTGAGTTATCTCCAAAATATCCCAATGTAGATTTCCTGCAAAAACAAAAAAACTATGAATGCCCTGAAACGCTTTTCAATCCACTCGTTGCCACTGATGCCGTTTCAATGGCAATGGCGATCCACTCACATGCTCATTGCGGCTCTTCAAATGAATACGTATGAGTACACTCACATTGCACACACATATATACACATATGCATTCGTGCAGTACCACTATGTGTAAATATTTTTGCACCCAAGCCAGCAAGCTACCTACCAACACCTCGCGAGTGTCAGCCTTTTGTGTTTGGACTATTGGTGTCGTTGTTCTTGTTGTCGCCGTAAGAGCGATGGTCGCGTTGACAAACTCAGTAGCGCAGTGTATTTTGTGTGCGAGACATAAGCATAAATATGTGTAACAAGGTTTCCACTAACTATATAGCTGTGTTAAATTGCAACACTGTGAATAATTTGGCGTAGCTTTCCAAACAAAGCGGTAATAAGCTATCTGAATCCGGATAAATTGTTCTATCAGATTTATTTAATTATTTATATATATAATGCCATGTCAGTTCTTGTTAATGCCTGGTGTAATTATTACTGATCTGGCTTGTTTCTTGTGAGGCCAATTGCAACAATAACGACGAATGTAGACAACAACGACGAGCAAAGAATCAACGCGATAATAACGAGGAGAGCAGTCTCAGTTAGGAATAGGTTTAGAGAGTGAGTAAACGACGTGATAAACTATATAACGTTGAGAAATTACTAAATACATTATATTATCATTACATTTGCTCTCTTAGCTATTATAGTAAAATCCCACACACATACATACCATAACCATGAAAATAAGCCTTCAACACTTACCTTAACTCTCGGCCCGGCTCAGCCCGCACATGCGGCGTTTGTATGGACTCGCGGAAGATGGCGCCACCCTCGCCTTCGATGCGCAGAGTGTGCGCGCCGATAGTGACTTCATTTCGATTTACAGAAAATAAATTTCGTCCGGTGGTATCGTTGATGCGAAATCCCGCTGACAGACATTCAAACTTATCATGCCCCAAGAATAAATGATTTTCGAGCACACCGTTTGAGTCACGTGTATTGATGGAAAAATTACGTGAGGATTCTGATGGTGACGACAGAAACGGTAAAGAGAATGTTGCAAGACAAAATAAAATATTATATTATTTTTACATTATGTTATTCGCTTTGATGGCAGTATTTTTGTTTCGCATTTCAAAGTCGATTTCGAAATCAAATTAAATCTAAACTGAAAATATAAAGAATTGAAACAATGGCCATATTCTTACAGATTAATTTAGTACCTGCATTCCCATAAATATATATACAAATATAGACCTTAGTTCAGTTCCGTTAGCGTGTTATCTTAAACTTACTACAACCGATTTTAAACAGGATCAAAATAAAATCCTTTTCTTCAAGCGAACTAATCAAAGCTTAAAAAATTGCTGATGCTCACACAGCTATGCACTTTGAACCATTAGCAAAATCATAATAAAAATTATAACCTTGTTAGTCAAGATCAACAAATTAGTTTTTTGCTCGATTGTTAAGCGATATATTTTGTTGGTTTTTTGACAATCCGCAGGGTATATTTGAGAACGCATCCACTCACTGTTTGGCGTGAACTGAAAAAAAGTGTTTCGAACTCGTGTACTCTGGTTATGGCCATCGCACCTAATACAATTCCTCTGAACGTAAGGCTGGCTGGCGCTTATTGCATCAAGAGTGGCGTTTTAACAACGTAGGTGTGCCTGCACATACCAAAACACAAGTTTGTTTTTCACAGATGACCGTGACTTTCCCCCTCATCTGTTTTCCTCAGTCGAGCTACGGATCTCACATATGTAGATTATCTCTATCTGTAATTGTGCATCGCGTGTCTGTTCAGCGGCACGATGCGAAGCTGTAGCAGGTCCGATCTCATTTGATTAGATACCATCACATCTTCTCCATTTCTATACATCGTGTGTAAGTATGTACATACCTACATATGTGTGCACATCTACATACATGTATGGATAAGTATGAACGCTGAACGAATTCGACTTTGGCATGGTTTTCCATGTTTTTTCCTATCTGCGTATCTTCTGATTTATGACCCGAGTGACAAGGGCACACATTTGTCCTGGCCAGGCTCAACATTAGGGCAGTTACCTTTAAGAAAATGTAATGGAGGACTACAAGTGGCATCAAGCGATTCAACTAAGTAACAATGCTTCTCTACTTTTGATTTAACATTCACGTTTTTTTTTAATATATTTCTTAAATGATTTAAAAAATGAATAATACTTGAATAATGCACCTACAAACGACCTGCTGTCCGCCCGCCTACTCATCAATTCGCATTCATTCGCCAATATGCAAGCTAAGTGTGCAAATTCGTTGAGGTGTATCCATATTAAACATGTGGAAAAATGAAATATTTAAGCAGAGCAATCGCTCACACTCACCTATCGATATCGGCTGTCCATGCCGCGAGCGTATTGTGGATGCGCGTAGCATGTCCATAATAACCGCCTGACCTGTGAGTTGGATGCCACCGGGAACTATTTTCAGTTGACCCATGCCCTCCTGCAAAGGTCATGGGTCAGGGTATATACAATATGAAGCCTGTATAGTTTGCGTGTGCACTTACCGTTGAAAACTCCATCACTTTGAGTATCCACAGAGTCAGCACCAAGTTTGTAATAATTAGAAGCATTAGTAGCAAAAGCAATGTGTACAAACATTTTTTACGCCAACCGATCAGACCAAGATATATCTCAATTCCATTGAAAGGACCCGCATTCTCGTGCCCGTTGGGCGGCACAGTTAAGCATTTCTCGCTGGCCATAACACCGCGACTACTTCGCTGCTCGACACCTGTCTTTGCCGTCTTGGTGGATCCGGCAACTTCTCCTCCATTACCCCCATCATCACCATTGTTGTTGCGGGCCAAGATGCCTGTTTGACTGGGTTTACTTTTGCGCATTTGCTTGGGCGTTGCTTTTGGCTGTTGTTGCCCCGTCACCATGGGCAATGGCGTTATAGTTGCTCTAGAAATGTCAACTTCCGCACTACCGGTTATCATCGTTATCAATTGGTATTCCCTTATTCCTTGTTGCTGTTCAGCTGTAATATATTTCCGGTTTATATTATTTGAACGCTTCACTATGTTTGTGTGTGCGCTCTTTGCCGTCCATATCAATAATGCTTCTGGCAGTGGAACAGAGTTTTGCTCTAATAGTATTTTGTTTACTTTTACTTTAAATTGTCATTGTACAATGAGTGGATGGCTTTATTGAGGAATGCAGTTACTTCTGGCCGTGCATTGCGCTCTAGGGTCTCAAAATCTGTAGTAACTATAGGGATAATCGCTGAAATTAAATGGCCAAAGTATATTAATCGTACAAAATCATCTGCGAAAAAGGTGTTAGTGAATTTATTATTATATATTAGTTTAATTATAAACTCGATTTCGAAAGTGAATATATCAGCTTAATGGTTTTTTTTGACAAAGATAGAAGAAAATGGTATTTTCTTAGTTGCCAAATGTATATAAAATGAGTGCATTTTTCACCGTTTTGGTTTGAATACTTAAAAGGTGATAGGTTGGGATTTCGGATTAGTCGAGCTCTCTCTACTAGAGCATTCTTACTTGTTTTGACTAAAATAGGACCATAAAAATGAGTTTAGTTGGAGGTACTGATAAACTGACAGACAGACAGACTATATCGGACTGATAAAGATTATCTGTCCGAATTTAAATCTATATGGCCTGTTACTTTATCGAGTACAAAATATTGTAATACACATATTTCTTGACTAAATGAAAACTACCTCTGGTAGGGTATAAAAAGTTTGATTGTGCTGTGCTTAATATGTCACTCTTATATCGAAAATATATACATATCTACCTCAGGTCTCACTGACAGACAGATGAGCTGCGATAAAATGTCAATGCTCGTTCCCCTTCTCTATTGCATCTGTTTTGCTTGAATCTGTTGATGGTTTCACACGTACAATTGTTAAATTATGCATAAGAGCATATGTAAATGTGCAGATATGCAAAAATAAACATGTGTATATACCTATGTACATTTACAGTAAGTGTAAGAGAACGAGAGATGCGACAATATGATTAACTTACTGGCATGAGCTGCACTATCACCACCATTGCGATGAACAATCGAGCAGGCCGGCAAGTGATAATTTATTAAATTTGTTTTTTTGTCAAAATCACTAATATTTTGATTCAACAGCCTGGGGTAACTTATATTTTATATTTTAGTGGCCTATAAACTCAAAAATACTTAAATATTATCGTCTGAGTCGTCGTTTCAGTAAGTTTCTAAAAGCAAAGTTGAGTCAATTAAAAATAAACTAAAAGTGGAAAAAATCTAAATATAGAAAGTATGTGGATGTGTTTTTTCATGTGGGGATTTTCATGGTCATCGTGAAAACAGCGTGAGCAGTGAAACACATTTTGCGTTTGCTTAATAAAAATGTAGAATTATATGTGTGGATATTTTCGTTTTTGAAACTTATTTCTACATATTTATTTCGTATGAGCAGTGTGAGCTATTGTGATTTATGCTTTACATAAATATATGTATTTACATGTTTATGTATATTAATGAATATTTCGTATAAATCGTATAAATATGTACATTTTTGATCAATTTCTAAAGTGGTCTGTCTGTTTCCATGCAAACTATTATATTTCTAGCTTTATCTATATTTTTCCCGCATGCAGTATTATATTCCTCAATATCTTAGCTAATAACCTGAGTTCACTATACCCAATATTTTTTATATTCATATTCTTAACATTTCACGATTCGATTATTAGACTCCGCTCGTTAACGTGTGAGCGAAATTTGTATATGTTTATGAAATGAATAATAAAACAATTGATTTAAACATAAGACAGGCTATAACCACTTTTCTGCAAACAAACCAGTAATAAGAAACACATTTATTACATTTATCATTATATTATTATAAATTATAAAAAAATAATAACCAAACACTCGATATAAGTTCATACTTATATGGGTGGGTATATTTAGCCTAGTCAAATATTTTATAAAATAACACACAAGAATTCCATTGCTCTTACTATTCACCTTCGTACTTAGGACAACTAAGTTTGCGATTGGTCGAGATGGAAATTAAGAGAATTGTTCAGTATATGTTTATTCGGTACTTAGCAATTAAGAACTTGCTTATAGAATATTTGAGTAAAGAAAAAAAGCCGCAATGAGCAAAAATTTTCGTAAACATGCCAATTTTAAATTAATGGTCAAGGCCAATTGGCTTTAAAAATGGTTGCAGACTATTTAGAGATAAATACACTTTAAGCTGCTTGCAAAAAGATAAGCTGTAAATATTTAATTGCAGTGTATCTTGTGGATATGTCATAAGGAACACGGTCGAAAAACCGACAGTCATATTAAATAAATAAAATTACCAAAACTAATATTTTTGTCCGTGCATGAATTGTGAATTGGAGAAGGCTGATTAAAATTAATCTAAATTATTATTTTATAATTTTGTTGTGAAGTGTAAGCTGTAACACATTGAAGAACACGTCTCCGACTACATAGTCAGATATGTATGCCTGATCATAATTACAAGCAGGGTGTGTATAACCATGTCCGGCCGATTGAATGATGCGTTCGTTCGTCGGCCTGTTTCCATGCAAACTTGTCTCTTAATTTAAATTTTTTTTTTTTAAATTTCAATGTATCCTTCTTTTTGATGTAGCTGCTAAAGGAACCAATTATAGAAAGTCGCGTTTTTCTATGTATTCCAAGCTATCTAGACCAAACTATAGACGTTAGCATGTGAACTCCGTTCTGCAAGGGAATATCAATTTCGTTGATTTGTTTTTCTTTAATTTTGTACCTTTTATTTAAATTGCTGAAGACCTCAAGAAGTTGGTAATCTTTTTATTTATTAATAATTTCTCAGATTACTAAGCTTAATCCAATTAGATTTCGTATAAAGGTAATGCTGATAATTTGCTATAATTTAATAATTTAGTACTTAATTATTTTTAATAAAATCCCGTGGAATATTTTGAGCACGAATTTTTGTTTATAAGATGAAATGGCTTTTTATGTTTCGCTTTAGAGTTTGTTTCTTTTAAAGCTATTTTTAACTTAAACAATTTAGAAGCAAGCGTATGTAATAAGATTAGCATATGAATTTCAGCATTCGAAGGCGCCGGTCGAAAAAACACTTTTTAAAACTCATTGGGAGTGTGCAAGTTAGAGTTAGAAAGTGCAATTGCAAACTGTGCTCTGTGTGTGTGACAGTATTTGGGGATATTGGGGGTGTAAGTAGATTGCGCAAAAACGTTTTCATTATGCCACATACTACCCATAATCTTGAAAAAGAGGTCGGGCACGCAGTCAAACTAGCAAAATGTCGGTCGGGACGTGCTCTGTTAGCGGTAAACTAGAAAACTAGAATCCAAATGCAAATACACAGCGAGTTGATTTAGTATCTGCAGACAGCCGGTTATTACACGCACTCGAATGGCGAGCAAAAGGTTTACTGGCCGGAAATAAGGACAGCAACTATTAGTTGCAGTGGCTGGAGCTCGAACGACGACCAACGACTGTTCTCCATCTAGCACGTACGTCCAGTTTTAGTTAAGTTACAGATATATGTAGTTGCCCGGCTTAGTTAATGTTGCATGTTCTAGTCGTCGTTGTTGTGATACGTTTTATTGCCACATATGCTGCAAATATTTCAGCTGCAGTAGTTGCCGATGGTTATAATCATAGCTAGCACAAATTTGGATACACGACATGGATGCCACTTGTATTTCAGAGCATTGGAAATCGGTCAGATCAGCTTGTTATGTTGTTGAAATTATCAAGTGAAAATTAAATAAATATTAACAAAATGCGTTTGATTATATAGTCGATTTAGCACCGTTTTTTATAAATTTTAATGACTTAATGATCACCATGATGTTGCGAAGGTTTTTATCAACAATATCTGCTCATGGTACATTGGACAATTTGTAATACATTTTTGTCAATACAATATTTTAAAGAGTATCCAAATTTAGATGTAGGGACATATTGTTAGTCATTTGCAGTACATGAAAGTAAGTTTACGCTCCGGTGTTGTAGAGTATTTCAATGCGCGAAATATTTGTGTATGTGTGCACACATTGGAAACGGCAACCTATTTAAAATTGTTTAAAAGTCCTTGACAATGGGTAATTCGAAGTGAACTGGGCTTATTGCAAGCAATACTAGAGGGAAATCACCTTTGGAAGGGTCAAAAAGCAGTCGGCGACTTACAGGCATCTAGATACTTGGCCATTTATTCGTAAATAGAAAGTACTGCATTGTCCAACTATAAAGTTATCAACAACAGCAAACACACATATTCGCCGGAGCTCATAAGGGTCGAGCACGTATTTGTTGCGGTGTCTATGTTGTCCTTATGTACGGTCCCTACTTGACTCCGACACCAACTCATATGTTGTTGTTGGTGAAAGTTGCTGTAGTTCTTAATTATATAGTGCTCTTTTCTGTTTCGGCAATATACATGAACCCCAACAACTGTCTCTACTTTATTCAAATCACGCGTAGGGATAAGCCCATAATGTCCTAGACAGACATTTCGTCTCTGCCACAAAGCTGTCGATTTCCTTCATTTTGAGACTTATATCTTTTAGTTGAACTGTTTTAATATTTTGCAGAATTAACAGATGTCCTACGGTTAAGGGAACTTTATATTAAATGATTATAATCTTATATATAGTACTTCTCTTGAGCTTAAATTATTCACAAGAAATGTGTATATAATGGTATGTGCAAAAGCTAATCATGTTGATCTCTGATTTACAGACCAAGATAATTTCGAATGTAACTTGCTGACATACAAAATAGAATAAGCGAAGCCGTCCAATTTCCTGGATGTATTCAAATTTGATTCGTTATGAATGTAATTGCGAATAAAATTTGTCTTGATATGTAAAATATTCACCAAAGTAAAACACTTACCGTATTGCTATTTTCCACTTAACTATTCTGTAGAAACTGAGTATTTTAAAAATGTTATTCGCATTTCATCAAAAGCGGATAATTTAATGGGTATTTTGTTCATTGATGACTGTAATGTAATGGTATTATATAAAGTCCACTATTTCATTTAACTTGTCACTAAGGCATTTAAAGAAAACATTTTCACCCAGTACATGCACACATAAAGTAGATAAACATATGAATATTTTTAAATATTCAATTGGTGAACGACAATCGTATAAAAGTTTACACTTAAAATAAAAGGGCAATTATTTTAAATGCCACAACCCATAGCTTATAAAGATGTCGTTCATTCATTTACATCAATCGCAATAATGCAAAAAAAATTAAAATACCACAAAAAAAAAAGAACCGATAGAGAGCTATTTGCGAATCTTGACAAACAATTATTTGACTTCACTTCACGTGGACCGCGTTTCGTGTTCTGGTGTCGTGAACGTTTGTAAAACAACTGACGGCAAATATACTTTGGCGGAACATCAACACTTCCGTGGCCGCTGCGGCGGCAGCCAGTGGGAATTGACACAGGTTGGCGGTGCACTGGCAGCCCGCTAAGACATCGTGTTCACAAAGCTTTCGCCGAACGCTAGCTAAAAGTTTCACTCAAACATCGGGTGCTCGTTCGCACTGGTGGTGGTAGGTCGGTGTGCACTGAGCTGTGCCGTCGGCTGTGTTCGGAATTTGAACCTCGCTGGTTTGTTTACCTTTTATCACATTCAACACGTGGTTCTTAGGTTACTCAAAACTTCTTTGTTTACCTTAGTAACTCAGTAGCCAGTAGAAGCCAAATAAAACTCTTGCAATGTTGACTACCTGTTTGCCTATTGCTGCATAGAAATATCAAATATAATCACTATGTTCACTATCTATACGTATATATTTATTACATGAATTTGAAATTTAAAAGTCGAAAACAGAGTATAATCTTTTATATTGTTCAATTCTCATCAGATGCATCTTCCTATATATGCCAGTTTATATGACTATAATTATATAGTTAATCATATATTTACGGTTTGCATAAATGCCTTCAACAGACATATTTGAAAAATAAAGTGAAAACTCGAATTAAGTTTTCGTAAAATAATTAAATTATTATTTAATGTAATCTTGTGTATTTTTAAAACAAGAGTCTTTGCCTTTGTGGTGTAAGAAATGACGAAGGTTGCTCTTTTTGGGACCTTCTTATTAAGCACACAGTCGCACACAGCCTTAGCGGGTTTCGCAAATTAAAAGCGTTTTCATCTTTGGCCAGAGTTCATAATTTTTGTGCCTTTTATGAAAATATGAAAAGGACTATGGCATGCGTGGGTTGCACACACATTGGTCCTTTTAATTGTTCTCTCCAACAGCTGGTGAAGGGCGTTACCGCACCAGAGGATTGCAGGTGCGGCACAAGCGGCAAACCCTATTTGGGAAACAACTGATGCAGCGGAGATATTTTAACGTTAGATATATACAAGCACCCGTTCCGCTACTTATCTTTTCCTATTGTTAAGAGAGTCGCCCACTTTTTGGCTAGGAATACTTTAGATGTGGGCGTGGTATATCTGCCCAGAGGCTTTGCAAAACCACATATCAACCAAGAATCCTTGTGATGGTGCCGTACTATACCACTCCGCATGTTATTCATTTCACAAAGAACACCCACACCCACTTATTCATATACATACACACATGTTAATTGTCCTCTCGGGCCTATGAGTCGGGCTTGCAGGCACAGTTGGCGTTCTCGACATTGTGGATTTAATGCATATATAATTTCTTAATTTAAAACTTGTTTTCATCGGATTTTGGTCTTGGGTTTGACATTGCGCGTTTACTGGAAAAATAATGAGCTTAGCGTTATAAATACACTAAAATATTGCAGTCTATTTTTAATCCTTGCTACGCTATGGACTGAAAAATTCTGCATATCTATGTATATCTAAGCTGTATATTTAGCAGTTTATTTTAGTTGCACATTATATTAAGGCTCCTGTACTTATTTATCATATAGCAATATAATTTAGAACACACATTTATGATTAATAGTGCTTTCTCGAGTCTGATATGTTAGTATTTTTTGGCTACACGTGTCAATTCAATACTACTAACCTACAAAATATGTCCCGTAGTTGTAGAGTTACCGTCATTATGTGAAACGTGAAAAACAATAAGTGCACTGAAAATAAAATACGGAAAGGTTATTTGAATCAGATTACTGGTATAGTACAATGTCTATAGTCTAGACAATTAATGTCCGACCGATTTCCAAAATGGTAAACTAGCCGATCTATTAAGATATTATTATATTTATGTAGATAAGAATATACAACATCAAGTGGAATTTTTAACTGACAATAAAAATAATAGTTTACCGATACAAATTATAAAGTTTAAATTGGCCGATTAACCCTTAAAGCCAGTGCCCTTTTTATATTTGAGCTTCGTGCTCTAACAATTATCACAATGACTATTGCGTGCAATCCTTGTGACTGAAAATTGAGTGCTCTCTATATGTATTATGAAAATGGTCATCAAACATGAAATGGTCAGCTGTCCACCTCTAGACTCCGACTTACCTCATTCATTCTGAAATAACACAGACGAAATTTATAAAAAATAAAGGTAAACGAAAGCTTGGCGCAGCTAAACTCTGTGATGTCAACGCCAAACAACAAACGTCAATATACAGAAATGAACGTCATAAAGCAAGCGGAGACATTGAGAGATTGAGAGACAGTGGTTGTCTGTGAGCCAGTCAGTCCATCAATTGTTTCAACGTGAGTGCGAATATTTGTTGTTTTTTGATGATGGCATCATCAGTCCATTGCAGTATAACAAAAAAGGAGCAGGAGGAACACACTGGTATTTCCTTCCTGTTTCTGGTGCAACTCTGGCAGCTAATACCGAAGTGCACCAAAAACTAACCAGACTAGCGATCGCCAAGTGACGCGATAGCACAGCCCATATTTTTGTGTAGACGTGTTATGGTCTCGGTCTCTCTCTCTGTCTCTGGTTCAAGCTCAGTGCCAGTCCAAAGCACGGGCGAACAGAAATCCCATGAATAATTCCACTTCAATTGCACTTTGTATATTTCATTTTTGTGTTGCATACATCACAACGGAAGCGTCAATGACAGACGACAGCAATTGGCTTTGATACCGTTTTCTATTTTGCTTTTTTTGTCACAACAGCACTAGGGGCGAAAGTCTGTTGTTGTCTGTTTATTCTACGATTGTACCAATATGCGTAATTCACTCATTAATCAACAATAATTCGCGAGTCTCTTCCAATTTACGCAAGTGTAATACTTATTTATTTATTTTGATGCTCTGTGGACTTAAATAAACTTGTGTGTCAAAGTTCTATAATTTATTCAGTTAAAATACAGGACAATCCATTCACTGCATTTGACCATTTGTAAATTGAATGATGGATATGTGAGTTTATAGCATTAAGTCGTTTGGTTTTTGGCTGGATGGAAAAAAAAAATAGTAACACTAAAACTTCGATATACATATGCACATACTCATGCACATGCTCATTCATATGCATTCATCCTTGTCATACATACATACATATATTATATACACACAGTCTATGAAAAAACCCTGTTAGTGTAAATGTATACAAAAAATGGACTTGGAACTGAATGCAATGGAAATGTGTATTATTCAAATAAGAGTCCAACAAAAAGGCCATCCGTTTCTGAAATTGCATATATACACTATATAGTTAAGTCAACCGTAATGGCGCGCGATTGGCGAGCTGCCAGGTGTACAGGAAGTTTTCTCTGGCTCCAAATATATTTTAAGAGTTGCCTGCAAATGGCAGAAGTATCAATTTCCATTCATATTTTGGACAGTCGAACATAAGTGCTTACATCCATACACATGTGTATACATTTACATATAAACATATACATATACAAATATGTAAATTGTACTGATTTTTATACACATAAATTCTTCATCAGAAATCCCACTTTCCTGCTTCGCACATGTAACCAACGTACATAGTCAAACAGTCTCGACTTCAGTTGTCTAAGCGATTTTTGATTACACTTCCGTCGGAAATTATCATATATCCTTCAGCTCGAATAATTTTTAAAAGTCGCGACATAGACTTCTCGTACAATAAGCAATCTGTATAAAGGCACACCTGTCGTTATCTCCTTTCGCATAACTCGTGCTGCTCTAACAAGTAAGAATGCTATAATCGAGGAAGCTCGACTACGAGATACCCTGAACCCAGCTGTCGAGTTAAAATTATCGACTCTGAGATTGCTTTTGGTATGCCGAATAGAAATATGAAATTTGAATTTTAGCACACTTTTGTGTAGCACTTAGTGAAATAGCATATAGTGAAAGCTATAGGAGCAAGCTTAAAATTCTTAAATATTTAACTGACAGATACGCAAACATAAACATTCAACTTAATTACCCATTAAAATTGTCAGGCAGATTAGGAATATAAACTAACATAAATCTTTATGAAATTGTTTTTAAAAAATAAAATGCGTGCTCCGCATAGAAGTGATCTGCATTATTGACATTAAAAATAAGTAGGTTACCTTAAATGCAATCACAAAAGTTAATACACCCGCTTTAGACTTTGTGAACATCATAGAAAACAAAGCATTTAGCCAGACAGACAGACAGAACACCCTCACTTCGAGCCAGCCTGACCAAGCGACGGCGAAACCCGACACTAATTAAAGGCATTTGTTGTAGCATTTTCATTCAATTAATTATTTCGGATATCAGCGCTGTCAATCTTTTTATCAACAAATCTGCCAAGCCAGAGCCACAATAAGCGGGTAATCGCGGTGCCGGCGCAGTGTCGGCAGAAAACTTATTTGTTTTGGCAGCTTGAGGCCAGCAGCTGCGTTGAGTATCGGGTGAGCGGGTAAAATCGGCGAGAGCGCACAACGGGTGGTTTGCGACTCCTGCCAGGGCCAGGCAATGTCTTGTGTATGCTTTGTTACGATTTTGTCTCTCTTCTGCCACTTCTGCCCATCGTGCTACTTAGCGTTCTGGCTGATATTTTTGGAATCGCGCTAGTCCCTTTGTTAAATGTCTATCATCCGTCAGTTATATTACTGTACTGTTATTATACAAGTACCCAAGTGGCTGATGTGTATATAACATATTTGTAAAAGCCTGTTCTGCTTTGGATCATTTTAATATTTTTTGTATTAAACTCAGCTATAATTTATGATTTTTTGACCGGTCTTGGCAACTCCTCCTTAAAAGCACGCAGTTAGTGAAGTACTTAAGCCAGAGTGCGCTAGTGGAATATATCGACTGGGCAAAACAAATCCCCGCACTGCTAAAATTCTGAACATAACATCTGTGCTTATTGTCCGATTAATCAGGCCCCTTTGCCATTTCTATACTAAATTATATACTCTCTTCCGGAAGAAAAGGAGTTTTATAAAGTTAATATAATTTAAGTATCGTCTAATATAGTAGTTGCGAGTGATCAACTTAAATTGAAGGTATTCAGTACGGTTTGCAGTTGACAACGACAGGCTGTTAACCTAGTCAAGGCAAGGCCCTTAACATTGCAAATTCAAACCCAATAAGGAACTCGTCTCCATATAGACGCTTATTCCTTTATGATATGTATGTGGAGACATCCTTTCATAGGCATATTTTCAGTGTGTCTGCTTGCGCAGTGTGAAAGGTGCTACTGACCTTTTTATGCAAATATAAAAAAAAAAATGGCTAAGCACATAAATGGTCTTTCAGCCCAGTCAATGTTGCTTATCTTTGAGCGGCTGCTTCTCTGCGACTATAGCAACGACAGTCGATTTTCAACCCGAAACGTGTATACAAACGCTTAGGTTAGCTGGTTAGCTGAAATTGAGCTTGATGTCGGCTTTTAAAGAGACATTATTTAAAAGTAGAAATATATTTTTCATTGGAGCCAAGCTTGTAGGAATTGTGGGGTAGACCGCCAGTTCGTCGACGGACCAACGCCAACAGTGATGCCATTGCAATCTAGATTTGAGATCGGAATCGTAAAACCGGAAATAAAACAGGAAAATTAAAAACGTACAAAAGGTGCAAAACAGAGAGCAATGGTATGCAGGCAGTTTGCGCAAACAGATAGGCGACCAGTAGGCAGACAAACGCGCTCTAAGAGTAACATTGAGCGCCGACTGGCAGGTGAGGAAGCTTGCTTACAAAAGCAAAAAATATGCAACTCCGAGGGCAATATGTAAAATGAATACTGCAAAAAGTAGCAGTGGGTTCGAAAGCGTTAAATCGCCCACCTTCTTCGCAACTGCCGCAAGGGCATCGACTGTTGGGCCAGGCCAGTTCGGCCGAGTCTGATTAAAGTTGCCACACGTGCACACGTCGAGAATTGTGCCGCATAGCTTTTAGAAAAGATTAAAACTAACAAAAAAGAGCACTTTACACTTAAATAAGAAATCGTTCTGACGCTTAAAAAATTACCCTGAAAACAAAAACAATTGTCTGGCTTTATGAAATAATTTCTAAGTAATCGAAAAAAATGTCTTTAGATTATAAACGTTTTTTTCTGTTTTTTTTTTTTTTAATTGTTTATTATTAAGAAATATATACATAAACAATAGGAGAAATGCAAACACTTATTTTAAAAACAAAAAATTCCTCTTTGAAGTGCTGAAAAGAGAAATGAAATTTGGTGTAAATATGTTATATATGTTAGAGTCAACTCGCGATCAATAAGTTGCAGGCTAAAATCGCCGGGAAATCATACGATTTTCCGAATTAATTAAGTATATTAATTTATAAACTGTCTGAAATTTTAAAACACTAAAGTAAACTACTAGTTAAAGTAAAGTAATAATATAAGTAACAAAAAGGCTAATGTATTTGTTCTGATTAATTCTGTGGCAGAAAACAATCAATATGGATTTAATAATTATAAACCATCGCACGAAATAAAATTTAGAAAAAACGGTATAATAAATATGTGCAAAAGTATCTAATAGGCTCAAGGAAGCAAATTCGACCCCACAGAGTATATATATATTGTTAATCAGCATCAATGGCCGAGCCAATTTAACCATTATTGATAGATGCAGAATGATGAAACAAAAGTGCCACAATCGTCACGCACCGAGAGCTGCTTAACAGCAGGGACGAACTGAAAAAATATCACAAATGCTCTGGAAGAGATGGAAAAACAATTACTTAAAGCAATTCTTCCAAACCATTTGTATCAAATCCTCAAATGCACTTGCCCCCGTCAAACTGCCTGAAAGAAAATTCCATCAAAAAACAAACGACTGTCGGACTTTGTGATTGTCTGGTTTACTCTATGTAGGGCAGCTAAAAGTTATTGAAAGCGTCAGAAAGCCAATAACAAAAGTAAAATAAAAGTCAATGACGTATGTGGGGAATAAAAGTCTAAAATTTAAAAAAAATGAAGAGAAAATCAGATACATACAAATATAGAAGGAATTTATGTTCAGAAAATAATACTAGAATATTTATAAAGTAAAAGCAAGTGGCAGACATAGTAATAACAATTGTGTCACCATTCTACTGTTCATTTTCTTCGAGTCGCCGTCATTCATCCGTCGACGAATTTGCTAAGTACAGAACTGCAACCGACGATGCCTCAAGTATGACATCCCCTTTTTTTAATTTTCAATGTCTAGGATTTTCCATTTTTTAGTCAGCCACAGTATCGTTTGGTAGCCTGTCGCTTATTCTTCACTTCTCTGCGTTTTTATTACGACCACCAATTGAGTTCTCGTAAATACCTTTTATTTTGGCAATCGCTATTCCAGCATGTGTACATACCAGTATGAAAGTTTGAATGTTTGTACGTAAATTATAAAATCGATTCAAGTTTCCACTCAATTACCTGTTGTTCGAAATACGAAAGTAAGGTATCACCACTGTCGATTGGCATTTATTTGTTCTACGCTAAACCTGCTGTAGATATTCGAGGAATATGAGGGAAGCAAGTTGTGAAAATATTTGTATAAACGGAGATAACCCCAATTAGCAAAATAAAACTTCCTTTGTAACTGCTGAAGCATTTATATTTTTTTAATATCGATGTGAATTTGCCACAGTGATTAGTTTTGTAGCAATTGTAATTGGCGTTTGTGTCTCGTCTTTGCTTTTTGCTTGTTTGTCTGCAATATTATAATGTGAGGCTGTGGATGTTAGACTACCGTTTTGCTTATACTATTAATCACTTATATACGTAATAAGCATCTTTTGAATCTTCGTGAAAGTTTATAACTGCTGCTTTCAAGCTATCGATAGTATTTTGATGCTGCTGATTTAAATGCGGAGCATTCCTTTTGATTATGTGGGAGAAGAAATGGATTTTCAGGAATGAATATATTAAAGAACCACTCCACTCGTCAAATGGTAGTCGTTAAAATCTTTTTCATTGATTATTTAACGATTTCTTAAGTGGTTTCTTAAGTACAGAAAAAACTTGCCGCTAATATGCGATTAAGTCAAAGTACCCGCAAGAAAGACTGAGGATATTATGTATGTGTTCTTTGTGCTTGTGGGCGTGTGTGTGTGTGTGCGTGTCTTTATGTGACTGGGTTTCCTGCGTGCAGTTAACACAACTAGGCCAAGTAAAAGGGAGATTTGCGGACCCACAGAGCAAGTCAAAGTGAATTGATGAAGCGTTTTTCGAAAACTTTTCTGAGCGCTATAGATGGGTAGGCTAGTACACCCATAAGCCGGTGGGCTGGCGCAATTTGCAAGCTAAATCGCACAGGGCAAATAATAAAAAAAAGTTAAGACAGCTACCACGGCCCATTCAAAGTTGCAACACAAAAAGAGCTGTGAAAAAAGAGCAAGGAAAAGGTCAAAAGAAAAGAACTTAGATGGGATAAACTGGCGTTCTTAAGTAACTCGAATGGCATTCGCTTAAAGTTTGGTGGTTCGTTTTGCCTGGAAACGGAAGTAAGTTCAAGATGAAGTTACAAAAGTCGAAAGCGAGTAACGCTCGAATCGAGCATTTGTTTGTGTCTAGAACGGTTGTCGTTGAGCGATTATGTTTTCAGCAGCTGTTGCCAGACTGTCGGCCGAACGCCAGCTTGGCTGGCTTAGTTAAATTTTTGGTCTACAATGTCACCATTTGATTTGATGGTTCTTCTTCGAATATTCGCTTTCAAATGCTTCTAAAATATTTGCCTATTCATATTGAAATCAACCCATTTACATTATTTATTTATATATTTAATTTATTAGATATTTCCAAGGTCGATTGGAAAAATAATATATATGTATATATAGACTTGCATATGGTAGACTTAGGATGTGCAACTGTAGGACAAATTTATGTAGAGGTAAATATGACTGAATAAGCTCAACTGTTGATGCTCTTTAAAACGAAATAAAAATATGTATGCGTATACTTTCCGGAATCAAAGATGCCTTATTTTGCATGTGACTTACCTTTGTACAACTTTAATTTCCATTTCCAAAATCAAGTTTAATGAGTGATGGGCATCTATCTTTCGCGAGGTAGTTACATTACTTACTTTCAAGAAGAAAATTCATATGTATACATATATTAAATGAGTTACCATTCCGTTCTGCAGCTTTGAGTAAAGAATGCTAATAGCGCACATTTGACAGAGACAGCAACAATATCATGGGCTGTCGACTAGGACATTAAAAGCAGCATTGAAATAGAACATCCGGCTGTAACGCAAAAAAGGCCAAAGAAAATCCCAGCGTAATGCAATTTTCATTTTTCTGGTCACGTACGAAAAGTAAATCAATTAAGTTGTCATAAATTGTACAACTGCAGCTGACGACACTTAGCCGCTGTCGCACTCGCACACGCATTCGCCACCATCTCCCGCCATCCTCGCCACCATCCGACGCCACTCCCAGCGTGGCGCTTTCCATCTCAGCGATGCTTTTACATCCCCGTGAATCTCTTGTCGCTTATTTAATTTTTTCTGTTTGCACAGCAAATTGAGCGGTATTTGTTTTTACTTTTATTTCTAAGCATCTGACTGCTCAAAGACTCACAAATAAACCGAAAAATAGGTTGTAAAGTTATGTTAAACATGCATATTATTCAATATATGGTTTATGTCCGGCTTTGTTCGGTTCAAAAATTGTTCTCATAGTTCTAGCCATCAGACTTAAAAAATAATAATATGTGTCTCGCGAATTTGGGAAGACATATTAACCTTTCTTAACACCCGGAAAGTTTCACTCACAAGTACGAGAGCAATGTGTTGCATTTTTGTTTTAGTTATCATTCGATGTTAGTAACTGTTGAATAAGGCCAATTATTAAATTAAAAAAATTGCAGACCCGATACAGGGTATCTGCTTCAAGGACACTCCTGATAAGAACACTTCAACTTGATTTCCTATAGAGCTCATTGTTTAGGCAACCGTTTGAAAAAAGCTTCTGTAAAAATAAATGTTGACTATAGCATTTGTAAGGTGCCACTGACAACGCAAAAGCGTAAACATTGTTTTCTAAGTGGCCAAGCTTTTGACGTACATAAATAAAATAGTTAAAGAATGTACTCATCTACTAATATGTAAGATATATAAATATCCTTACCTTGTAAGTAATAGACGACTAAAAGCAAAGAGTGTATTTTAATCTTAGTTATATTTATTTATATTTGTGTGATTGCTAAGCATACGTTTTTACTGGCACATACTTATTCACAAATTATGTGTGGGCTGTAGCTATCGTTTTTCTTCCTTTTGATACGTTATCATTTTATTTATTATACTTTGATACCGTGGGTATCATAGTATATTGGTTTTGTGCAATATCCGTTCGTCTGTCTGTTCGCCTGACCGCAACTTTTTTCGACACCCTTAGAGATAGAGACATGAAATTTGCAACATATACTGGTCTGTGCCCCCGCCAGACAAAGTGTTAAAATTTCAGTGCTACGTCCACCAGGAGGTTAGGAAATCGATAAAGTCTCACATAAATTTAAGGCTTAAAATGGCTATATCTTTCGCAGTTTTGAGTTAGAGTTCGAGTTGGTAGGTATATTAAAAATCGATTAAACAGTTTTTGAGCACGGATCGGTGTTTCTTGGATACACCCACCCTGTTCAGTGGTACCTGTTATCACTTGGTATAGCCAATTGGTATAAGAGTATTTTGCAGTCGAATATGCCCGATAGCAACGTTCTCTCTCTCTCTCTCTCTGTAGAAGGGGAAATAACACCCATTGCCTATCTAGGCTGCAGACAACCGGCACTTTAGTTAAGCTCAAAATGATTGCGTATAATTTGAACGCATTTAACGTGGGTCACTGAGGACTGCTATATGAAACATCTGGTGGACGAAGGGAAAGATTTAAGAAGAGAATAATGCTCTTGCTCCCTTTGTGGTAGCTGCCAATTTGCTGTCTCAACGGGCTTTCGAGCTCATTTCAACAAGGATTATTTACTTCGCGAAAGATTCAATAACAATTTTGAAATGAGAGTAATTTCGTAAAGCTTGAGCTGTAGATAAGCTAAAATAATGTCGCATAAGGCGAAAAGTTTGGCTCCTCGGTGGTCCTTGTCGGCAACAATTTGCCAAAGCAGCTAAGTAAAGAACGAAAGACAAAAATAATAATAGAGGAAATTACGCGATTTTGGTGTTTGAAGTGTAATTTCTGGTCACTTAGCAAGTGCATAAAATGTATTATTACTTATGCTTTTATACACATTAAAAATGCCAACCAAGGGAATAAAGAAATTTCTGCTTCTGCTGCTTGTGTATTTTACTTAAATTACAAATGTTATTCATCTAAACCGAATATATTTTAAATGATTCGCTTACCAAATCAAACTATGTGATTCCGGTCGCCGAGTCAATAACCTCGTTATGGCATCCAATTTTATCTTAACCCTTAGACAGTGAACTTAAAACCTATCATGATTGGTGCCGTAGCTGTGTACATATTTCAAGTTAACTTAGCTCAAGTACCGGCCTATAAGCCAAATTCAAGTCATTCCGTTCTGGCAACAAGCTTGTTCAATAAATGACAGCTATCCAAAATAAGTTAGTACATTGAATCATCAGCCGGTCATTTCCCATCCCACGCAGTGGTTATTAAATCACTTACCACTCCATGACAGCGTCATATACTCATATTTTTGCTGTATTGGACCGGTATTTGATTTTCTGAATAGAGGAAATTAAATTTCACGATCGTCGCACATCTCAATTTACTTGGTCCTTCATAGGCCTGTTAATACGAGCCGAGTAATCCAACTTACCTAGATATATACATATGTCTGACATCACTGTTAGATGTCGCTTTGGCCAAACAGAATGCCATTTATGGAAATAAACTCCAGCATCATGTCGATTCGGTTGTTTTCCTTTGCCTTTTTTGGACAATCACGTCTTTCATTGTTCGACGTCAGCGCCATCGACGAAGTGCATTTAAAATGCGCCGTACATGAGGAAATCTAATAATTCTTTACCAACTGTCACTCCATTAGCGTTAAATCCGACCAAATGAGCAAGCGCCATAGCATTTGTTACGGGTAAAAGGCTGGGTACGTGCATTTTTGGCAACTAGCACCAGCTATTTCCTGCAAAAAGTCAGGCGATGTAGAGGTAGCCGCATTAAATTTTGAGCTGAATCTGAGGTTTGGTTGGAGCATTATGTACAAGCTTCTGCTTCTGCCTGGGTGCCATTTATGCCAAATGCCCGTCCGCTTGTCTGTGTGTTTTTAGTGTGTCTTTTTGAGTGTGTGTATGAAATATGTTGCCCATGTATGGGCATACCGTAATGCATCGATCTTTCAATGTATTCACTTGAATGTGCCTATTTATATGTATGTGTCAGTGTGAGGATTGGCGATTTATTTTACACAAGTTTTAATTTCCGGCAAATTTCCTAGTACAATTTCCTTTTTTAGAGCCATCGTTGCGCTACACAGACTCGCAGTGGACGCATTTCAAGCATTCATTTGCAAACCAATCATTTGGCCCTTTTAAAAGTATTTATCTTTATATTGGTACGAATGGTATACATATGTACGTAGTGTGTGCTCTTGATTACAACAGAACTACTTTGTATTGATTATATTATCGCAATTATTGACTAAAAGAACCAGATAGCCTTCCTATTATTATATAATACAAGGAAATTTTAAGTATTATCCACAAAGATATTTCATATTGCCCTGACGATGACTGGCTGGTGACCAAACCGCATCCCAAACCATTCAACTAAACCAACTGATTTTTTATACTTTGATACCGAAGATATCAATTTTCTTTTTTTCTTAGGCTTTTTGATGGCTTAGACTTGTGAAAAAAGTAACTTAAAGTTATCTGTAAGTAATGTTAGACTTGTGAAAAAAGTAACTTAAAGTTATCTGTAAGTAATGTTACACAAACTTATTTGTATGTATGTATATGAGAAGAAAAATTCGAGGAAAAGCCTGGATTCAAGGATACCAATTTCACAAACGAATTCTAAACTGACCCTTTCATCTATATTAAATGTTTGTACGTATGCAATATATAATATGACAAATAGATTTTGTTGTATACATAAGTAAAATTCTCTCTATTCAATAGTAATGAGAACACAAAAGGGTTGAATAAAATGCAAAATACTGTTTTGAAAGCTATATAAGTATAATAAATACAAGCCGATCTTACTCTTTCCTTTAATTTGTCATTAAAATATTACGCATTATACTGACAGAACACAAGGCCTTGTGAGGAATATTCATGTATTGGTTTATTTTCGGTATTTATTTGTGCAGGAAATGTAAATCAGTAATTTATTATGGGCAACTTTATATTACCCACCACCCACTTTGGGTGCAGGGTATAAAGACCATTTCCAATACCAATTAATGACAGTCATCGGCAATCATCTAACTGTTATTCCAAATTTGCCTTGTATACTGCAGCTAATGCACAACGAGCTTGATGGTTGTGGCCTTTCCCTTAATCTCTTTGTCGCTTCATTTCTTGGGCTCTGACATATGTGCAGAGATTATCTCCACTTTTGAAAGAACTCAGGATGATTTGTATATAAGAAAAAATCAGACTTACATAGCACTTTTGAGAAAACATATCACAAGTGTATCTACAATTTGGTAAGAATTTGCATCTTATAGTTTTTCATAATTGTAACGGCAGAGAAGGGCGAAAATAATTACAAAAATGCAGTTAAACATACGCATTCTGACTTTGACACTAGATATGTAGATAATTGATCAGCACAAGTCGGAGGCAGCTGAAATTGATATGTCTGCAGGTTTTGGTTTGCAAGGAAATTTTACCTCCTTAGAAAGCTGTCCAATATAGATCTTTACTCATTTCTGCTGAAAAGAACTTCGAAGATACTCAAAAAATATGAAATAGCGAAATTTTTTGAAACTTGTGTTTCCGCTTTGTGCAATTAAACTTAGTTGAAACTTAAGTTTAATTTTATTTTGTGCCCATCTCACTACGCGGTGCCACTTTGTTTACAACTTGTTATTTCGTAAATTGTTCATGCCCTCTAAACGATGCAGTGGGTGGAGCTTTGCCATTCTATATAAGTGTGTATAACATTATCAGTGTCTACCACGCAGCTTACGTAGCCATAGCCAGCTTGGCCAACTGCAACTAAACATTGCAGCACATAACCGAATGCTGATAACTTTGGTCATAACTCATCGTATGTGGGCTCCAAAGACCTTTCAACTGCTGCTCAGTTCCCAAAAATGGTTTTGTACTTGCTATTACAACTCTTTTGCTGCCTCCATTTTTATGCCTGGTCTTTATAAGTTTATATTTCTGTCTTTCTCTTGTCTAAATATGATACATGCCCCTGCTACGCGGTGAAGTTGCAAGTACTGCAAAAGAAGCCTAAAGTAACTGCTATTCCCCCATAACTAATGCTCTACTGTTCAAGTTGACTACCTCTGCTCAGCTTGTTTCGATTTTTCTGCTACAGTTAATACGGAGAAACAGATTGTTTGGAGCAAACACAACGGCAAAGGCAAAACTGCCGACCCCTGCACATTTTCTTTAGCTGTTTCAACTTCCTGCCTCCGAAAGCATGCTTCAGAGTCTGACCTGGCAGCAGCAGTACATGCTGTCTTATTCGCTGATGGTGTAAATTTCTTGAAAGTTGCAAACTTGTGCATTGTTGTTGCAACTGGATTTATTGTTGCACTGAAAGTTCAATGTTCCGTTTTACTGTCCCTTTTTAGCCTTGTGGCAGCCAGCTGCCGTTGTTGTTAACCTCCAAAGCTTCGACTCGAAAATCGACTTGTCTATGTCTCCTTTTTGGTGTTAATGCTGGCATAAATAATATTTCAGTTAAATTAGTTAATAAATCACAGAACAAGTGGCCCTGCCCCGTTTTTATCATCGAATAAAACACATTGGTTATCTAAGGCACTAAAGTCGTCAAGCGAATGAATGCAATAGGGGAAAATACCTCAAATTACATCAAGTGAATCTCTAAATCAAAAAACAAAGACCAAATCTTTTATATATACTAATAATAAACACCACATAATGTGTCGCTTAATTCACTATTTGTGTTATTTTACTTAAGAATTTGTAAAGGCTCTAGCTAGAATATAACAGCAAATCTGTAATTCTTTTTTAAATGAATATTTTTTTACTGTTGCAATTTTACCTGTTTCAATGTGTGTTTGTTCCAATCCATTTCAATTAAAAATAATTTACAAATAAAGTTGTGGTAAAAAGAGGGTTGAAATTGGCACACAAAGCGGCTGTCATGTTGTTATTTTGTTCGTTTGATATGCCAAAGCCATAACATCCTCATTTCTCATCATCTACGGTCGTAAGTACGTTATAATTTATATCGTCTGTCTGAGTATGTATTTGTCGATTTACATTGCGAAATTGTTTAAACAGGCACAGAGATCATACAGATCCCGACCCCTTTCTTCACCACATATGTTTGTATATATACAATCATGCCCAGATGGTTACATTGAATCGCTTTTGAGCGCATTTTTGAAAATATTTGTGAAATATTTCGCATTCAAACGGATTGAAACGCACAAAAACAAACATTTGCGTACTACCGCTGCACTCGTTTCATTTAATTTTGTTTGCAAGCGAAGTCCACATGCCACAATTTTTGCAATGTAATTGCAATGGAAACTGAAGCGAAACTGCAATGGAAATTGAGTGAGAGGGGTCAGCTAGAACACTGATAATCTTGGATGCAAATACGTATACTGAAGTTCGTAAACAGAGACGTTTTATTTTCTTATACTCTGATCCCATTAAAATTGGGTAAAAAATGTTTAGCCTTGTTGTGCAAAAGTATGTAACACTTATGCCTGTTATAAAGCATAACGTATCTATATTATAGATCAGTATCAACAGTCGGGCCGATCTAACTACGTTCGTCTATTCGTCCGTCCATCAGCCTGGCTCCTTTCAGTTCCGGGTTGCGAATGAAAACAAGCGGTGCCTTAGATTATTTTTGAGAGCACTTGCATGCCTGTTTCAAATGGAAATTCGGCAATAAAACTAAGTTAATATATTTATCTTCTGGGCCCAACATATCTTGCGGTCCAGCTCTCTCGACTAGAGCTTTCTCACTTGTTTATAATTTAATTTAGAGTGTTCTGATATCGTCTTAAAATAAAATAAAATTTAAAAAATTGTCCGGCAAGAAGATACCCTCTATCCAGCAATGTATCGTTAAAATAAAATTCGGACTTACTTACATGTGTATAGATTATACACGGTGCTGGACAACGGCTGTGAGCGATACATTATTATAAACAGTTTCCTCCATAACTTAAATGTTTTGGACCACAGCTATTACAGCGCTCTGATATTCATGCTCCCACAGACCGCCTCGTCCGCCGATCATATCGTAGACCAGATATATTTGTACAAATACACTTTACAAATCGGAGATGTTGCATTTTGTATACATTTTGAATTAGGTGTTTTTTAATTTTTTTTTTTTATAAGTACAGAGTATAAGAAAATTACAATTGAAAGCATTTTTTCAAGTTAAGTTGCTCATCAAAGGCAATTTTATGGTTGACTTAGACTTAAACGATTTGTGGTGAAAGAAGAAAATAAATATTTATCCTCAACTGAAAAGTTTTAGAACCGCATACAGTATCACAGGCATTCTTTGGATTCTAAAGGAATTTTTAATATTTTAATGTGCAAAAAGAATAAGAGCGTGACAGCAAAGACAAGAACAGACACAAAGTTTCCAGAAAGATATTCCCTTAAATAGCTAAGATGACGGGTGAGTGGTGCCGTTCACATGGGCTACAAGGCGTCATGAACATTAGAGCAGAGCCACAGTCACAGCAGCAAAATTATTTTGCAATAAATTTTGTGACATATTTCCATGAATGTAAAAAAAAAGTTGAAAGGAAAGGACGATGCAGCGAATATGACAAACACAAAGAAAACTTCAGACAGGTAACAGCTGGGTGGGCGGGCGTAGGCGGTTTTATGTTAGTCAGTGTGCTCCTCACGAATAGACACTGAAACATATAGCAATTTATATTAAATGCACATCATTGTTAAATAATAGCAACTTAAATTGCTCACGAAAATATTTTCCAAAACGAACTGTTGCTTAAATAAAAGCAAATAAAATGTGACACTAAGCGCAGACCGGATCGAAGCACCGTGACTTTGTGACGTTGTGATTTATATATTATTGCAAAAGTTTTGTCACAGGCAGAAAAATCACGCGCTAGTACCAACAATCACGTAGGTGACAGCTTCAAGACTCAAACACCAGAGATTCGCGTAGTAAGCTCATAAATAATTTTTAGCCAAAACTTGACACTGAGCCACAACCGCCCTGCAAGCAATGGAGTAAAATTAATTTTTGATGTGCTCAGTAAAGCAATAATGTGCTGTTTGATAGCGTAGTAAGTCATATCAATGTTTCAAGCTATATTCACATAGCCTCAAACCATATAGATTAGAGTCAATGCCCATGGTTCATACATACACACTTACATATAACCCAAACCTGACCCAGGCACACAGGCTCGGAAAACTTTTCGTTCAATTGATTTGACGATGGCTTTTGTACCAGCGACGTTTTGGGGTGGCCACGCAATACATACATATATTTAGCAACCCCTCTCGATTTGCCAGTTATTTTTGGCATGGAAATTAATTAAAAAAGTTTTTAATCAGCCTTCGAATATGTCAACGCGCTATGGAATGGCGTCCCCTTCGTTAATGGTGGCGTTGGTGTGTCAATTGCTGAAAAAACAAGCTAACTATTAGAATCTGAATAGCGTTACCCAATCACATAAAAATGTAACAAATATCTTCATAAAGTGCACACATGTTATTACTTTAATCAAGTCACAATACCTATGTCAGTGCAGTTAACATTGACTGCAATTATCAAATCTCAATGTAATAACAGGGTCTCAAACTAACATAGCATCCACCAAATTTCGGTTATGTGGGACAGAGTATGAACATAAAAGTATACATACTATGATTTTATATATATGTACATACATATATAAATACTCAGCGAAAGAAAGCACTTTGTGCTCGAAGAGAAGCATTTTCAAAACCTCGCTTACGATCGAAAACTCTACATCAGACGTTTGTTTATTTGGAAACTTCCAAAGTATAAAACTACTCCAGGATAATTTTAAGGACGTTTGTGTTTATTTTAAAACAATTGAGTGACAAATATATATATATATATATATATTAACGAATTAAATTTCAAATGTTATTGAATTAATAACGTAATTATTTCTTAAAGTGTATGCTTCTGCGTATAAAGCAGCACCTTTTGCTTTTTCGCAGAGGCGCGTGTGCTTGTATTTGTGCCATGTGTTCGTTGATAAAAAGTTTTAATTTATGTCAAAAGCTTTTGCCAAGAATTTTAATATGCGCACAATTTTTGCAAAGTTGTCTTTGTCACTCATAGATATCCCTTCTTCCTTAGCACACAGGCAACTTCACGGACGCTTAGATTCCAAGATATTGAATTCTTTGGGACAATGTACTGAAGCTGAATTCCCTTTCGTTGCTGATGTAATATAACTCTAAAAGCAATAAGTAAGAACGTTGCACTCGGTAGTAACATACTGTGGAATACTCTGATACTCTATTACCAGCTGAATACAAACAATATTAACATACCTCTTGCATATGGAGACAACCTTTCGATTATTAGAATCAATTTTCAAATTTGTTAGCTGATGCTCTCGAATTGTTGGAGTTATACACTCAGAAAAAAATCGTTCTGAAATTTCGAAATCACCATATGCTTAAAATCGTCATGAAAGCTAGGAAAAAATTATGTTTTCAGAAATAACTATTTATAATAGATAATATTTCTACAAAATAGAAAAATAGCCTTTATAATAAAATTTAATATTTTGTGTGATTATCAATGAGAAAGAGTGTGCTGCTATTACATAAGGCAAGAAATTGACTTGGTCAATATGAGAAATTAAGTTTTACCACAAAGTATCAATAAAATGTAAGGCGCATGCGTTGCACATATAGAAGGGCAGTTCAGTAAATACATAAAAATGCAGATGATTCAAAAGATGTTATTTAGATGAATCTATTTACTTAAGTCGCTTGCAAGTTAGAACACACTCTTATAGTTTACGAATTTTTCTAATTTCTGGTAGTCTTATGCTTGTACTCTAAGCCTATTTAAAATATGTAAATACTTTATTTATCAAAGCGCACAAGCATTTTTTATATGTACGCACACCTTTATATATACATACATATGTGTATGAATATTTGAGCTCGTTCGAAGACTGTCTTATGCAAAAATTTATTATACAATTTTTTAAAATTTTAAAGTGGTTTGTTTTTATACATTTTTGAGAACTCAAGAAACTTACGAAGACTTGAAGAATTCTTGCCTTTATATAAGCACCCCTCGTATAACTTGCATATTGAGCTTTAAGCGCATTCGGCCTGGTTACTAAATTCGCAAAAAGCTTTTTCGGTGGTGAGCTTATATTCAATAAATCCGCCTACTTTGTTATTGTTCCCATCTGGGCGATACTTATTTATGAATAGTTGATACTTAAACCAAAAAGCTTTGTCAATATGTAAGCTTTTAAATTAAAATCAACCTTTTCTTGACAGCTCAGACTATTGAACAAACATTCTCGAGAAGCAAAATATAAGCTTTTTAATACTACATATAGAATTAGATGAACAATTTAAGTTTGCTATGGACTCCGACAATCAAGGATTAAAAAATTGGTCTACTTCCAATTATTCCGTCAGCCTAAACACCCGCTCTATCCGACTTAGCGGAGCCAGTGAAGAGAGCCATGCCAGCAAAGAAGCAACAGCGAATACATCTAGATGGCAACATGACGACAACAGACCTGCACACAATACTTCAAACAGCATTCTAAGCGAATTCGCGCATCTTCGCCAACGTGGCAGCCTTCGTGGCAAGTCATATTGGCGCGATGTCATTGAAGAGTTGGAGTACGCTGTACACTGTATTTCTCAGCCACGCTTGCCAGTAATCGACTATTCATTAGTCCTGCCACCACATCTGCGCGAGCGCGTGAAGCAGATACAGACCTACGACTTCTCAAATTCAGACGATGTTGTTTTTATTCGGGATGAAATGCGCAAAGAACGGCCACCTGATTATCAGATAGACAGTGAGCTGGCTAGCAGAGATGAAGCACAGAAAGCGGCTGAACTCGTAAGTACAGGGGCAGATTAAAAACATTCCTAAATAAAATAGTTGCTCTGTTTATTTTAGATAACGGACGGAGGGCGAAAAAAAATGGAAGAGCACTTTAATGAAAGCCAACACTCGGATATAGTTCGCATGGATAATGAGTTTGAGAAATTTGACCTTAGATTAGATGAGCCAGTAGGTCACACGCATCACAGTGTTGACAGGACAAGTTGGTATGCGAAGTTTCTGTGCGCTACACGTGACGAGCGTGTATGCTGGGACTCGCGAGTGGAACGGTCCAAGCCCGGAGATTGCGTGTATACGCTTGATGAGCAGGCAGAGAACCTGATGGATGCGGTTAGTTTTACAATGCAATACATATGTTGATATAAATGGTTTAAATTTTTTTACAGTCTGCAGAACGTTTTATTCACTGGCTCAATTCAATCGGTACAATGGATACCTCCATGACACCAGAGAAAGTAAAGAATTTATTTTCAATCAAAGGCGATCGAACGCTCTTGGCATCAGTCAAAACAGACCCAAAAGAAGTTAATGCCATAGCAAAAACAGTAGCCGACAAATGGAACAAACCTCATGTAAGAAGTGCACGTTATAAGCGGTTTTTTGCCATTTCTACATTTCCATCAATTTTGATTTAACAGATGGCGATTGAGCTCAAGTACGAAAGGCACATTAATGACCATGCAATGCGTGTTCCACAAAAGCTGATTCTTAGCGCCTTTGGTCGAACTGTACCTCTTAAGGAACGACCATGGCTTAGACGATCGGGTGATAAGGTCATCGATACAGTCTATCCCAACGATCTCCTGACGCGCGAAAAAATATTTAAAGGCATTACTCACCTTCGCAGTACCACGGCTCTGATTGATTTTTATTTACGTAATCCAGCATTGCCTAGACCTCTATATTTACTAGATGGTGGTGACTTCCACGAAATGAACACTAGCGAATCTGTAACGGAAATACCCCTTTACGAGCTTTTGGGTCTACGGTATTAGAAACGACTGCATCTTCTTATTACTTTCGCCTATTACAATTTCGACTTTTCTAAATCAGTCAAAATCATACAAATTAATAGTGAGATATGAGCTGAAATATATTAACAAATGTTCTACCAAAAATTTCGTCCGGCGTTTTCGACGTTTTGGGACGGTAGACTCTTGAAAAAAATTTTACCGTGTAAAAGCCACAGACTATTTTCTTTAGCATTTAAGAAAACAAATTGTATTCCATAGACCAATAAAAATGGATAAGCCTGCCGCAAATGATTACACTACGCTATTCGGCAACTGAAACAACTATTGCTCATTGATGAATGTTTTTTGGATTCATCACAATATAAAATAAAATAATAAAATAATGTAATAAAAAATCAATATTAAAATTCAATAAACATGACACTGATGCGATTTGACCAAACAGACATGGCTAATTCATGTTTTATACATTTGCATTGGGCTCAGGGTATAAATATCTATACATTTCTATCTTATCTTTTTATTATTATCTTTATTATTATTATTATCTTTCACTTGCTAAGGCGCTGGCACCTTTCTAACAGATGGTTGGAATCATTATGTTGTTATTTCTCAGATGCTGAATGATTTTCTGTATTCAATATTATAGGTCGTCTGGTGCTGTTGTAATCGTCTATAGAGTATTCCCTGTCACTTCCAATGGGCGTCAAATTTGATTTGGGGATATCACTTTCTTCCAATTTTGCCTGCTAAGTGCATTGTATTGTGGGACAACGAACACTAGCTGACCATTTATTCAGTTATAGGTTACATGTGCCCAACTTTCATACGTCGTGCCTTTGTATAAATTTCGACAGCAATGAGTCGGAAATCAAAAGGTTTTGCGCCAATTGAACGCAGTTTCATCTTCATCGTCTTCGTCGGCTTAAGGGACAGCCTTCTTCACAAAGTGATGGAGAGCTTGTGCACACAACCAAATGAATTTTAGCATGTCAATGATCAACAAAATTAAACTGCTTTTGCTCACATCAATAAAGTGTAAGAGGAAAATTCTGTCTTGAATATGTCACTGAATGGAAGTAAAGTACTTTGAGTTTATTATATTGATAAAATGTAATAAAATAAAGGGAATCAGATGTATAATACAGTTCATTGAAACGTTTGGAAATGAACGACGGACAAAGTGATTGACATGGGTAAATAAGTGTAACCACACTATTCTGCTCGCCTGTGCATCTTTTGTTTATTTTGTTTAGTAATGTAAAAATTTAGTTCGGGGTACGGAAGTTTTTTATTGAATGGCACTAACTCAACGCTTAAAAGACTAATAAAAGAAATATGGGGAACCACATAGTAAAAATACATTTGTTCCTTGAGGCACTCCATCATGTATATGGGCATTTACTTGGTGAACAATGTGCGCTCATTTATTTATTTTTTTATCACGTTTGTAATTAAGATTAGTTCTTGTAATTTCGATTCCAGATTACGTTAAGTATCAAAAACATTATTAGTTTCGAGTCTTAAGGATCGGCGCAAAAGTTTCCATACAGCTATTTGTTGTTGCTGAACTGAGGCTACGCGCCAGTAGCTCGAATATTTGTCTGCCCGAAAACCATGGATTATTGACTCATTGAACCGAAGTCGTTGTGCAGCATCGTGTTACTCACGTATGGTGGAGCACCAGAGATGTCTCTGAGCACCTTGTTCTCCAAGACTTGAATTTGGTTTATCCAAGACTTTGCAGCTGTGCCCCAAAATGAAATCCCATATGTCCATGTGGGCACATATGATGCTCCTATACACCAGCAGCTTGTTACTCAAGCTGAGTTTGCTAGATGGCCTCAGCAACCAGTTGAGTTTCGTTTTTTTTTATCTATACGCTGCTGCCGTAATCTGGATGTGTTTGCGCCAGGTAAGTTTCCTGTCCAAATACATACCCAGGTAGCGAACAGGAACATGGTTCTCTTGAGGTAAGACCATGTTGTTGAGTCGGACAGTTGGACAGTTACCATTCCTGAGCGCAAACGTGCAGTGCAGATGTTCTACCGGTTGGCCCAAGTACTAAAGCCATCCAAGAACCTCTGCGTAACCGAAGCTGCTCTCCAAGCAGTGGTGGAGTTACCAAGGAACACAGTGTCATCTGCGTATGTGGCAAGCAGCGTGTTTCTGGCTACTGGGATCGGCAAGTCCGCGTTGTACAATGTGTACAAGGCAGGTCCAAGGATACTTTCCTGCGGTATCCCCGCTCCAATGCGGCGGATGTTTGATCACTCGCCCCTAACTTCTACAATAAAATATCGGCCAAGCAGGTAAGACTTGAGTAAATACTGCGCCGATGGTAGCAGGGAATTAAGCTTGAAAAACAGGCCATCATGCCATACGCGATCAAACGCTTGCTGGATATCCAAGAAAACGGCAGAGCTGTACTGCATATTTTCCAAGGCCTCGAGGACATTTTGTACTATTTGATGAACTTGCTATGGTGTACCATGGTGATGCCTGAAGCCAAACTGATGATCACGAATGGTCCTCTGGAAGCCACTTACTGGCGACAATATTTTTTCAAATATTTTGGAAAAAGTGGACAGCAAGCTTATCGGTCGATATGACGAGACAAGACAAGGGAAGTGGTGGCATGTGCTGAGCCACACTCCACGCAGCGATGCTGCTTTTGGTAGTACTTCATCGTATGTCCGAATTCCTGGCAACGGTGGCACTGGGGGATGTCCATATGGCGGTCAGGGCATTCCACTGAAATGCGCACTTGAGAGATGGAGCATAGATTGTATATCTCTTTGTTATTTGCAGCCGGCTCCAACTCCAAATACCACAGATTCAGCTCCTTCTTGGTAACGCGACTTATGATGGTTTGGACACCACTGCGTGCCCAAGTCTGGCCAGCTCATCTCTGATGCGATCAATTTTCTGCAGGGATGGATGCAGTCATCTGATCACCACGCGGAAACCTCTATCCCCCTTTAATTCGTACGAATGAAACGGCATTCGCTTATCCATAAACAATCTCTGCAAGCGTCAATACGACTTGGCATTACCTGTGCATTACTGTGCCACCACCACTGCATTTGAGCATAAAGCTGTCGGGCGGCGTGACATCATTTAGTACTTCCAGCAGTCCAACAACGTTGGTGATACCCTCAGCAATAAGTGGGGGAGGCTTAGAAGGTCTTGTTGGCCGAATTTTAACAGTGTCAACATTTGGTGCGTTTGATTGCGAGCAATCGCGTATCTCGGTTAAATGAGGGTCCTCATCGTAAGCAACTTCATTACAAGTAGACGCGCTCGGCGGATATATTGGTGAACCAGGCACTACCATCTCTTCCATGTCGACCGCCTCGTCATCTGCTTCAGAATCTGACAGCAGATCCTCGAGCGCTTGTGGTGCTGCGTTGTTGACGTTGTTGCTGTTGGCATTGTTGACGTTAATATTGGTATTGTTGTTAGAGTCGGTGTTATTCTTGTGGTTGTTTGCATTGTTGTTGTTTAAAATGCTTTTGTGGGCATTGCTTTTGTTGTTGGCAGTGTTCTGGTTGATGTTGTTGTTGTAGCTGTTGGCATTGTTAACATTTGCCAATTTTATTGCATTGTTGTTATTGCTACTGTTGCTGCTTGCCGGGCGAGTGCGCCAGGCAAGAGAAGGCGAGCACCAAGAAACTGAAGCTGCAGTGTCAGGCCCATCGCCGGCAGTGGAGTTATGTGGGATGTTGCTCAGAATTGTGCAATTGGCGCGCACCAAGCGCACCAAGCGCACTCACTCTAGCAGAGTGTTCGCAGCGCACGCACAAATTACACTAGTTGAACGCCTCTCACAAAAATCGTAATGCACCTGCAGTATTGCTCGCGAGCGTCGATAATTTGAGAGAGCGGAGGAGAATAACGCGCACGCCCACACGCACAAGTGCCGATACTAAGCACCTAGCAGACAGAGCTGCGCGCGTCGCTCGTATCATCACTAAAGAATGTTCAGCGGGCCGCAGACGGAAAAGTGTATGGGTACGTCGAGATAATCAAGCTTAAACTCGACGTGAACTCTCAGCGGTACAGAAACAGGCAGAGCAAAATTTGAAAGGGCAACGTACTGAGTAAGGGCGTATACAATTTGTTTTGGTTATTTGTTATTGTTTTGATTGTGACTACAATTTGAGTTAGGCATGAGTTCATAGTTTTATATTTGCGCGAATTTATCCCACATATTTCATATTTTAAACACAGGAATATTGTTATTATTCTTACGACATTAATATTATAATTAATGTTGCCACTAATTTTAGTGGTTGCCCATTATATAATGCTTTTTGAGCTCAAATTGTCGCAGTCACCAAACTACGCATTCGCGCTCCACGAAGCTAAGATGAAGACTATTTGGAATCCACTAAAGTTAAAAAATTGGCAAAATATGTTAAATTTTGAAGTAAGGTAGAGCTGAATCCATAGAAAACGAGAGAAAATCAATTTTTGTACAGATTCATTAACAATTAACGTGCATTTCGATACATTCTTTCATATTTCTGAATATATAAACAATTTTCTATAATATGCATTCATTCATTTTACAAAACGCTCCAATCAAAATTTAGATTTTTGAAAAGTGTATCGCCACTGTTTGATGGAAATTCAACAGAAATGTAATGAAAGGAATCAAATTGAAAAGCCGGCACCAGTAGTTGGATAAACATGCACATGCACACACCTGCCAATGTCTGAAAACATTGATGACACTCAATCATTGAATGACTGACTTGCAGGCTGTTAAACCAAGAAAACTGAATATATCGCGCCACCTATTTGAGTTGCAAACAATAGCGCTAACTAGCTGGCAGCCTCCCATCCAGCAGTCGCAGTGTATAACGCCTTTCTATTGTAAAATACACTACAAGCATATGCTCTTTTTGTCATTTAATATTGTGGACAATCAGTAGTAATTCGGATATATTATATATGCGAAACAAATTATTAATTATTTATAAATGCCACTAACTTTTATAATGTTTTTCTGACAATATATTGTTGAATACAAAACATTTTTTTAAACTTGATCTAAAGTATTTTATTCTATAAGAGCATAAAAACTTCGATATAATTTTTATGTCACCTGACATTCTGCCACTGTCGTGTTGTTTTATTTTTGTCCTTTTGTCGTATTGACTCGTAGTTGGTCTGCGCATTTTTCAATTTATATAAACAAAACATTTTAATTTCAGAAATTTAATTAAACAACACCCTCAATGCAATGTCATGATAACATAGGTGTCATTCATTGTTGTTTGTGGCAGTGACGAGCGGTGTGCCAAACAGCCACATGGTCCTAACGGAGTCAATAAAACACTGAACGCCTCTATTTAAAATCGTACAAATACCGAATACTCGACACTGACTATACAAGTAGTACAGGCTCTTGGGCGGTAGAGTTATATGTACTAGCTTAGGCTTTACAAACTTCGAAATAAAAAGCAGTGGGTTGACCTGAGAGAGAACTCGATCTACACAATTTTTTTACAATATTCGAAAAAAAACAAGATATACCTTGCGTGTGTTTACAGAATAGTTATAAATGCTATTCAAGCACACAGGGCTTCTAGTTGAATTAATTATCCCAATTCTAGTTTCCACATAAATCTTTCAAAGATATACCGAATTATTAGGTGTAGGTTAGGCCACAGCTAGGTGGCGGCTTTTCAGAAACTTACTAGCATAATGCCAACAAAGCTTCGGTGTGCACCAGTAGCTTAAACACATATTAGTTAAAAGGGCCGGAAGGGCTTTCACTTAATTAATTACCAAACTGGAAGATAAACATCAAAGCGTTATAGAATGCACACATAAATGTATTTCTAGGTGTTGCCTACAAAGTATGGCTGCTATTTCTGTTGTCTTACACTCAAGTGCACACAAGCTTAGATGCACGAGAGCGAAACAAATCTATTTACTCATAATTCATTAATTCCTATATATAGATTTGTGCACACGTTTTTTCTGTATTCCGTGCTTATCCACATAACCCAGCGGGTGATGTCCACACGTGAATATTTGTGGTCCGATTCAGCTTTCTGTAGTGTGGTTTGAATTTAGGGGTGGCTTATGAATTGTTACATTACAGCTACATGCATACCACATATGTGTATAATTTGGTTTCAATCCGTTATTCTGCTTAACAAAGTCGCATTGCAAACCTAACTAAGTTAAATTGGTTATAGGCAAAAAGCAAGGAAATTTAATTTAGCTACATAAACAGACTTGCAAAAAGTTTAACTGTAAAATATTGACGGCATATGCTACGATGCATTTTGCGGTGGTTTTGTCAAAGAGCAGGACGATGGTAGCATCCACAGAGGCATCGTTTGATGACTTTATTGCATGTTTCTGTCTGTGGGCTGGGCCGCTAACAAAGTAACAACAGCAATAACAACAACCAAGGCCATTGCTTTTAACGTTAATTTATGCAACTTTTGTCAAACGCGTCGTGCTTGTTCGTGTGCATCATGATGTTGTGTTACAGTAGCCACTGTGGCGCCAGTTTGAGTTGGGTGTAGTCCTACGACCTGTAGATGGCAACTTTGGTCCAAGCTCTTAAAAGCAACTGATTGACAGAGCCTGCCGTTCTTCCTTTCACTGCTTTATAAAATTGTGCGTAGATATACACTCAAACAAAACTTGCATTGAAATTCAGAAAATATTCCTAAATACTAGAAAAGTGGTTTCTTAAAACAATTTTTAACATTACGAAAAAAATTCTCAAATAGTTTCCCTTCTGAAGAAAATTATTTTTAAAAAGTTTGTTTTATTAATTTATTTATTTCATATTTATACTCTGATACCGAAGGCTTTGTGCAATGTCCGTCATGCTGTGTGTTCGTCTGTATAAGCGCATCTTTTTTCGATACCCTTAGAGATAGAGGCTTGAACTGGCTTGTGACCGCATCAGACAAAGTGTAAAATTTGGAGTGTAACGTCCACTAGAAAGCTAGGAAATCGATCAAATCGATCATCCATGCCACAATTTTAAGGCTACAGTCACCAAATTTGGTTGGTATGTTGTGGTTGTCCTTCAAATGCAAAATTGGCAAATGCCGCGGCCATTACCGCTCCCAAAATTTACAAAAGCCTATATTCTCCGCAATTTTAAAGGCAAACTTCGCATTTGTTGTAGTGTAGGAGTCTTTTTGCTTGTATGTTACCGGATGCACTTCCATAGTCTGACGACAAACGCAACAGGCAACAATATAGACAACAATTCAATAAAGCTTCGCCTATACCAACACCACAATAAACCGCTTCATTCAAAGCTTGATTGTGTTCTTATAACGTGTATGTAATAATAATAATAATAATAATAAAAGGTATAAGGTACGTATCCGATGAAATATAAATCCGACCCTGTGTATATGTATATGTATATGTATATGTATATGTATATGTATATGTATATGTATATGTATATGTATATGTATATGTATATGTATATGTATATGTATATGTATATGTATATGTATATGTATATGTATATGTATATGTATATGTATATGTATATGTATATGTATATGTATATGTATATGTATATGTATATGTATATGTATATGTATATGTATATGTATATGTATATGTATATGTATATGTATATGTATATGTATATGTATATGTATATGTATATGTATATGTATATGTATATGTATATGTATATGTATATGTATATGTATATGTATATGTATATGTATATGTATATGTATATGTATATGTATATGTATATGTATATGTATATGTATATGTATATGTATATGTATATGTATATGTATATGTATATGTATATGTATATGTATATGTATATGTATATGTATATGTATATGTATATGTATATGTATATGTATATGTATATGTATATGTATATGTATATGTATATGTATATGTATATGTATATGTATATGTATATGTATATGTATATGTATATGTATATGTATATGTATATGTATATGTATATGTATATGTATATGTATATGTATATGTATATGTATATGTATATGTATATGTATATGTATATGTATATGTATATGTATATGTATATGTATATGTATATGTATATGTATATGTATATGTATATGTATATGTATATGTATATGTATATGTATATGTATATGTATATGTATATGTATATGTATATGTATATGTATATGTATATGTATATGTATATGTATATGTATATGTATATGTATATGTATATGTATATGTATATGTATATGTATATGTATATGTATATGTATATGTATATGTATATGTATATGTATATGTATATGTATATGTATATGTATATGTATATGTATATGTATATGTATATGTATATGTATATGTATATGTATATGTATATGTATATGTATATGTATATGTATATGTATATGTATATGTATATGTATATGTATATTATGTATATGTATATGTAGGAGCCGCCTGTAATGATGTGACAATAATAATATAGTATTCACCCTTATGAGCAAAATGGGTGGAAAATGCTTGTCATCTGCTGAAGGTAGTGGCGCAACACGTGTGGTCTACTCTCGCATATTGGCCGATGTCCTCTCAAGTCATGTCAGTGTGCCCATTTCTCCTGTATGTCCTGATAGGTGCAATGGATTGTCTATACTCGGCTGGTTTGCATCCCATCGTACAACGTATAGCTGGGGAAATTCAAACAGGAGCACAGCGTCGAACCCCAATGACAAAATCTGCGAATTTGTCTTCCAGTTCATATCGTTTACAGAGGATGTGCGCATGACTGAAACTGTACTCATGGTGAAATCATGGTATCTGTGGCGTCGGCATCAGTATAAGAATTCGGATTCTGCTTGCCACAGAACCTGTTGCTAAAGAGTGAGCAACTGTTTAGAGTTGAGCAATGTGTATCCCTGGTGGAGTTGCGCAGTTACTTGCCATATAGTCGAAGGAGCTGCAGCAACAGGCTACGCCGGCAACAGGCGGCCTGTGACAGTAAGTGCCCCATTTGTTGATAGTAGACAGTAATAATACCCAAGCTTGCGATTATTATAAATACTATATTCTATATCACATTCAAAGAACATATCAAATGCATCGTTCTTAAAACCTAGGAGACAATACATTTTAGTCGTTGTGAGCCTAGTATTGCCTACATACATAAAAACATTAATGCGCTAATGCCTACATGTTGTAAAAAAAAAGTACTTGTACACCACGGTAAAAGCGTTGGGTATTACTGCTATCTGATTTATTACCACTTCCCCTAATGTAGGCGCATCTAAAACAACAACAGCAGCATGCAGCAAAATTCAGGATAGAGAGAATAGTATCTTCGTTTTATCGCTAACGACAGTGACTCAGAGACCGTTCGAGGTATGCATTAACGCAATGGCATATGTGAGTGTGAATGTAATTATAGAACAGCGGCCCTGCAGAAATTTTCGAAATGAAACAGAATCGGATAACTGTTGTACTTGAAAAACGCTTTGCCAAGTCAGGCGTGCAACAAAGCATTCAATATATTGTATTGGTGTGTTTTTCTTCCTGTTTGTGTGGACAATGTCTGCTCAGCAATTGACCCATGGATCTAAAAACCATAATGCAGTTCTCTTAAGTACCGAATGAAAAACGCCTGGTTTGCTTTGAGCAGTGAATAAAGGTTACAGATTTCTATGCGTTTTTCACGCTTTTATTTCAATTTCAGGCTGGGCTGGTATACCAGCCTTACCCACACATTTATAGAAAATGAATCCCGATTGTTACGGAAATGGATGTGTCATGTGGCATACACATACATACAAAAAAAGCAAATACACACACATATACATACGTACTTGCATCCGACGTACACATATAAATATGTTTTTATGTATGTACACATGTCCACTTCGTGAGTTTCTGAAGTATATCCTGCCTGTTGAATATGGGTGGGAGAATAGTGCAACAGGCTGGATAAAGCATGGCAAGCCAAAGTTTACTGCCACGGCGAAGTAAGCGTTTGTGTTTCTAGACATATCAAAGAATATATGAATTTACGTCAAAACTTAAAGCTCACATTTTTTTTTTTAATTTAAGTCTTTTTTTTAATTTATTGGCTATCCTTTTTTATCACACATACATAGACAAATACAAACACACACACACTTGACTGTACCTATGTATATATATATGTGGGTGTGTCGGCTGGAACTCATTCTCACAGTCTTCGTATTTATTCGCAATTTTTAAAGGGCTTTGTTTTTATTCTGACCTACCCATACACAAGCAGCCACCCAGTACGATACGATGCTTCTGCTTCAGCCGCATTTTCATGTGTTTTACAAAAGCGGCTACGACTCCGTCTTTGCTGTTGCCACTGCGTCTGCCTCTTGCGCCGTGCCTAGTACAGCCCGATTTTACCGCTAATATATACACATATATACATTCACATATTAAACTCAACATAGGAAACGAACTACGAAGGAGCCGACGATGAGTCTGCGTATCTAAAATTGCAGCATGCAAGGCTCAGTCGTTTAACTGCCGCGTCCCAAGGCAGTTTAGCGCGCTTCCAACAAACTGCAATAGACGACTGACTATCTTACCATGAGCAAAGAACCAGTAAAGTTATACAACAGCGACAATCTGTGTTTGTACATATACATATATACATGTATAAGGCAACTTTATTAGATTAAATCCCTATGTGCAAAGCGTCTTAAAAGGTCCAGGTGTTGTTCTTATATATTTATTTTTTGTGTTTTTTCCTGTGAAGTGAAAGAGACATAAATAAATTTTAATATACGTAATATTAGACTTCGTTAAAGAATTTGTTAAAGTGTGGTTTAAACTTGCAGGTAAATATACCTATAATTGTTGTCCAATTTACTATTTATCTTAAAATTATCATGTTATTGATTACTTGCATTCATTTTATTAGACTATTGTTGGTATTAGTTAAATTATTCCAATTGCTTTACATTGATTTTGTTTAATATTAGTTAAAGTAATGAATATGCATAAAATAATTAATATTTTTCCCATAAAAAGAAATTGAACATTTTATAATTTGATCATCAAGTTATACAAATGTATGTAACAACACATCAAAGCAACCTCATAAAATATATACATATTTATTCTTAATTAGCAGATACAGTACAGATGCAATTTTAACTATTTTCTTGGTAAGTGCGAACGAGCATATTGGAAAATTACTTCATAATGTCTCTTACAGATCTATTAATTCAGGAAAATAAATACTAGACTTCTGAGATAAATATAAAAAACGCATGTCATTTTTCAGATAACTGTCTTCCATTCCTCAAAAATTGTATATTCAATTCTTTGGGTTGAAATTTTAACATTTTCAATGCTGCATTTTACTTAACATCACCTACAGAGAACCCGCTACACAAGCGAATTATGGATATCCTGCAAATTACTGTTAACAAATGTCATAAAAAAAATAAACCAGAACAAATCCACAACAAAAATTAATATTTTTTGTTACATTTTTCTGTAATGTCTCAGTCCAACTAGTATTTGACACCCCGAAGTCGATACCTCAAATGGCTTTGCAGTCAGCAAACAAAATTGAAAGAAGATTGATTTCAAAAAAGAAATATAAAAACTGTTTTGCATTGCATTTCCAAAAATATGTTATATAATATGTATGGATTCCACGTAGTCAACATCGAGCTACCCGTAATTCAATTACCATACTTTAATTTGTTTGGCATCTTCTGTAGTTATTTTTACCAATCATAAGACGAATACTTCTTAGACACGTCAACCAACAGAAACGCGTGTGCTTTAATACAAAATAATTAAAAGGGATTGACAGTGGAAAGCTATGAATCGGCCCTAAATGCAATTTTTTGTTGCACAATTGTTACGTAGCCTTATCTAAGAATTGTGTTACCCAATTTATATGTACTGTCTATCATCTGTATAAGCAAATGAACTTATAGGAGCAAGATGATAAGTTTTGATTATAAGTATACCAGACTCATATCAGGTTTATTTTATTTGACACATACATCTCGCGAATATCGAAATATTGATAGCAAACATCGAATAAATCTGAGAATATTGTTTCTATATACAGTAGTATGTATGCTTATGCACACATTTTTCGAAAGCCAGTGATTTCAGTTCAGACTTTAAATGTAATGATTATGGAAAACAGATACTCTGCGTATGTACATATTTATATGGATGTATAAATAAATATAAATATATATACATATGTTTATTTAATTAGAAATCACATTAATGTATGCTTGTATAAGTAGTGCTCACTTTTATAACGTTAATATATATTGAATATTCTTCTATCTTTCATCATACTAAATTAGTTGAGCCAATTGATAGCACTAGCAACATGTTGTTGCTTTTGACGTTGTTGATGTAATTGCTGTTATATTTGTGCTGTATCATATCGCACAATTGCAAAGGTCGAACAAAACGAAGAGCTGCAAAAATACAATTCTGTGCAAATGTTTCACAATGAATTTTAAATTGCATGCTCTATGGATGTGGACGTGGGGCCGTCGCTTATGGTATACCATGTGGAGATGACTTCCACTACGACTGCTGCTATTAGCAATCCGTGCCCAAATCGATTGGCAACAATTCTAAAAAGCATTTTATGCAGCAATCACAATTTCCTTTTAGCGCCGCGACGCGACATAGACTTCCACACACATACTTGCATTAGTATATAGATATATACACATATATACATATGTCGAATGTATGCATGTGTATGTGTACTTTATTACATACAAAGGACACCGAGTCCGGCAGGGAAAGCGAAAATGGCCAAGCGTCGGGTAAGTGCCAAAGGCTGCAGTTTGCGTTCTGGCTAGCTTGGTAGCCAGACATTTTCACAATATGGCAGCGATCATTCGCACCATATGACGCTGAGAGATGGAGTTGACCTCCTGCTGCCAGCAGCACAGAGCCACTAGTTCAGAGTTCTCTGGAAAACCTCTGGCCTTCGGCTGCGTTCAATGCAATTACACGCGAGCCACGTAAGTTGCGTTTATCGGTTGGCATCTACTTCATTCATGATTTATTATTCTCTTTGGTGTAAGTAATTTTTGGTCGGACAACCATATGCATACATTTATAATCATGTTTATAATATATTTTGTGTATTGTTTTCATTGGTGGCTTGTCAGTTTTTGAAGCGTGTGACATAAAATGCGCTCAGCAAAAATAAAATAGGCGTAGAGCGCCGTAGACAGACTCTTCATGGATGAGAACTTGCCTAATAATTTGTTCTGCTTTCTGATGTATACTTTTAAATGTATTGAGAAATATAAGCCGACATCAAATTTGCTGTTCATTTATACCCCTTAAATATTTTGCTCAAATTACATAATTAATTTACATAAAATGAGAAATTTGTATCTAGCAATTTTTATTAAATTTCGGCTTTTCTTGGCTTACATACATTTTTCCGGAACACCTTCTACCACTTAACATACAATATTTACAATTTATATACAATACAACAGTGACATACACAAGTAACAATGAATAAATAATCCAACATTTTGGGGCTGGGTATTGAATTTTTCCAGACACTCTGCTTAGTGGTTTCTCTGATTTGGGCATTCTCGACTAGAGTATTCTTTTGTCTAATTTTTGAGAATAAAAAAAATGCTTGAAAAGTCAGTATCATGCAATCTTAAAATATCTCATGCTTTATGGGAAGATTTTATGCTTTTTGCCATTGATGTCTTATTTGTGTAACGGAAATTAATACACCCTTTTTACACAACACAAATGCTGTTCAGATTAGTTCGTGAACAATCCATTAACAAGTAAAATGCATTCAGATTAAGTTAAAATGAGTGTATTCAGTTAAAATTAAAGTACATGTGCACGGATCTGACAACATTGTTCCTAATATTATATTGTAATAAGAACATTTTGTTGATTATTTTTCTTAGCGCAGTATCTATAGTCCTATTTGCAACTGGTCGTCCACTGAGAGTAGTCTTTAATCAAAAACCAATTAAAAGTTGTAAGACATTTTTTCTCCGTCTTATTTCATTTCTTTTAGGCGATACCGTCTGCCGTAAGACACGTACAGACACACACACAGCACACAAGTAAATAAAATATAAAAATGGCAATGTACTCCGAACACCATTGCGTATTGTTTATTATTTACAGTTTTATTCTGAGACTAACGCAGTGGCAATATGAATGATGCCGACTCCGCAGAAGTAGTTAAAAACAAGTAAGAATGTTCTAATCAAAAATGCTGGACTAGGGTATACCAGAGTATTTAAGTCGTTCAAAATGCGTGAAAAATGTGCATAAGCTTATTGTACGTATTTATGTATGTGCTGTGTGCTTTCACAGACGGACAGACATGGCGAAATCTACTCCGCTTTTGATGCTGATCAAGAAACATATATAAACTTCATTATACCCGAGCAGAGCCCTATGGTTTAATCTATAAAACTTTGCTGGTGGGGTTTTCTTATATGTGGTTATTATACTTGAACTTAAAAACACAGTTAGTTAATAATACAAAAACAATATATATCTTATGTAAAAAATTATTGTACACCCTTCTTACACTTAAATTTCGATATTATTTAAAACACGAAAAAGAATTGAGATTAAAGTACACACTACATTTGTTTTGTCAAATAACACGCATAACAACACTAATAACTATTGAATTTGATTGGGGTAACTTGGTAAATAAAAAAGTTGTTCAAGAACAAGAATTCGTCCTTCGACCGATTGTTCCTATGAGAGCTATAGGATATAGTAGTCAGATCTTGATGTTTTTCTTTGTGATTTTGTTAGGAGTATAATAATACACATATTGGATAAGCCTGGTTAGGAAATCTTGTTAAAAGAAAAGTTTTTCATATAAGAAACAAATGTTTCGATAGATTGTTGCACAAGCTGAGAGAATTTTTTAAATATAGACAGAAGGACAGACGAGCTGAAGGCTATGTCGACTGGACTACTTATGCTGATCTAAAAAATTATAATACCCTCCACAATGTTATAAATACTGACCGACTGTTTTTCGCAAAAAAAACTTAACACAAAAGTGCTTAACACAAAAGTTTTTTTTTATATATAAATCGATTGATCACTAATATATATATATACCTAATGATCGGAGACGACTCCTTCGGTTTTTTAGATACTGTGTGACAAAATAGTAATACGCCGTACAAAAGTAAAAGAAATTATTTGCATTTAAAAAAAAAAAAAAATGAAGACTGTAAGTATGGGAGAAAGATATCGATTTTTTCCATATACATATATTTCGAGATATAAGTTGACCTCAGTATAGGAAATCTTTTAGTCGGGCTGTCTGGCTTAGAGCACTGTTACTCCTGCTGTAAATAGGATTTAGTTTCAGGTCGCAGTTGCAATTAAATGTTTGTCTATACCTGGGAAGAGATAAGTGCAGAAAGTTTTTTAGATTCAAGGTGTACTTAGCGAACGAAACCACGTAAGTGAGCAAAGAGATTCAAAACGGTTGACCTCACCGGACCAGTCAAGCTGACTTTGCCTGGAGTGCATTGCTAATAAACGTGACAGATTTCTCGGATGCTCAAATGACTGTCACACACATACAAACATACTCAGCCGCAAGGACTTAGAAAAGGTGTCTGCTTCTAAGATCCAAGACAAGCCAATGTGGCATATAGTGAACCTAAGAAAGACCTTAAAGCTTACTTAAATCAAGTGAGTTTTTGCTCAACTAACACAAAACTAAATTTATAAGGGGGTTCACTCCGCCCGCGTACTTTGTACATATATATGCTTGTGTGTTTGTCATGTTTGTAGTATGAAACAAAATTTAATTGCATTCTTATTTCGGTTTTAGGCTTACGTCTAATAAATGTTTTAAAGTTTACTTGATTCCGTTTGCCATATTGTTACAGCGCTGTAGGCTTGTGCTTTAATATATTACATTATAGATTTCATAAATAAAAAAAATTCAAAACATTTCGATCACTTTCTTCTAATTGAAAATACTTGTTACATGGTTTATTTTTAAGTACACTGCAAATGAGTGCATATCCAAAAAATGGGTATACAAACTGTTGAATTAATGTATATTTTCGAGAGCTCTTTGGGTGCCAATGACATTAATTAAAGATCAGTCGCATGGCGTGTTATAATTACATGTTGTAAGGACACCACTTCATATCAAGTACAAGCTCTTAAACTAGGACCAGCTCTGAAGAAGGTGGCAGCAGACAAAATGCTGACAGTCGTTTATGCAAATATGCATATATTTATGAACATCTATCTGGTCAATAAATGTAAAAAAATTATAAAATATATATGAAATCTTACTTCATCTGTGGACTGAATTGATATTCACATAAGTACGTACACATTTTTAATTTTATATATGATGAATCTTATATTTATACATATGAAAGTTATCTCCAAATATTTATGATGTTGAACTTTCGATATCCGCTTTCTTTCAACCTATGAAGAGTTGTGTTTTTTTATAATTTTAGGTTGTGTTACAACGTGCGTATTTATGTATGAACACGTTCAGTTCTTTGAATAAGGCAAACTCATAAAAAGAGTTCCAGGAAATCACATCAATTCCCACACAATTTTAATAATCTTACGTTCTGCAGATTACAAAATAAAAAATAGTATTTTTTACACCCTTGTAAGGAAAAATTTGACAACTAAGTGAAAAGCCGACTGGCTTTTTTCAAAATTAATAAGATTATAATGCACAAAAACCATCAAGAATGATCTAGTCGGGAGAACTGGTAATATACTAAATCGATTAATACACAGGTTCTTGGAACATTGCCTCTCTTTAAAAGGCTCTTCACACTAATAAAAGCAGATCTTGAAATAGAAGCAGATGCCTTGAACCCAGCTGTAATATATATTAAATCGATAAATATAAAGGTTCTTATATAGTGCCGCTATATACAGAAGACACACACATATGTATTAACGTTCGGTTCGATTACCATTTTCTTCTCACACATGCACTCACATCTGTTTATAAAGAATATATACAATATAAAGAAATATTAATATATTTCTACGATCGCGAACGTGACATTTTATACCATTAAAGTGCAATAAAACAAAGAAATCTGATAAAAATGGTTGTCCTATTAAAAATGAGAAAAAGGCTTTAAAATGGTGCAACCATATTTAGTCGACTGTAGAAGCACCTCCGACCCCATTTAATTTATATGTTCTTGATCAGTATCAAACGCCGAGTCCAATCCGCCAGTCTATCTGTCTGTATGCCCCTACGTCTGTTCATCTGCTTGTGCAAATGAAACGCAAATTTTTCAGAGTATTACTTTGAAAATCTTAGATGTGTAAGACTCATGATAGGTAAAGACTTGGGCTCAGGGTACCTCCTAGTCGAGGTCTCTAAATTAAGGCTTGTTTTTTGCTATGATCGACAAATTACTCTTTCACGTGTCCAGACGGCGAGACACTGTAACGGAAGTCCCTTAATTTCTGTTCATTTTCCACGTTCAGAATTCATATCCGTTTATGCTTTAGCTTTTAAGGGTTGTTCTGGCGATAGGAGGGTCACTTGTGTATAGGAGAAATAAGCAGCGATGTTGCAGACAGCTCTTACAAAACATTAAATTAATTTTCACATATAATTCTTAAACATAGCATGATTTATAGATATAACGAATATAATAGCTTAAGCGCATATAATCTCAGAATATTTCCTATTCGAGCAGTCCTGACCATAGCTTTTAGTTAGTTCAACAGATTTAATAGTTGCATGGTATAACAAATGAGAGTGAAATGAGAGTTTATTCCATTAACTGTCCAGTTATAATTACAACAATTTTCATTTTCACTGCCTGTATGAGACCTGTGTTTATTTGATATGATATAAAAGGTAATTAAATTACTTTTCCACAAAGTATAAGCTGGTATATGTAGCAATCCCCTAGATATAAATAAAATCTTCAAGCAATGCTCGCTGTACGAACAAATATAAAAGCTAACCACTTCAAGCTTGGATTATAAAGCTCTTACCATACGCATATCAAAATTATTTTATAATATCGATAACTTCGATTCGCGAATATCGATACACATTGTTTTGCGATAGCAATAAAAGCCGTAATTTAAAACATATTATTGATAATCTAGAAATTTGGCAACAAAACTAGAACAATATATTTAATCACTGGGTGCGGGGTATCTCGTAATCGAGTTCACTCGATTATAGCATTCTTACTTGTTATATATCTATCTATGTACGTTCTTACATACCGCCTGCGCTTTGCATTATTCTGGTTTCATATTAATCTCATTTTAATAAACTCCACTTGAAAAAGTTTTTAATCACTTCGAAAATGTTGTCAAACATGTCTGCACACTTTTAAGCAGCTTGAAGCTAAAGTAAACCAGCAAACCCAAAGGCTTCTCTGGCTGCCGTTGTTGGTATTAGTATTTTAACCGTCAGAGCTTTACAGGTGTATTCCACTTTAATTTAGAATTTGGACAATAAGTTAAAGATCAGTAATGTTGTGTTCAATTCGAACATACCTAATTATCTAACAAGTTTCTCAGGAAGGAATACCGTTAATACATTTGGAAAACAGTTATTATGTCATAAACATGATATATATGAATCTTGTGTGTTTTCGTACTGGAACTTTAGTTTTATAAAAATAGTAGTTATGTTGCCAGAAATAACAGACTTACCTCTAATTTGCTGGAATTGTTGTTATAAAGAACACCTTCCTTTTTATTTTATTTAGATATTAATTAACTTAGCAGTGAAGTCAAGCTGGCTTGAGAGATACTTATACACAATGTTTGAAGTCTCCACTTCTTATATAATGACTAGATCGACACGGCTATTGATGCTGAGCAAGAATATATATACTTTATGGGGTCAGAGTTACTTTTTTCACAACTTCATTATACCTTTACCTTTTTTTAATGGCTTAAACGTGTATCAAGAAATATCGACAAAATATCAGTCAACCAGCTGACACCTCGACTTCATCATAAATTTAAAAATGCGACCAAACTTTATGATATATTTTTTTCCGATGCTGATAGTTTTTGCTCAAACGCAAAAATGTGTGACTTAATTTATATATGCATATGCATCTGCATATATATATATATATATATATATATATATATATATAAATATATATATTAGAGCGCAGTTCTTAAACCAATTAAAACGTCAATATAAAAAGCATCATGGCAGTTATTATCAGCACTGGGAATATGTCTTTATTGGCTTGTAAGTCTGACAGTTCGACCTCTGTCGGTGTCAAACCAAGTATATAAGTTGGCGGTTGGCTTTTCAATGACATCATTGCCAAGTACGCTACACTTCTTTTTATTTTAGAAACTGAGTCGACCAACAAGAAGCAACACAGTATAATGTATTTTTCCATTGGCTTGCGGTTCAAGTATACATTCCGTCTGAGGATGCTACATATTTTCTTTAATTTCAATGGGGTCTGCGCTTATAGCAGTTGGGCGTCACGACGCGTTGTCGTGCCGTCCCTTTTAGTAAAATGAAATGTGGCAGGTAATTAAGCGGGCGGAATTGCTAAATTATTGCAGTTTATAGCGCGGGTTCCAGGGATACCCATGCTCTCAGACACTACGTCTGTTCAGGTTAATGGGATGTTAAAATGGAATATCTGCCCGTTGGCTGGACGCGATTTAGTTTCTTGAACGTTCTGATTTCACATTTTCACAAGCCCTCTTAGCTTTTTTCCTTAACTATTTGTTGAGTGAGCAGCATCAAATGCTGTTAACAGTTTTGAGCTGTTTTCAGTCTGCACCTGCGTTGCTTAGTGACGAAACTGTTATTAATATGCGTGGGATATAAGACGCCCGTTTTGCTCGGGTCTTAAATAGTATTAACTGTCATCACACTATTGGTATGAAAACATGATCGCTAATCCCTGTGGATTAAATTCTTTACTTTTTACTTAATAGAATATATCTCGAGGTGCACTTAGTTTTGAAACCTTCATGTCGACCAATAGGCAATAATATTGTCGCAATTTCATGATTTAGTTTTAATTATTAATAGCTGAAGCTAAACATTATTATAATCTGGGAATTTGTTCCAAGCAGTCTCTATCTCAAAATTATACCCATACTCCTTACTCTCGTTTTACTTGTACTAGCAACTTCTATTCGAGATATACATTTGTTTATTTTATGCAAATGACCCCAGCGGCCCTTAGCTGTTGGTCAGCTTTGGTTGGACGCAACCAGCAGTATAATAAGGTAGCGCGATAAACTGGAACTAATTTAGTAAACAAGCTATGGAAAAAGGCACAAGCCGACCATGAACATACTTTCTTTTCAAACCCCACCCTAAATATAAAGCAATTCATGTGTGTGAGCGTGCACTTCACGGGTGAAATGGCAGCAGCTCATTTTCCGAAATTATAGGTAACACCATAACCCAACAAGCTAGTATTTCTTTCAAATTAACGTATATAATTATGTATTCGAAATATGCAATACAAATCCTTAAATTTTCACGCTTATTATCATAATTATTGAACACTTACAGAGCTTAATATGAACTCAAAATTAATTAAGTGGACTTATCGATTTAGTCTAGTCAATATAGCCATTTCCGAGATCATGATCTGGCTTGCGTTTGTAGCAGTTTGTAGGAGTCGAACGGATTAACAATAGACTAGACTAAATATTGTGGCTCCTGCTAATTGTACATAGACCTTATTAGTATTTTCTTTATTTGTTTGTTAAAAATAACTTCAATAGTTGTGGTACGATATATACAAACCTGCACCCGTTAAATAAGGGTTACAGTGAAGAAAGATTTATGTCGTCTGCTCAACTTTCTTCTCCCTTTAGTTCGTATTCATACGGAAGGCAGTTTGACTGCAAAATACGCCGAAAAAAATATGAATTTCCATACTTTCACGCTTCGTAAAGTACTGTTGTCCAGTCAATGGCCCTGACAGCGCAAGCAACAGTTGAAAAGGTGGGCGGCGTAAAAGAGCCGCACGCAGCGTTGTCGACGTCATCGTCATGCCCCAGCGCTGTGGGCAGTAAAAAGGTAGACAGAACCAGTGCTCTGTTTCCCCGCCGGCACGAGGCTCGGCTCGTGACACTGATTTAGCCGAGCAAGAACGAATGTTTATGGAGGCAGGCAGAGGCGTAAATAGGGTTCCACAGCCACTGCCACCGCCAGAACCAAAGAAGGGAATGTGAATTCGATGCGCAAGGGATTTCTGCTCACAAATACAAATTTATGCAGACAGACATACACGCAATAACACCCACCGCTTACACGACTCGCCCGTGCTCGTAGTATTTCGGATTGCACACTCGTGTTGGGGGTTGGAAAAGCATCGTTGCCGTTAGGCTTACCATAGTACTGGTTTTACTGTTGCCCTGTAAAGAGTTTTCATTATAAATGAAAATCAGTTGTTGGCTCATTCGTTTCGTGACGTTCAAAGCGGAAGTACATGCCAGACGCATAGCAGTGATGGCTCAGGGTTTCTAGCTTTTGTTGAATGTGTCGGTCTGAATATCGGGTCCGCGTGAGGCAAACGTCCCTTTTTTAATGGTATCTCGCATCATTTTTGTTTAAGTGTAAATACAAAAAACAATGTGAAACATTCAACAGAATAAATAAATGAAACTATATTCTTTGGCTGTTCAAGAAACCTATTGATGTAAATAACAAAATTACAACTAAAAAGCTAAAAGTAATAATATTAATATGCGACAATATTTACTTAAGAATATAAAATCAGTGATTGGACTTTTAAGTGTAAGTATTACACAATTACTCCATATACCAACAAAATATGCACTTAAACCATAATATAACTTATATACATAGCGTTAACAGGTGTCCACTCAGAACTTATGCATAAAAGTTAATTGATAATTGATTTTACTTAAATTTATTTAACCTTAGTCAGCTTTAAAATTTACGCAAGGCGCGATTTGGGTATAACCTTAGCCTTAAGCTTATGTACAACCCTATTGGTTGTTGTATCAAATCCCTAAGGTGTTCATAAAGCACAAAAATCCTTAGCCACTTTGACGTGCCAGCTCTAATGAACTCGATGTATATGATAATGCTCGTCGATTTTTCCTAAGCAAATTGATCAATTATAATTACTCTGCAGCTAATGCTTAAGTGCAGATAGCTAGGAACGGACCAATTTATGTGTCTTCTCTATGTGGCTGCAACTTTCTTAATTAAGTATTTGGTTTACTACAAATTTAATCAAAAGACTACTAACATATTTAAAATTGAGTCAGTCTCTATATTACAGGAAATCAGTATCATTCATTCTGTGAAGCGCGGTAAAAACGATCCAAAACCACTCAGTCACTCAGCAAGTCAGTCAGCCGAGGCTTTGTTGCACAATCGTCAAACTCGTACGTTTTAATGTTACCTCACTTGGCTTTTGTGTACTCATTCTTTATATTTATTGATGCACAATTAAACCGCATTTGGCCAGCCAACCAGACATTCCGACAGACCGTTAGTCTGTCATCCGGCCAAATAGAACAAACAGAATCTTTGTATACTGTCATGGTCTATTGCCAACCAAATTTACTAGGAGTGTGTTCAAATGGAATCAGCTATAGGCATAGAAATGACCAACAGCTGATACACATTAATACATAAGGCCATGAATAAATACGTATTATATGATATGATAAGATATAAATGTAAATACATAAATTATAGATATGAATTTACATTTAGGCTGTTGTTTACCTGAAAAAGATAATCTTGATCAGGTCTGTCCGTCCGATCTTCTAAGAGTTCTTGTATACCATATGCGAATAAGTTTATTTGGTATTTTCAATATTTCCATTGTTTCCCCAATTCAGCGAGTGGCTCTTCTTAGCTTTAGGTTAAGCAGATTGCAGCGTGACTTGACTTGAAAGACTCAATTTCCAGGTTTTACTTAATTTAGTAATGCCCTATATGGTACATATTTTCTATTTGGAACAATATGTGAAGTGATAAATTCACATGCACAAATTCACTAATTACGAGTGGAATTCTGCTCCTAGCCTTTTGGCAAAAAAATATCCATATCGGATTACTAATTCTAAGAACAATTGATTGAAAGATGAGTTTTTTATTGAAGAGCTGTTTTATTTACCAAGATATCCTATTCATACTCAGTAATTACGCCTGCCCTAACGCTCCTTACATTTTCGTAAAGCATTTTATCATTTTAGCAATATCATATAGCTGCAGTCGGTTTCTTAAATTTATAATGAAACTTATATATAAGCACGGGACAATGGTGTTTTCAAACTTCTCCATGTATATTCCGGCATTCATCAATTGAAAATTTTAGTCCAAAGGCTTTAGCAAAAATGATAACATGACTGATGTCGATAATGGCGGCTGAGAAAAGACAAAAGTAGCACTTAAACAAAAGGTATGATAGACATTTTCGCCCGTCAACCCAACGACAAACTTAGTCATTGATGTAACTGATAAAAGTACTGAATACGACAGACAGCAGAATCAGCGGAAATGTGCGAGTTACAATAAACACAGAGATACACACCCACTTAGCGATAGCTGACTGGCTCAACTAGTGGCTGTTGAGTACTGAGTTTGCCAACTTCCGCTTTGATACATTGCATATATGTATGTCGTGTATGTGCATATATTCGAAAGCACTATTTGCGACAACAAAGGGGTTTCACTGCATCCGCTCTTACATCCGCACTGTACGAGTAACTGTCGCATTTTACCGAATGTGGTAAAATTAACTTTAGACTTTTTATTCTTATTGCTTAAGTTTTAGATTCCTTTACTATCAAACATACTACCAATTTATATTTAACTTTATTGTTGATGTAGTTCTACTCACAAATATGCGCCTTGTGTACTAGTCATTTGAAAAGCTGCACATATGTATTTATGTTATCATATAAGAGCATACAGCGAACCTCTTACAAGATATTTGTTTGGCCATCTGTTTTTCTAAAGCTTCCCATTCTCCGATGTTTCTTTCTCTAATATCTTTGAAAAACGCATTAATATATTATGTGTATGGTTTGGACAATACTTATACTTGTGTCAATACAACCTTAGAAACCCAGGTAGCCGATCTCACCAAGTTGGTAAGTAACGCATCCTCCCAATTTTCAATAGATTAACAAAAAAATCATATAAGCATTTATAACCTGCGGCCTCTTATTATTTTTTAAATGCAAGCTACACATCTTTACAACAGCTATTTTAATTGCTGTGGTAAATATATAAAGATAAGATTACAATTTATTTCCGCTTGCATGCTTCGAGGAGGCGTACTAAATATTCTAATACTAACAGAAATTAGTTAAAAATGCTAACTTAATACTAACCTAAATACTTTACAGCAAACAGCTGTTTACTTACTAGGTCTGCAAGCATTTTAAATTATTTTTTTACTTCACTTTTTTCACTTTGCATTTGTGTGACAGAGCACTAAAACATATATATTCCGTATTTGTTTTGTAACATAAAAAATAAAAGCATTCAAAAGTCATCCAAGCATAATTATCGTTCCTCGCCGCACCAAGGCAACTCTTATAATATGACACTGAGCTAAACGATATGTATTACACTGACAAAAGTGGAAAAGTAGTTTTGCTGACAAATTTTACATATGCAAAATTTTAACTGTGCTTGCAATATTTTTATTTTCATTTACTGCAAGCTGTCTTACGTCAAAATAATTACAATAGAATACAGAAAACATGAAAACATCAAACCAAAAATTAAATTATCAGAAAAAATTTGGGTTCTTAGAGCGACGTTGGATATACTCCAATAATAAATATTATTCCCTGCTATTGATTTTGTATACACTCAAACCGAATGTATATTGATTTTGTGCAATATCCGTGATGCTGTCCGTCAGTATACACGCAATTTTTTTCAACACACTTAAGGCTCTTGAAACTCGTAATTTATACTCGATTATGACTGTAGCGAACAACTGCTTATCTTGGGAATAGAAAAATTCCCTATGTCCCTCTGTAAAACGTCTGCAAAGCACTCGATTCGCTCTAGCCTCGGTACACTCTGACTCATGTCCGCAATAAAAGCCCAAGTCCATCTGCAAACATTGTTCGATTTTTAAAAATATAGCTCATTGTGGATAACAATATGTAATATATATAATTTGTATATAACTAATAATATAATAAGTTATCTCTTGTTAATTGAGTCATCTAAGTAAATAGTTAGACAACACAGTTTATGCTGTTGGCAGACTACATTTAAATTTGTATACTGCGACTTAACAATAAATTTACAACAGTACTCAGAGTGGCATTTTCTATCCTCCTGACTTATACAGCGCTTTTGCACTGTTGGCTGGTCCTTTCTTCTCCACTGTCTATCTTTCACTGCCCATGTTATATAAACATGACGGTGGCAATACAAGCAGACTACTAGCTAAACTGCCGTCTCGCGCACAGTGCACATTTCTGCTGAAAGCAAATTAAATTTTATTTGATTTTAAGTGAATTATTTACTTTCTTGTTGGTGGCGTTTTTACCAGCCAACATTTTTATATTTCTTTTTGCGATGATTGGCATATATATTCTGCAAAAGTTCTTTATAGAAACCTAGCAAGTTAGTTGGCGAAGTTTCTGCATATTGATAAAAATACAATAATTTTTTTTCCTATCTTGTGAACCCATTTCGCTTTCAAACTGTCATGTATATGTACATAAATAAATAATTAATTGTTATTCTTCAGTTGCAAGGTATGTTTGTATGAACCGAATATAAGCAATTCGATTAGGAGCCAAGCAATCATATGGCTGTGTGTATATATTTGTCTACCCATCTAAAAGGTTTTTTAATTTTGTTCTTACACTTGCAAAACAAGAGACGTCTCGGCACCATATATATTTACTTTATTAGCCGAGTCCTTACAGCCATTTCAGTCTGTCCAATTTTTTTTAACCCTCAAATTAAAAATAATCTTGATGAAACGTTGCTACATAGGTCGGCGATAAACGGATCGGACCAGTTATATAGTTACCACAGATAAAATCAGTCGAAAGAGGTGTTTGTATGTATACCCTATCTCGAGCATAACGTAATATTTCGAACTCCTAACAAAAATTTAGATATCAGCAAATTAACTCCGCTCTACAATGGTAATCTTTGTTAACTTTTTGGTAATTAAATAAGCTTCATGGCTGCGTCAATACACACACACACACTTCGATTATCGTGCTATCCCAGTTTCACACATGCACGTTGTTATCATCAATAAACGGGATAAAATCGAATATCTACATTAACTAAATTATACAGAAGCAGCACAAGCATTTTCAGTATATATTAGCCGACACAAACACATACAAGCATATGTCCAAACAATAAGTGTGCGCCTTTTTTTCAGAGTGTTGGATAAAAAAACTTGATATCCTGCCATGCTCCAAAGGCTTGCGACGTACGTCAGGTTGAAATTTACAAGTTTTTGGTTGCAATATATAAGATAAGATAAGTGTATATTACACAATAATATATCTGTTATATATATGTGTATATAACACAATAATAATAAAATATGTTAATTTTTATTTATTTTCTTACAGATAATATGGACCACTGCGTGCACAGTTGAATTCGCAATTGATAATTGGCATAAACGTATTTCGGGAGCGTACTCGAGCGTAGTTGGCAGCAGAAATTTTCAGTTGCTTTTGAAAGGAAAGTGTCACAGGCAAAGTATATTATTTTCTATATCGCGCCAACAAAGATGTTACTTGTCTAATGCTTAAGCAAGCCTACGAGGTCTGTAGTGTGTTCCACATTGAGCTCGGGTTTCGTCAGCAGCGGGCTGTGATGACTAAAAAACAAGTTCGTTGTCGACGAAACCTGCATACTGTGTGGAGAGTCAACGAGTTCCACTTCTGATAAATTAAATGGACATATGTATGTAACACCAGTCGAGCAATCATAAAGTATATATCTTAAATGTGCTAATGGGAATCTTCGATATCCCATCGGGGACTGGAGAAAATATTAAAAATCCTAAACAAGCTTTATTATAGCTTTGTGAAGGTTATTTTAATTTTGTGTCCATGACATTGGAACCACTCCTAAATGCATTAACATTAAATTATAATAACTTTGACAGTTGATTAATGTAATGTCAAGGTGCAGCAAACCGACAGACGTATTCCACGACCATATTTCCTACCTTTCATATCGATGAACATACATATATACCTCCCATATTGTTATAGCTAGAATAAAGCATTTTTAATGCAGATTCCTGGAATAAAAAGACAAAATCGCCCTGAAATAAAGAAAAACGCCTTAAAATTAAAACCTTTCCGAAAACTAGAAAGATTTTTGGGCTTTAGAGAAATTTTGAAATATACCAGAAAAAAATCCTTCTAAGTAGAATGGATTTGCTTATCGTAGCTTGTCGTAAGCCGTAATTTTTTTCAAATTAAATTATATGAAATTAGAAGCCATCTAAAAAGTTAAAATACTAATGTTTAATAATAATAATAATATAAATTACAGAAAAGATAATGGAAAAGTTTATGTACACACATTAAAAAACACTTGGATATTAGACAAAAAGAAGAAAGAAAATAAAAACCCTCGATTTTAGAAATATACCTTCCATATATAAACAGCTGGGTTACCCATGCCGCCAAATTAAAAAATGTAGACCGATTTTTCTGAGTGTATTCAAATACACACATTAAAATGAAAAATCGCTTAGTTACCAAGTAAATAATGAAAGTAATGGTAGAATATGAAACCCTAAGGCCTTATCGTACCCAAATATGAAGTGAACTGTATCTACACTCAAAAATCAAGTTGCTCTAAAAGTTAGAAAATCGGCGTAAGAGCTCGAAAGCGTTTACGGTTCTTAGATAATATTTTCTATTAGTAAGGAATATTTTTCTAAACAATTGAAATGCTAAGCTTTATTAAAAAAAAAATCCAAGCTCAAACACTATAAAAAAAATATATAGCTCATCCATACACACAGTTACAGAACTTGTAAAAGTGTGAAATGAAGTTAAAGTACAAACATATGTATGTATGAAATACTATAGAATTTGAATGTAACTGTAATATAAAAAAATTACTCTCATTGTAAGTTAAACATTACAATTTTTGATATTAAAATAAGCGTTTTTAATAGCACAGAGGATATATGCACAAATATATAATAATATATAAATAACAATTACCATTTGTCACTGACAAAAGCCGTGAACATCGGAAACCCAAGTTAATACCCATGCATTAACTAGAAACAAATTACACACACTATATGACGAGTTGTACACAACTCTGACCACTATCTAACCAAAGCGATAAGAAGTAAGTTCAATAGACATTTATTTTTTAGTTTTCTTACAACAGCAGTGGCGCCTGCACTTTTTTTTTCCCACCTTGAAAAAAACTGTTTGTGTTCTGTGATTACTATAAACACCAAATTTATTTTAAATATTTGCTCTGACTTGAATTAATGTGTGAGCCCAATATCTTGATTAAATACGAACGAATGCCATCCGTTACATTTAGGTAAGAATAATTGATCTCAACATTTTAGTTATAAAAATAATATTAGAACGTGCTTACACAACATTTGCTTAATAAATGGGTTAGTGGCCTTGCACACATAGTTTTAAGTTCAAACAACATTATTTATATATATATATATAACATCAAATGAAAAAATATTAACGAATTTTAAAATTTTGCCATAAAGTTGAAGCAAATATTTATTATTATTTAACTTGCTTCAGACTGAATTTCTGTCATGCGAATTACTCCCTGTATGTCTGTATGAACGCAACTTTTATCGACACCCTTAGAGATAGAGACTTGAAACTTGGAACACATACTGGTCTGTGCCCGCGCCGGACAAAGTGTACAAATCGGTAGCTACGTCCACCGGGGGGCTAGGAAATCGATAAAATCGATATTCGCAATTCGATAAAGCTACATATCTCCCATAATTTAAGAACCGATAGCAAATTTGTATAGCCACGCCCATACCTGCGCCCATAATCGCAAATGCCGATATTTCGGAAGGTGTAAATCAATAAAGTCGCATATCTCCCACAATTTTAAAGGTAGAGTGACCAAACTTGGGAGGTAACTTGCTGGTAACTTCTTCCAAGGATTGACATATACATTTTCAGACCACGTCTACAACCGCCCACAAAAACGATAAAAGCCTACTTTGTCCTTAATTTAAGAGCTACAGTTGTCAAACTTGGAAGGAATTTCTGAGATCGGACTCCAATTGTTTTTGGCTATGCCCACTCCCGCATCCAAAAGCCTATATCTCCCGCAATTTTAGACAGTTGTAAAACTTGAAAGGAATGTTACTAGCTTATATATACCGCAATTTGAAAGGCAGCTTGGAGAGTACTTCTTGGCTACACCCACCATGTTCTTTGTTACATGTTATCCGCTGGAATAACTTATGGTATCAAAGTATTTCGCAGTCGATTACGCCCGACTACAATGTTCTCTCTTGTTAAAACTAATTTTGTTGCACAACTCTGAAGTGTTATTTTTCAGTACCCAGTCCCAAATTTGTTGGTCTTATATTGAAAATTGTGTTAATCTGTGTGTTAACAGCGGCAGACAAAGAAAGCACAAAAATCGCTAATCAACTACTCAAACGTTGTCTGTCAGCTTAAGTTACTGCCACAAATATTTTAAGCATTCAGTGTCATAGAGAACTTACTGATGTATAGCTGTACAAAAAAAATCAGCTGCTGAATCGCGGAGTCAAGTCATTACAATAGTCAACCATTTCACACCAATGATTGATTTCGAGTCTGCTCTTTGAATCTTACCCCAACTACATTTTATTATGTCGCTAACTAACTTAAACATAAATGGCTTTTATGAAGAGCCGATTATATTGTGGAAGACAAAGCAACGCGTTCATTACAGAGATGATGTGGCGCGTGCCAAAAAGTTCGTGTTTTCTATTGAAAATTAATGAATACATTTTATTGTTATCAAATTAAAATCACACACATTTTAAAGAAGCAAACCATCTAATGCCTTTAAAGTGTGTGTGAATGTGTGATGAGTGTGTTTTAAATAATGTGTATATTTTACACTATTTATTATCATTTTATATCTATAGTAGATATAGTAGAAATTTCTACAATAACAACATATATATAGAAAATTATTGTTGCTGCTTGTTACTTAGACAACGCCACTACCGATAACGGCATGGTTAATATGAGCCAGCAAGTTATTTTTAGCCCTTATTGAAATTCAATTAAATTCATTTCTGTAGTTCGTGTATGTTATTTATTTATAACAGCTGCCCATGACAGCGGCTAAATTATGGTTTTGGCGCCAAGGATAACTCACCTTATTATTCAGAAAGTTTTTTTAAATGTATGGTTGTGTCGTTCTAAAAAACAGAGTTTTTGTTTCTTACAATAATTCCAACGCACATTTTTGTAAAAATTATAAAAAGATACCATCTAGCGTGTTTTATATGCGTACATAAGTATTTACATGAGCTTTTTTATTACTCTTCTATATATACAAACACTTTTGATAGTTAATAAATTCATATAATTTAATTTAAAAAGGCTTTTTTAAATTTAATAAATAATGCAATTCATATGGTCGCTGTTGGACTCAGCTCTGCAAGGGTATATAGTCATCTGCGGGTCTAAGGTGGTCGTTCTTTCTGGTTATTATTTATTTTAAATTTGGAGATCCTAGCTCTGGATTCATAAGTATTTATATATACCTTGAACTGTTTTCACCAGAGCTTCTGATATTTCAGCTCAAAATTATATTTGATATTTCACTTAGCTGATCTCCGTTAATCGCATACAAAGCTGATTAGTGTAAAATTAGCACGAAAAGTTTTGCTGCCATAAGTATCACGCATATTTATGTACATACATATACATTATATGTATAAAATTAAAGTGCACCTCGAACTGAGTGTATCCTGCTTCGATATTATAATTAAAAAAGAAGTTGTAAAAAACATAACATATATAGGCATACAGGTAAATTAAGATAACAGTTATATAATAGATGAATTCAAGGGGTTCAGGGTCTGCATTTCCTAATTTTAGGGTGGATTTTTCTAAAATTTGGAAAAATACGCCTAATTTCTTGTTGTTGATTTCTATTTGCGAACATATATAATTCTTACATTGGAGGTTTTTTTTACCTATATTCTGATTGAACATTAGTGTAGTTTAAGTTTTCACATATACAAACGTTTTACATAATTTTTAAATTTCGAGGCGATTTTTTTCTGAGTGTAGGCACAAAGCAGATACAAAACGGAAAATAAAGAGTAGCGTAATTATCAAATTACTCATGAATGTTAGTTTCATTAAAAGAAAACTTTATTTACTCACTGATTTAATAAAGTAAACTGCTCGACTCATGGATTTTATACATTTTTCGCAAATCTGTATATATGTGCATATACAAAAGTCCAAAAGATATACAATTTGCCATTTTTTCTTAACAATAATAATTGATAAGTGGCGAAACGCTAATTGTAAAATTGAAATATATTATATGACATAATTTTGATTTCAACAACAAAAGCTACAAACATTCAACATGGTATTGATTAATACTTATTTGTTGCGTTATCAGTCGGTGATAGCTTTGTGGAGTTCACCGCTCGTGTGCTGGTCTTAAATTGGCTAATTATGTGTGCTTCAGTTCTACCTATGCTAACTCCATTATGAACGTGCAATCGTTGCAAAGCCAAATAAAAAAAATTAATTGACAAAATCAATCAAAAACCAATCAGCAACTCAAGATAATACATACTGTCCAGTGAGGCCACATCCATATTTTGAATTAGTCGACGAAAAACCGTGTTGATAGTTGACCATAACCAGAAGTTTGTTACGGCAATGTTAGTTGATGTTAAAATTTGAAGTTGAACAGAGCTAGGGATTTCCCAGCGTGTCTACTGTGTATGCGCGCAACTGCATTCCGAAGTTTTCACGAAAATTGGTGAATTCATACCCGATCTTACGTCAGCAATCAAGTACTTACCGACAGTTGCCAATTTATTACAATAAGGCCGAAAAAATCGATATCCTTCTCTCGCCTAACTCCGTCAACGGCGCCGGGAACACCACTCAACTTTAGTTCATCGATTGTCGCTACCTCGAACTCTATAAATCGGTACGCTCGTACCGCATGTGATCACTGCGGCCATCATAACATACCAATTATGTCACACCCAATATCGCCGCTAGCGAAATCGCAGACTAATTTGGAGCTGATGGATCCAAGTAGTCAGCAGCGACAGGCTCTTTTACCACTGCCAACCATTGGTATGCATCGTGATGACTCAGCTTGTACACTCCAAGTGTCCCGCCGCCCTTCTATACTTCTGCAAGAGATCCTGACCCAGCGACCCCCTGGTCTTGGACGCAAGGATCCCAGTAATTTTCTTCATCCACGCAACTCTAGAAATGCAGGGTATAGCTGGTCTTTACATTATTTACATATCGTACGCCTGTTAAATGTTATTAACAATTGTTAAGACGTCGCTGTCTTTCTCATTTCCTATCTTTTATCTTTTCCAACTAAGAAATCCACATGGAACGGTTAATGGCAGTACGGCGACTATTAACTTTCAAAGCGGATCTGGCAGTGCTCGCAATGGTTCCAGTGCCAACTATGACAGCGGTGCAAAAAGCTTTCAGGCCAAGCAACAGAAAGAAAAGAACCGACGAACGGGCAAGTAAGAAAGTACTTAGCATAACCTAAGATGGTGCAAGATACATTTGTTTCTCATTTTTGTAGCGATGCCATCAGCTCGGCATTGTCTGCCACTTACTGCAAGCTACTAGTGCTTTTAGGTGTATGCCTCCCCATTACTGAAGTAATTTCAGATCAAATACCTACTTATGTTTATCAAGGATTTTATGTTTATTTATATGCTGGTAGCATATTATTTGTGATATTTCTTTACATAAGTGCATTTCGAAATCGCTCGCTTTTTAATGCACTCAAGGATTTTCGTAAGTCTAATACATATGTACATACTTTCTTTACTTTAAATTTTTTTGAATACATGTTTCCCGTTTCACTTTTGCTTCAAATATTACATTTTTTTTAAATAGGCAATGCCATGTGAAAGATTTTATTTGCAAAAACATACACGTGTATGTAAGAGTGGAGTATTTGATATGGTGTATTTAATACTCACCAATTAAAAGATTCCACATAGTCAGCCCCACATAAAATGTTGAGTGCGTAAATATGGCACTGCACACACCAATATGACTTAACTTAAATTTTCTTAATGGCCAAAGGTTTTGTACACAGTTAAGATAAATATTGTATCAATAGATATATAAATAATGGCAACCATAACTTACGCAAATGGTTTTTTTTTAATTTGTAATGAAATTGAGATATCAGAAGATGGGCTGATGCCTGCAATGTTATGTTATCTTCGGCGTAGCTTAAATAGCACGGCTAAACTTAACCCAATAAAAATTAGTAAAAGAGTTATAATGAAAATGTGCAAAAGTGCATAGGCCTAGTGGTTTATAGATTAATGTTGAAAATTTGAAGCTGTGAAACTGGAAAAGGCCGTATTTATTTACGTATTAAGCTTAACAATTTGTTTTAATTCTTGATTATTTTAGATGAGAAGAATAGCAATATACACCTAAAGCATAAAGTGACTCACTTCGGAAGTTTCTACCTACGCGTAGGTGCTATTGCCTTCGCTATTGGTACAATGGTGTATTCAGGCTTGGAATTTGGTCAATTCTTTGAACTAAATGGTCATCCTGGATGTCACGACGTTTTTGTAGCCATCACTCCTATCTGCCGCATGGTCTTGTGCATTGCACAGGTACAGTTTATTTTTCTCAACACCACGTATATGGATATGGCGCGTCATAAGGTTACCTCGCGATTCGGACTTATGCACATGGTGGCCACCAACCTGTGTGAATGGTTATACGTACTGGTCGAGGAAACAAAGCACGAAATATTTCATATTGGCCACCACGATATTGATGCGGGCCAAGATCCGATATTACATAACGGTACACATGGCGGTCCCGATTGGTCGGCTCTTAATGATTCTTTACATTTGCATAGTCCCCATCAGACTGTATCAAATATACAAACCCACTCCACTTCACCGCTTCACAAGATATTAGTAAATTTGACGGCGACGATTGGTAATACCACAGTACCAGAACCTACTCATACCACTTTTACTGGGTGTTCCCGTACAACAATCATGGGTGCTCTAGTTCAACAGCTGTCTCCGTTTCTATTTCCCTGTACAATTGAATACTCGCTCATTTGTGCAGTTATTTTATTCGAAATGTGGAAAACCGTTAAGTCTATACCGGACATAGACAAGACACGTAAAAACTCTGTGAAGCCAGTAGCGCAGAAGCCGGCACACCACTTCTCTGTCGATTGCTCCCAATCTCACAAGGGTCTGTTTTTCGGCATACTTATAATTGTTATGACCATAATCTCAATGATTATGTACTTTGTATTGTATACGCAACCCGGCTACGAACTCATCGCAACCCAGGAAGTTACACTTTGGGAGACTTTTATGTACTTCATGTGCGCCTCCGCAATAATAACCGGTCTGTATATTAAAAAAGCAACCAACTACATATATTATCTTAATTCTTTCATGACAGGCATGATTCTAATGCGTGATCTAAGGTATATAAAAGATACGAGCGACGAACACCATTCAATGGATTTGGATAATCTCTTGCTGGTAGTGGCCCAGACAGGCGTCTACTTGTATGGAATGTTCAGCATTCTTGGTAGCTACTTTGCTAAATGGGACACCGTACCAGATCGTGTTGAAGGCATTATCGCGGAGGTGTTTGGTGTGGTGCAGACATCTCTGCAGACTATGTTTATACTACATGCTAGCCATCGACGCTGCAAGGGATCAAAACAGGTCCGACGAAAACCCGGCCGCGAGATTATTACGTTCCTTTTGGTCGCAAATATTGCCATATGGTTTGTCAACACTCTTATCAAAGGTAGAGCGGTGTTTCGTGAATCGCACCTTGAGTTTTTCGGCGTTTGGGGATGGACGATTATCACACATATTTCAATGCCACTGGCGATTTTTTATCGCTTTCATTCCACGATTTGTCTATTTGAAGTGTGGAAAATTACATACAAGGCCAAGGCTCATTAGGTTGTGCTGGATTCAACTTTATAAATGTATTTTCCATGTTTTTTTTATTAAATTATTTTTAGCCTTACTGTTTGACTATTCTTTTGTTAGTATTTATTATTGAAACTATTACATCAGCAATGGGAATTTTAAATTCACATATTCGACGATAATATTTTAAACCCAATTCAACGCACTTAGAGGGATGCTGTTGAAAGTGAGAGATAATAATATATATTAATAATAATGATTCCCATTTTTATAAAATTTTGTAATGCTTATATGCATTTTTCGGATTATTCAAATAAAATGTTTGGTGAATGTTGACCATGGACAGAAAAAAAATGTTAATTGAACTAAAGATTAATTTTATGAAACTGCAATTTATTTACAATATATATATATTTTTGATTTTAATCGTCTCGGTTTCAAACTCAAATCTAAAATTAGAGATGTACTTCACCTGTTTTCATGGTAAAATTTAAAGTAAAAAATTGTTTATCGTATAAGGCCATATAGTACCTTTTTGTAGTATTAAAAGCGTTAATTTTTCACAGTGTACTTTTTATTAAGATTACAATAAATAAACTCAAAGTTGTATAGCATTTTTTTTCCAATAACAAAAAATTTTAATTCACCAATGAAATTAAAATCCATTCCATTATAGAGTTGTTTGCTTTTTAAAGATACGCAATGGTACTTGTCAAAAGTTAAGAAAAAAAAATTTCTAATACACTCATAACTTTGACTTTTAAATAATAAGGCAAAAATAAATATTATAATTTATTGCTATATATTTGTTTACAAAAGTTCTACACCTGTTATGAATAGAAACATAAAACATTAAACATAAAACAGTAAACATAGAGCCAGTTGTTAATTTAAACTATGATTCTTAGAAGACTATTTGATCTATATTTAATTTAATTTGCATAGTATAAATATATAAATATATATATAATATTGCATTGGCCTTTTTATACTTTGATACCGAAGGTATCATAGTATATTGGTTTCCTGCAATGTCCGCATGCTGTCTGAACGTCTGTCCGTCTGTATAAACGCACCTTTTTTCGACACCCTTAGAGATAGAGACTTGACAAAGTGTAAAAATTGGAGTGCTACGTCGACTAGGGGGTTGGGAAATCGATAAAATCGATATTCGCAAATAGCAAACCACAATTTTAAGGTTACTGTCACTAAATTTAGTTGATAGGTTGTTGGCGATGTCCTTCAAAGACCGGCATGTGTCACGCCCACCTCAGCCGCCCCTCCCATCCCTAAACATTTTAAATGGCTATATCTACTCACACCCACTCCCACTCCCAAAAACAATAAAGGTCTAACTTGGAAAGAAGATTTGTAGGAACCTTCTCCATAATTTTTTTGGCCACGCCCACTCCCGCCCACAAAATTTCCAAACTCCCATATCTCCCGCAATTTAAGAGCAACCGTTACCAAACTTCGAAGGAACGTTACTAGCTTATATTTGAAAAAACACTCTTGGACAGTATTTCTTGGCTACATCCACCCTGTTCTTTGTTATTACGCCCAACTGCAACGTTCTCTCTTGTTACATTATAGAACGGAGAACAAAAAAAAATAATTGTGTGTGTCTTATTATTTGGCATTAATTATTTTTAATTGAAAACTAACAGAATCAGTAGAAACGTTATTAATAAATAATATGATCAACATTTTCGATGATATATGTATATATAGTTATTAGGCAAGCTAAGCAAAGCTATGAAACAGAGTACAGCTTTACGTATGGCACTAGATACAATTTACAGTAGCACATATTGGTTTGGTTTTGTTATCGGTCTTATACGTTGATAAAAGCTGATCTCTTGTTCGTCTATCTTTTATTCATTATGTAAAATTGAATCACCTATATAATAGGCACACTATTAACTTCACTCTATTAATTTTTAATACGTAGATTGGCATTAACCAAACTTTAACAACAAGTGCAACTAGCTGTACATACATATCTGCCTACAATATGTTATCGTCTTTTATGTGATGCTTTATATATTGATATACAATTTTATATGCAGCTATTTATTGTAAGTTTCGTTGTTAAAAATATGTAACTTTATTAAAATATAGATTACGAATTTATTCGGCCTATAACATTTTTTATACTGTTTTGTAAAGATAGCTTACTTGAATGTTGACACATGCATATGCATATATATATATAAGAACTTATATGCTCTGGAAGTAAATTAGTATCTGTAGCTTTTGTTATATTGTGAGCTTACGTTCCTGATTGGTGCAGAAATCTCTTACATATAATTCTCGATCAAAATTTACCGGCTTCAAGTTGTATATTGCCTGTATATAGGTAATTGCCGGAAGAAATATAATTAATCTTTTCAAAGTTTTTAAATGTACAGCTTAAAACTTAGTTATTGAATGTTGAAAATTTGGTAGATATGGTTCATCATCATACTTTTTGTCTTCAAACGTATCTATATAACTTAAATCTTACTGTTTTATTTTGCAAATCAATGCTTTCAAAAATAGTTTTATAAATTTGAAACTTTGAAAGTGATTATTTTTTTATTTTTAATATGTCAATGTTTAGAGAAAGATATCATTTCATGTTAGGAAGTTTTTCACAAATTACATCTCTCTAAAAATAAAACAAGGAATTCAGTTGAATAAACGACTTTAGGATACCCTGTACCCAAATCAAATAAGTCCCTTCACATGAAAAATACCTATTTGTATAACCATTATGCTTATAACCAATCATTATGCAATTTTCAAGATATAGAGATGATATGCGAAAAAGTGCATGTACTACGCTAGACTTTTTTTTTTTAATTTGTTGAGAAGTTTACGGATCTATCAAAAACTTTTAGTGAGCCTAATTTCCGTATGTATACATATACTATGCTATACGAGCTGGACTAGGTCAACTGTTGATGCTGATCTACGATATTTGATTTAATTTCTGTAAATGATGTTTGTCTCTATTTATATAATTTTTATAAAACGTATTATACCCATTTTATAAATGTCGACCTCGGAATTGAGAACATTGAAAATAATTGGAATTAGGGGTAGTTCACCGACTATTAATTTATTTATAGTTATTTTTACGTATACATGTATACGCAGACCATATGACTTTAAATTGAACTAATTCTAATGATATTAAACACGGAAAATGTTATCAAATTTTCCAAGAATTTTTTATGGGTAATATTATTTGACAATAATATAGGTAAGCTTTCCATTACATATGTATAAGCTTATATTTATAGCGAGTTATAATAGATTTTTACATCCATATTTTATTATAATCCTTAAGACATTTCAGAACTTAATATATGTGGTGTGAAAGCGTACAATATATACAAAAGTTCTGTTTTTACCGTTGCTGAGCATTTATATATAACATACAAACATACATATATATTTTACTTTAACACACCTCACAACAAATTTCGAAGACAAAACCTATTCCTAAAAAATTATATGAATGGCTAATTTTTCCAATTCAAGTTTGCCAAAATCGTTAGTCAAAAACTAATTTAAACCAATATTTAACAACTCTTTATAATTTGGCTAGCTGCTCTCGCTCTATTGTATTTAGTTGTTCTTTTTAATGTAACTTTCAACTTATAATATTTTAGAATGGATAAAATGCAGCTATGCTGGAAGTGCTAGTAAAATTTAGTATCACAGTATTTTATATAAGGTCAAATTTTGTTTTATGTGTATGTTTATTGTTATGCAACATTAATTGTCAATATTCATAAGTAGCATTTTTATTGTTGGATACATAAATGCAACTCAAACAAAACAAGTATTACGAGAATCTAAAGAATGTCATTAGTTTTCTGTGTAAATTCTATAACCAAACGAATTCTTAAACAAAAAAGGAAAGTTAAATCTTAAAATATTTTTGAAGCCCAATAATTATCTTAAAGTAGATTCACTAAATCAAAAATATGTTGCTAATTAATATATATTTATAAATAATAATCAATAGTTATTAAAAAGCATCGATTGTTTTTGAAAAAATTCATTTAACTATTTTCAGTTTTTTTTATAAAAATTCCAACTAAAATTCTGATGACATCTACTTCATTCAACTAGCTTTATTATAAAATAGAACAAGAAAGAACGGCTATCTCAGACACGTTGAAGATTACATACCCAATGCTGACATCTAAATAAATTAGAAAACCGACCGATCGTTTCTATAGAGGCTTATATAGTATAGGTGTCCAATATGGAAGCTTGTCCAAATGTAAGAAGCATAATAATACTTATAGCAAAAGAAGATTTTTGAGGATATGCTGATAAGCAACAAAATTGTTAATTTTTTCAACAATGACAAGGATATATTCTAAGTTTAATCCAAGTTTCATTTTAAAGGGGGACAGTTCGTATATAACTTAACAAACAAACAAAACAAAACAAACAGACTTTTAATATTTGACTATTAATATATTATATTATATTATGGGGTTGGAGATTCTTCATATTGTCTTTTAAATATATTTGCATAAATATATATTTGCATAGAAAGTAAGTCGGACATGGTATATTCACTAATTAAGAAATGTCTAACACACCTTAAAATTATTTTTAATTATTTAGTACGCCAAGCTTAAGCCAAACATAAAAGCCAGTTTTGAGATAGAATTGCCTTCAGCTATTATTATAAGAAGTGTTTATATTTATAGCTCAGAATTACATTATAATAGATAACTGGAAAACTGTTTTTTTATGGTACACAGTCTATTGAAGTTTATGTGTGTGTCCTTTTTTTTGTATGAGGCGTGGATTTGACGTGGAATTGTGCTATATATATTTTATTTTTTTTTTTTTTTGTAGATGGTTTTATAGAGATGTATATATATGTGTGATTCTGTTATCTGCGGGGAACGGTATGAAATGTAACCACGTATTGATGTTTTTGCATTTCTGCTGGCACGGTCCTTGTCGTTAATGTTAACATGGCTAGGGGCCCCCATGATTTTCATTTTTTAGGTTGGCGCATAAGGGGGAACTAACGGCTGCAGCGTAACAGCTGGTATTTTGAACATTGTGTTATTATTATATTCATGGCTTCGAGGAATCTCTATTCAGTATGTTTGGAAGGTAATTTAAATATAATTTTGTAAATTATTTCGATAATTCTTATATCTTATAATTTTGTATACAATTTACAGAAATGTTGCTCGTTGTTGTACTGCGTCAGTTTGTAATCATTTCGTATCTAATTGTACAAAATATATAATATATATATATTTTGTTCATAATTGTGGATACTGTCTTACTTTTGAAGAGAAGCGTAGGTATGCGATATTAAACTGTTGAAATGAAATGTGAAACGTATTGAAGACAACATACCGATCACATAAAGTACATACATACATATATACTTGACTAGTATCAACAGCATAGTCAATCTTCTATGGAAGCAACACAAATCTTCCCCTGTTTTTATTCAATATAATAATAATTTAATAAGATAATTTTTGATATGGGGTTACTCATTATATAGTTTGTAATGGAACAATTGGAAGTTATAAGTTTTTCTTATTTTCATACAAATTTCGTAAGTTGCATTGCTGTTTTTGTATATATTCATACAAATGCCGAGTGCTCAGTAGATGAAATACCTTCCTTATATATATATATAGAAAAAATGCGATATCCGAACGATCTTACTAACTGATGGGCAATTAGTCGCTATAAACATTTTTGTAATATATTAATGCGTTATACATTTTGACAACAAATTATTAACATCGGAAAACTGTGTCATATGTAGCTCCCATAGGTGTTGCAAAGGTATATAATCTTCAGGGCGCCGAACAATCTTTTTATTTATGGTTGATTTATACATCAGATGACGAATGATAGAAAATAAATGCAAAACGAAGTAGAATAGATTTTCTCATAATCTAAAGCCTTTATTTTAATACAAGCTGTATCGCTTTTTACCTTTAAATGTTCTATAGCCCAAAAACAGTTAAATTAAAAAAAGAAGAGCGATCCATTTTAATAATCCCAGACTAATGTGAACTTTTCTTCCGGACCGCGTGTATTCAGAGTTTACATGCTTACACATATGTATGTTGGTATATACCGTTAAATTTACGCTTATACATACATAATCCGCAGCATTCTAGAACAGTGCAAGTGGTATCTCTTAATTAAGTATCCTCTTATTTGTATCTAACGTCAAATAATTTCCAATAATTTTATTGAAAACTTTTGCAAACATTCAGTTGTTATTCAATATTAAATAAATGAAGGTAATAAATGTTCAAATCAAATTAAATGCCATAACGTATAAATCAAAATTGGACTTTCGGCCATATCGTTTATTAAAAATAATACAATTAATACAATAAATGTATTTCATTGGACAAGATCAATGGAGAAATCAACATAACATAATAATTTAAATTAATTCATTTTAAGTCTTCAAGGTTCCAATTGACTACTAAGGCCTGTGTGTTTAATGATCGGCAATTATCTTATAAAAAATATTTTTGTGGTGACTTAAAAATTGCTTTGATCTTTGCAAACTGACCTAAAAACCATATGTTTTTACATATTTCCTGACGGAAAATTTTTTCACAAGTGGAAGATTCGAATTTTATGCCTTTTATTTTTAAGATACTGCAATCACATTAACTTCAAACACATTAAACGATATTATGTTTAACTAACCTTTCCCAAAAGTTGTATAACAAGATGGCACTGAATCGGAAGATTTTTTGAGGTATTCAGGCAGTTTTTGTTTGTGGGAAATTAAATTGACTATTATGAAGGTACCTCGTTTCAAGAGTTACCTAAAACTATTATATTTAATTAAAAGTGAATTTCTTTAAATGAAGATTAACACTCAAATAAAAGTAAAGGCATGCTTAATCCATATAATAGATTTTATATTGTGTAAAAAAAAGTATGGACAAGATTTAAAATCCCCTGTTCATTTTGGGATTGGGTATTTTGTATTTAAATATATTTTTATAAAAATTAAATTCAATTATCTTAAGCAAGAAATAAATAAATGAGTTGCTGCTAGCAAATTAATTTAAATAGTGATTATAATCTTTGGAACAATTTTTTTCAGAAAGTGGTCTACCCAAAACTACGCACAAATTATTAAATGTGAAGTTTTCACATACTTATATATATTTTCACTTGCTTTGTGATTATTTTACTACTTACAATTTAATTATTTGTTGTAGAGGCTAGTATAACTCATGTAAGTATACATGCTTAAATTTGATAATAATAATATATGTATTATATTTATACATATATATTATATATAACATAATTATATATTTATACATATATAAATATATGTATATGTATTATGTATAAATATATGTATGTATATTTTTTTTATTTCATTTTTATAAAGAGTAATACATACAAAATTGGGTCAAGCCCGATTTTCAATGAAAGTAAAAGAGAGCAAGATATAACTCAAAGTGGCTATTTTTTCTGAAATTTTAATTTCCAAAAACTTGTCATGTTATTGATGTAACCTTCATTAGGTACAGTTCTTAGTTAATTTATGTAAAATCAATTATTTTAAGTAAAACGCCATAATACTTCATTACTTAGATCCAGCATAAAAACTACATTCTATTCTAGAAATATTCTACTGAAAAATCTCTTCGTTCCAATATTTGAACCTATATCTCTGTCGTTGTTGTTCCGATGCTTCATCGGCAGGTTATTAATTAAAATTAATTGGTTTCGATTTAATTGGACAAAAATAAAATTGCAGTCTAAATTGCAAGTTTTTATATGAGCTAAATTATCTAAATCTATTAATTGCTTGCCGTTGTTGCTGTCTTTTTTAAAAAAATTTGCTGTGGTACAAATGTATCCGGTTGATGGTGGAATTGAATGCAGTCATTCCACATTTCCAAACTGGTCTTGCTCAATTGGCTTTTTTAACCAACTGCCAAGGTCCTCTCGTTTGAATGCAGAAAACAGCTCCTGCTTCGCCGTCTGCAAAGAATAATAAGTACATGGTGAAAGCTTTATATAAAATAAACAACAAGTACCAACCTGGTAATCCTTGACATCCGCCTTTGTTTCTCCGTAGTCCTTGATGACCTTACGATTTGGCATGCCAGGCAAGTTTTTCATCAAAAATCCATATTTATCAAAGAAAGCTTGTTTTGTAATCCTTGACACCTGACCACCAATTGTTCGCCCGGTTAGAGAATTTACCACCTCTAATTCCGTATCACCGATGGTCCAATTTATTCCGAAGTTTGGAGCCTTTGCCTGATTACGCGGTTCTGCAGAAGTAACCAGAGCCAGACGAGGCTTGTTTAAATGATACGGAGGTGGTAGACCTTGTATAGATTTCTCAATTCGGCCGCACACTGCGCGATACATGTGCTCTGGATGCAGCAGACTTCCCAATACAATGGAATGCAGGTACACTGGCTCGATAATGGAAGACAGTAGCGAACCCTGAATACCCACAATGTTCCAGCGCGCAATTTTATCTGAACATGACATCGTAAGCAAACGCTGGCCCTGTGAATACGCAATTTAATGAAAGAATCAGTTTAATTGAGCGTTTAAGGCAACCACCTACCTGCAGTACGCCATCCCAGGTTTGTATGCCATCGCTGCTTTTTACAGGTATGGTGCCTTCGCCCGATTCGATTTTCGTACGCAATTGCCCGCGTGCTTTCCTATTCGTTAGTAGTGAGTAATGTGTATGTTCCCAGTGTATGGGTTATGTCACGGGAGTCAACAAATTCAGTATATCAACATATACAACGTTTATGTGAAAGTCCAAAAGCAGTTAGTTGCATGTTTTATGGGCAAGCCGAGAAATGACAAAAGAGTAAATTATAATTATAAATTGAACCTGATTGTCTCGATAGTTCATGGCACCACAATAAGTATTTTTAAGTAACAAACAACAATCTGTTAAGTGTCTACTATCTGCAAACACGAAAAGTACACTGTTTAGTGATATTATTTTTATCTATATTACAATTTTTATTTATGTATGTATGCACCTGCAAACTTTAATCTTTTATGCATTTATGTGCAGTCAACCTTCTCTAACTCGGACTTCCGTGAGACGAATTTTTTTGTAACTGGAATGGCAAGAGAGTTAAGAAACAATATTCTATACAGTATTGTCTTCATAACTCGAACTGGAAATTTTCACAGGTCATACAAAAACTGAGCGCTTGCCTGCTTATTTAATAGTCAAGTTTTCAGCTGTATGTTTCGATTCATTATAAATTTATCACAATATGATTGGTTTGGTTGATATATTTAGAAATCGATTAAATGTATACGTCGTGAGTAATTCAAATTCAAGTCTCTATAGCTCCGTTTTTTCTGCGCAATGTCCGTTATATGAACGCAATTTTTTTCGACACCCTTAAAGCTAGAGACTTAAAACTTGGAACATATAACTTATATATGTCCGCGTCAAGCAATGTGTTAAATTTTGGTTAAATCGATAAATGCAAATCGATAAAACCCACAATTTTAAAGTTAGTCACCAATTTTGGTTTGTAGATTGCTGGCGATGTCCCTTAAAAATCGACATCGGCTACAGCCACTACCGCCGCCCAGTTTTTTTAAAGTAAAAAAAAACACTATACATTCCACAGCTTTTGAGCTAGAGGCACTAAATTTGGAAGGTATAGTACATCGATAAAAAAAGTATGGCCATGGCCACTCCCGACTCCCAAATCAATAAATCTGAAAGTGTAAATTGATAAATCGGCATATTCTTCACAATTTGAAGGCTAGAGTCAGCAAACAAATCGGGACTAATCAAAGATCAGTACTTCAAAGATCAATGTATACTTTTCGAGCCACAACCACCTTATTTATTAGTTATTTCCATTTATATGTCCCGCAGATTAGCCGCAGTATGCAAGATTGATAAATAAGATTGTCACACACACTCTGCCCCTGAAGTGATGTGTCATTCAAATGTGGTAATGACACATCACTTCTTTCCTGTAAGACTGATGTATCGGTGATTGATTACGGGCTGGAAACTAACCGTCGTAATAGCATGTAAACAACCACTATATCGGAGCTTTGGATAATTGTAACCAAGTCTAAGTATAAGACGGACGACTTTTCGCGCACTAGGACCAAGTGTTAATGTTCGCATACAAAAGAGTGAGACAGGAACAGATGATAAATTTTGTAAACTCACAGCATTCGTGCATGTGTCTTCTGCTGTCGTTTCAATTGTCCTCCTTTCATCGATTAGACAAAGACGAAAGGCAATACTTATTACAAATTACAGCCGCAATTAAAAAAAATCTTTTAAATTATTGTGTACACATGTAAGTATAAAGTCAATTATATGATAAATATTTTTTATCCAGATGTCGTTTTCCGAAATGATTAACTTTTTTTTAAGTACTTGAATATAGTACAGCACAGAATATAGGTAAAAAATTAAATTAAACACGCGCATATAAGACTGTTTGCTTTGAACTCTGATACTAACGGTTGTGTGCAATGTCCCTTATGCTGTCAGTCCGAATGAACACAACTTTTTTTTTTGACGCACTTGCAGTTAGAAACTTAAAGCATAGAATATATACTATTATGTCCGCGTCAGACAAAATTATGAGTGGGGTGGCACGCCCACTATGGTTCGGTAAATCAAAATAAGCTCAAATTGTTGCAAATAAACTTTTTGTACATCTTAGAAAACTCACTGAGAATTATATTTTAATGATATTCTGTTGATTCAAAATAGTTTTATACCCTTACAGGGAAATTAACATTTCTCGTTAAGTCTGAACCGCATTAAAGGAGACGTCTCCGACCCAATTAAAAATAGGCATACATTCCTGACCTGCATGACATGAAGCATCTTTATGAAATTTTGCTGCCGCATTTTTGTTGCACGCAGTGCGTATGTCGGTTAAGCCGGGGCATTACGCCAAACAGAACTCTTGGTCGAAAAACTGGTTCTTGTTTAACAAAATATACAAGCGCTATTACGATCCTTAAAAGTTGACAAATAATTATCAACATCGAAATTTTGTATTAATAATTAAACTAAAATATGCGCAGGTGAACTCTAATCTGCAAAGGTACGTAATCTTCGGGGTGCCGAAGAAATCAGATCTTTCTTATTTTTTTTTAGTTTTAGTAGTAGAAATATTTAGATATTTGTTGTACGAACCTATTTGGATGCTTATCAACACCAGTGTCGTTTTCGTGAGGACTAAATATCCGTGCATCCCCACATGGTGCTGTATTTATATACAAATGGAAATGTACCCCGGATTTTAGTTTATAAGGGTATTGCCCGTCTGTATTCCTCACGAAAATCGACTGATATGCTGTTGCTATAATTCAGAAAAGAGTAAATTAGAATAATAAAATATATATATAAATAAAAGTTAGGTTTTTACAGCTTCAGTTTGATGCTGGTCGCGCTTTAGGAATATATTGATTTTAAGGTTTATTTCCATATACATATATATATATATGTACATATGATTACACATACATATATATACACATATACATATATAGCTTTTGAGATATTTTTATTTGTTCTTATTATCTAAGATTAAAAATCTGAGTACGGATAAATTTCACAGGAACAAAGTCTTTAAAAATTACTTTCAAGGACAACTGAAAATAATATTTTTCGAATTGATAGCTAATATAGAGGCTCAGAGCAGCCTCCATCCCAAAATTAAGATTTCATAAGGATATAAACAAGGATTATAAAGTTGAACTCTTATTGTAAAAAAAAACTACAAAACATCATAATCAATAAAATACTAAGAGTGACGAGTCTGTGTCATTTTTACTGGAAATCAAAAAAGTTGAAGTTAATTCCTTCGAAAATGTAAGGCTAAGTAATTAAAATTAGATATTTTGGTTTAATATACATATGCAAAAACAAGTTCATTCAAGTTTGCGCATTATCTTTTTTACGTTCCTTATTTTAAACATGTAAATATGACTTTTTGTTTAAATGTATGAAACAATGTTTTAATAGTACGCAGAGAATTAACTTTTTATATACACACTATACTATTTCAATGCAAGCAATTTCCGTAAGCAAGAAAATCATACGTATGAATGATCTAGTCGAAAGTGCTCCGATAGGAGATATGGTGTAGCCCGGTCCGATTTTCTGTACCTTCATATGTACGTAGTCAATAAAATTAAGAGGCACACGCTGTAAGCTAGTTCTAATTAAATTAAAAATAACTGAGAAAGTGCAATTTTACTAAATCGACCATTACACGAAGCTCGCTTTTCTTGTGCAAGTTATGTCGTACGCAGCGTAAAAGGAAGCTCTATCTAGGGAGCAAAATTGACACCGTTTAACCAATTTTTACCATTGAAAAAGTAAAATTATATTTTAGCATGAGAAAAATTAGTTGTTTTTGTGAACAGTCGTTATCTCTTTGTACCATATTCATAGGTTAGTGGAAATCAATTTTGATGACCAAATGGACAAGTTTTTAATTATTGTATTATCAACTTATATTATTTTAAGCAATAAGTAATTCAACAATCATTTTACATAATTTGTTTTATAACTATAGCGCGAATTATGCACAATAAGCAATTCTGACATTCAAAAATGTATTCAATTATGCTATTAATAAATAATGGAGTTAGAGAGAAACTACTTAGATGCATGCTATTTTCACAGCACAGCAAAGCTAGCCGTACTAAAATGTAAATACATATGTCAATAAATCTAAAAATATGAAACTTCGAACTTTAAGCATATATATATTTATATATAAAATATATAGTGATATATACAGCATAACCTACGCTTAAAGCAACATAATATTGTATTAAACCATACCCTGATTACACTGGAGATCAAGTTGTGCATACAAATATTTTAGGAGGCAACGCCTGGACACTATCTCAGCATGCGAATCATTAAGCACAGCCCCATTTACACTCATGTGTTCACCGCTGACACACTTAGTGCCCGTCGAAACCGAAATAACCTGAAAGGAGGCCATATTTGGGTAAGGTATAACAGGTATAATTTCAATACTTACTTTGGCTTCGCAAAAATTCATGTTGTCTGTCATAACTATGCCTGCCAGTACTTTTCGCCGTGAGTACGCTTCCTGACCTTTGATAACTTCCATGAATTTTTCCAACACTAACCGTCCGATAGTATCTGCGTGTATTTGCGGCAATTCCATTGACGACGATTTATCATCAATGGGTAACGGCGCGTTCTTCTGCGGTGCCATCATTGGACTATAGGAGATATTGCATAGCGAGGCAAGCGCTGCCTTAGCGGCTGCATTTTTTGCTAGCTTCTTGGAGGGACCTAAATAGCCTTAATTTGTAATGCAATTATCCCAAATAATTGAACAGTAATACCCACCAGTACCATCAAACTTTTTATCATTGATAGTGACGGTCATTTTAAAGCGACAGTTGTTTTGGGCGCCGTCAATATTCATGCATTCAAAATTAACGTCATTAAATAGCTCGTATAATAACATAACAGGGCCCTTATCTGGTACTTTTTTCTGTCCATCGACAGATATCGCGCTTTTTGAGGCATCTAGTAATTAAAAAAATTAAATTGTTCCGATTTTATTGTATATATGGCGTATGGCTCACAAATCCTAGCTTAAGATATTTAATCTAAGAAAACATGTACATTTATAACAGTTTCTATTTAACTTTTAAATTAATAAGGGTATTGGCTTTTAAAATAAAACAAAAAAAAAGTCGTTGAAACTCAAAGATTATTGAATGTGTCAGCTTATAAACCTATATTCATTCATTATCCAAAACTATTCTGGCTGTTTGAAAATTCATATTTCCATACTTATATGAGCGCGAACAATTTTTGTAAAAAAAAAATTTTCAAAATTTTTATTTATTGGAAAATATCATGCGTAAGATGTTCGAGTGGATCACAAAAGCATTAGCGTTAGGAGGAACGAGTTTTTAGGGAAAGTTTCTTTACAACTTGTGGACTTTAATATGAAAGCTCTTTTTACTAAGAACTTAAGTAACGCAAACACATACATGAAAATACTGTCACTGTGCATTGAGCCGCAAATACAACTCTACAACTACATAAGTTAAAATTACCAAATAAATATAAATAAATTAACGCAAAAAATTAAAAAAAAAAAAAACATAAAATTCTAATACTTGCTGTGGCTCATGCAAAAGACTTGTGGGCGCAACGTGGGTTGTTCAAGCGAGGTAAGGTTGGATTTGTTTTCAGGCAACATCAACATCATAAGTTCGACTAATTCTGCGTTGGACACGTTTTCAATACCATTTTCCAGATGTTCATCACTGGTAAAGTCCAAGTTGCCTGCAGGCTTCAGGGGTGATAAGACTGCGCCGTCTTTAAATTGTATAAAACTGCGTAACGCTGTGGCTGCAGCTTCAATACGCGCTACCTTTTTACTGCGTCCTTGACCCATGTACTTTTGCCCATCGACCTGTAAATAAATAGCGATTGTAAATGATTGTAAATCAGTTAGGCTAACCAAGTGACTAGGATATACACAAGTATAACACGTTGAAAATGCGAGTAGTAACCGATTTTTATTAAAATTTGCCCATTTTAATGGGTCCAATGTATAAAATAAACTACCATCGGAAATCATTTTTGGAAAGTATGTTTCATACATTTGCAGTTTCGCGTTGAAAATATTCGCTAACATCATTACCATAAAAATTATAATTGATACAAACTTCTTAATCGCACAACCAGTATTGAAAATTTAGAAAATCCATTTGATTAGGTAACAAAACATATTGAACATGAATTTTAATTATTTATTAAAAGAGATTTGCATGTTCTCTCTACAACATCTCTCTTAACAGGACAAAACTAAACGGTTACCATGGGTGTCCGCTCATGAGCGTCTGCACTAACCTCAACGGAAATCGTAAATAACGGTGCATGCACCGGACCAGTCTGTGACTCTAATTTGTATATCAGTCCTTGCCGCAATTCATTAAGCATTGCTACTGTATTCTTCGGTTGTGGTACACGTTCCTTGCATGATTTCTTTTTTGGTGACACTATAAAAAAGAAAAAATTTTAGCAAAGGTATTATAAAAAATTTAAGATTTCGGTTATTTCTGGTGTAAATTCAATTTACTTTACTTACCAGCATACTGTGGCATATCATAGCGCCGTTTTTGGGGTAATTTCCGATTGTACCCGTTCATATTCTCCTCCGTTGATGAATTCACCACCTGAGTATTTGAAAATATGTAGTTTAAAATTTGTATAATTATTTAAACATAATTAAAAGACAGATTTCAATATTCGAGAGAAGAAAGCATTACTACACAACTCAGACAATAAAACACTTTCATATTGAACGATTACATACATTACAACACTGATATGGTCAAGACTGATGGATTAGAAAAGCCCATACACAGATAATACCCTAGTCATACCACATAACATACACATATATGCTCAAACATATATACATATACATTACACTTGAGCTTATTATTCACTTTGCCGTACTCACTTTATATTTCGACAGGGGTAATACAAAACATCGCTTAAAAAAAACCTGTTGAAAGTTGGAATCTGCGCACAGGTGGCGTCTCTGATAGCAAATTTCAGATTTGGCAAAATTCATACTGCGATAATGCATTTTATAACACATACGTTTTGCATTATAACATTCAGCAAACATTTGTTTTTGTTTTCAAACGTAATATGTACAATGACAACTATAAGAAAAATTAGTAGAACCGACACACAAAAAAGCGGATAAACGCGTCTTATTCGGTTGAGAGTGAGAATTCAACTGACTACAATTAAATCAAAATGCACAAAATCCATTTGAAGCACAACAAAAATATTTGAGAAGCATTAACATACATATACACTTATGTTCAAAGAATTTGTATGAATAGCAGGTTGCTCACTAAGACAGCTTACCAGGCCAAATGATTTTAAGTGCACTTTAGCATAAACCGTATAGCAATTGCTGATGCTTTTCGGTTGATAAAACATTAAGAGTGCCAACGAAAAATATACGAAAGCTAATTAACAGTTTACAGAGGTCCGGAGAAACTTTAGACTGCGCCAAAGCTGTTTCTTTCCTTAGCGAAATATTTTTAACTTTATATTCTTAATTTAAATAAGGGTTCTCTTTGGCAAGCCGAAAAGTACATACCCTCTTAGGTCGGGGTTAATCTGGTAATATCTTAATTTTAGTACGATGTTTTAAATACTATTAGGTTTATGTGTGTTTTAAGAACATTTTATTTCTATGCTCTTTGTTTTTACGGCAGGCTTTGAACTGAATACTTAACAGTTATGAAGTTATAGTGTATCAGGTAGTGTGAGCTATGGGATATAGAGGTCCGATTCGGTCCGAAATGGAGATGTGCTAAATTTCAAAAAGATATCTTTAAAACTGAAGAAGTTAAACTTTTTCAGAAAATAGATGTAAGAAATAGGGACGGATGATCATAAATATATATACTTTGGGGACGACAAAATTATAAGACAAAGGTATAAAAGTATACGAGCTACTGTATTTTGCAAATGAATAAATGAAAAGGAGATTTAAACTTGATAAATTAAAAGCCACAAAGTAAAGTACAAACGTAAGCCTTTATTTGTTTGAATTATCCAGTATACAGATTTTCAGAATGAATTGCAGCCGAATCTAAATTTAACTTCAATTGCATATAAGTATACAATCAACTAATTTAAGACTTTACAAAAAAAAAATGGACAATCAAATAAATGAACAGCTGAATGGCCCGAATCGTAAAGGGCTGCAGTTATATAAGACGAACGGAAAATTTACATTAATAATGTTGTTGTTATGCTACGATGCATTTCAACTACACATCCATGCACCTGCACACCAAGTGTCAACCGAGCGACAGCCGTCTGTTCGTCTAAATGACTTAACAATAAGTTTATACTAAATTAGACAACAAATACAGCAAGGCAATGCACCTGTCTTTTTAGATCTTGTGCAAAGAGTATTTCACAAAATGTGAAAAACGCAAGCGCCTCAACATTGGGTTGAACTATTAACTGAACCACAAGTCCTGCAAAACATTGAAACTGCTTCGACGGTTGGTGAACAATTTAAACGATTTCATGTTGAAACTACTACTAAACTCCAAAATTCAACAATTTTTAATACAGTTGAATAATGTGCATCTTTATAAATTCGCATATGTGTCTTTATTAAAATGTTAAAAAAAAACAACAAGAAAAGCTATCTTCGAATAACATTTCTTTGAAGCCCAGCTGCCCACGATTAAATTTCATAATAAATTTAAAATCCGACCTTTTGTTCCTATATGCTCAATATGCTACAGTAGTTTAGTGTAGATAATTTTATTCCAACATTAAGAGCAATTAAATACAGGAATCTAAAAGTTTAAGGGCTCGTACGAAGCAACATATTTGGAAAATATACGTCTGATAACCTTATTCAACGATACGGTACGATACAGTATCTTCCATCTATAGTGTTATTTTTACACTGCTATCCGAGTATAATTTAGTCTGTTACGACCAAATGCAATTTTCAAAATAAAACAACCATTTCGTTAACTATTATTAATCTATCTCTTTTAAATCTTTGGTTTTGTGGTATTTTTATGTTCAGTTATAGGCAGCCATCTACAATTTGGCACGCCGACTAAATCAATGATGCTTTTGTAATGTTTTCCAACGGGCAGTGAAGTGCCTTACCGTCAACCGTTCAATGTAAGAAAATGTTTTGTGGTTTCTCTCTTGCCTGTGTGCTGCATTTGGCATAGTGACACTTCATTGACATTTAAATGGCAATGCGGAGAGCCTGCGCAAAATTAACTTTTTCAAACGTGTAGACGTATGTGTATGCCGGATATCTAATTAAATCAGCACACTTTTCGATAATTTGTCAGAAATTTTATTGATAAATTTAAATAAACTTGATCTGCGTTTGAAATTCGCACACTTATGTTCTAAATTTGGAGTCTCTGACATTGGTCGACAGACAGGTGGACAGGATGGCTAGGTCGACTCGACTCGACTCCCTTATTAATAATAAAGTGTTTACTTCTTGCCTGTTACATACTTTTTCACAACTTCATGAGGAATTTCGTGTCAAGACAAACCTCAGATAACAAAGACAGATGTAACCTTTTTTAGCTCTGAATTGAAAGTTATGCCAATTTTTTACCGGCACTTTACATATAAACATATTTACAAGCACATACATAAATCTTCAGTAAATAATCCAAGTTCAGAATAATATTTTTAAAATATACACAACTGTTCAACTGCTAAGACAAAACATTGTGTATATGCGGACAAAAATAATCAAAAATAATAAATGCAAAATTGCAAGCACAGTCGAAACACAGGAACATTCTACTGACTTTGGCTTCTGTGCATAGTTGAAGGTTACATAAACTTAACAAAATATGTGAGCAAAAAAATTTAAGTTTCGTTAAATAGAAAAGTAAACTACGCGAAATATGTATAATATTATAGAAACACACGCGGAACTTACAAAACAACACAGCACATTAAAAATTATTTGTATACATTGTGCATTTGTGCACATCTAGACATTCCAAATTTGGTTTTATACACATACATATTAAATGTATACATGCATACCACACTTATGCTAGATTTTTTTATTTTGGAATGTTATTTTGAACCTGATTAGCGTTTATCTTAAATTCAAACATCATCAAGTAAGACTGAATTGCATTAATAATAATGAAAATACGCATTTTAACACAAGTTTATTAAATGATTTTGCAATAATAGCATAAGCGTAGTCATGGATTTAATAGAAATATATAATACGTCCAATGGCGTCTTGTGTCTACTTACATGCTGCACAATATTGTTATTGGCGCTGTATGGCATGATTTTTCCAATTGGAATTGCACGTACTTTGATGGTTTCTTTGTAATTTTAACTGTAGTTTTGTAATACTGCAATTTTATAGAGGAAATAGTCCGCTCTTGAATTTTTCGTGAAATATCTGACATTCAATTATTGTAAATTAAAAACAATTAATCGAAGTAAAAATTATAAGTTATATGTTTATAAAAACTTGTGCATTTTAAAATTAAATCGGGCAAGCTCAAAATGTATTTTGTATATAGCCTATTTTTATTTTTAAATGGTGTATTAATTTTTTTGTGCAAGTATGTAAGTATGGCAAGACGTTAATACATTTGTAATTTGTACAGTTTTTAATTCTTTGCTGAAACATCACGTGGCATCATTATCAAAAAGTTATAAAACTATTTAATTTGTAAATGACTAAATGACATTTTAGTGGAATGCAGCAAATTAAAAATGCATGTACGCATACATAAACATTCATATATATATATGTATCTTTGCAAATTCAACGTAACTTCAGTGTGTAAAAACAAAGTGAAAACTTTGAAGTGTAAGGGTAGCGCACACGAGAGAACAGCGTTGCCTCTCTCTGTCTCTTGAACTCGCTTGGAGAGAGAGACAGTTGCAGCAGCATCTACGTACTATGCGGAAGTATTTACTGAAGAGTACGTCGACGCAAGCAGGTCGATAGAAATTTCCTTACATATGTATAAGTGAACATACTCACATAAATACAGTATGTTTTGGTTGTATCGCCCAGCCTGCAGTATGTAAAAAGTCGTTTCAACCATATACTTTTGATACAATTTTTAAAAAATAGTGACTTTTTTTTACATTTGGGTAATATTATATTATTTATTATATGCTATATCGATTATCCGAAGCATTCATTTAAGTAATTGAAACAAGTACATTTGCTCATGCAAAGAAACTATCTTTGTAGACACGTACTTATTACGACGGCCATCAACGTGATTTTAATTCATTTACATATGTAAGTGGGTCACATGGACATAATCGTTCTTTTCATAAAGTATGTAATTTTGCGTAGGCTTCTTTCACTACACGCACAAAATTTGCATACAAACACGTATGTGTATACATAATTACGGAAATTTACATATTCATCTATATACATGTGCATCAATGTACTTAATTTGTTTTTTTTTTGTTTTGAGTTGCCACTGCCTACCTTACTTGGTATTTCGATGGAGCTCTCTAATTATTGATTTTTACATCACTTTTTTTGTTTTGCTTTTCCATGTTACTTTGAATTGCACTCGACAAAATGACAAAAAAAAAATATCACACAGACCTAAACCACAAGCAATGCAACTTTTCTGTTTTTGCCGCGGAGTGCATCGAACTAAATCACAATACAAATCTCTTACAGCTGCTTCTTCCGAAACGTGACCGTCTGATATACCACAAGAGGCAACACCGACTTAAGTTAATCTCCACTTTTTGTTTTTGGTTTAATGGTGATATATAACACATTCAAGGATGGCTAAAAATTATCAAAATGTATGTATCGATAATTTGTCAATTTCACGTTGATATCGATACTTGGATATAAAGCATAGTCTCGAATCAAAGAAATCAGACTGCGCAGTCGAGAGTTAACATGGCGCTATATTGCGCATTACGTCACAAAAATCCTATGCTCTATGTGCTCTATATTGACGTCAAAAGCAGCTAAATCGATAACAGAGATGCGAAATGCGCAACTATGTATGTGTATGTAAATGTAAAAATCACATATGCCGAAAATCTTGAGTTAGTTATTTCTACTCTTGTCTCTAAAATTTGCTTCCTTTCGCTCTCTTGCTGCAATGCACAATGGACCAGATCGACAAAAAAAATTAGAACAATGTAGTTACACAATTGTTACTTGTAATATCTAATAGGCACTAAATGACAATAATTATACAATTTTTTTTAACCAATTCGACCACGACGCCTATATTAAATTAAATGAGTATAATGAAAATCGACTTTTTTTTTGGCAAGATATCGGAACATAACTCACTAGATATGCGTGTTATTATACACTTCGCCACAAAAAATGGAATATCGGAGTACAACATTTTATTGCCTTTATAGACAATCGGTACAATAAAAATTAGTTCTCACATGAATAACTTATTTGTTTAACAATATGTCGTAGCCAAACTAATTTTGTTATTATGCTTTTTAAATTTGTACAACACATTTGATACACCTTCCATAGGAACAATCTGTGCAAAAGATGAGCGAGTCTGCAGAGTTTGACGTGACCAAGCATAAAAAATTATAAATTGGGTATGCTTTCTTAAAATTGTTAATTCAATTTTCGATTGATTTCCAACCAAATTTCGAATTTTTGCCTAGAAAAATGTTCCATCTCGCCCAGTGTGCAATGATGCAATGGTTATTTATGTGTAAGTCTATCTGCATTTTTGGATTATGTGCATGTGTATGTTATTTCCAGTATTTGCATAAATATGAGTCTACATATACTCACATCTGTATAGATATAGTTCATTTTACAAAACGGTAAACTTACATTTGCTTGGAGGTAAACATGGCACCAAATTCAATATGCAAAGAAGCCATTTTCACCACATTGCTTAATTGCATTATGTGCATGTGTATACTCACAATTGTACATATGTATTTGATTTAACATACGAGTTATGTTACACTTATATGTTGGTAAACACGAAACCAAATTCCATGCCTTAAAAAATTAATCATAAAAAACCACACTTGTCCAAGTGAGTATATGCTTCGAGATGTGCGGCCGAGAGTGGTTAGTTAGTATCGCTAGCACATCGAAATGAGTATAAGATGTTTGTGGTTTATCGATAGGAAATCAAACTGGCCCAACAGTGCCAAAAGAGTGTATGTTTCGAGATAAGCGGTTGAGAGTTTTGGACTATCGCTAACACTTCACAATGAGCATGCGATATTTTTGGACTATCGATCGAAGTTCAGTGAACAGTTTTGTGCAAATGTATGTGGAAGCACTAAGCGGACAATACGCCTCAAAGTATACATATTGTTAAACCGAGACATTATGAGCTAGAGACTTCCAATATGGAATATAGGTTCTCGTATACCGCCTGCAGATCAAGTTTTTCATTTTATTGATAACCGTGTTGCAAATATAAATACAAATTTTAAATGAAGAGGATTCTAATTAATATATAATATAAATATTCACTACTTAATATATATAATATACATAAATAAGCGCGTTCATGTGTGAGAAAGGGACGGTATTATAATGGACGTGAGTAAATAAAAATATGCGTTGCCTTTGTATTTTTTGTTCTGTGCCAGTGCCTATCATAAAAAATGAAAGACAATCTACGTATACTTACGTGTGCAAAACTTTTAAAGGGAAGTTCGGTAATAATATTAGAACATAGTGTGCATGTGGATTCACGATATATTGTAGTCGAACTCACTCGACTACAACAATCTTACTTTTTTTATCTATCAAGCTTACCTCAATTGTATATTTACTTTTCTACACAGACGCAAATGCTTGCTCACTGTTAATATCCAAAAATAGCGAGGAGTGAACGTAATGTTATGGGTCGACTCACAAGCCTTAATGTTATGTTATGCATCATTCACTGCAAACAGCATGACTCTATTTGAACCATTCTGCAAACAACACAATTGATTCGATCCTATGTATCTCGTGTTGATGTATTAAATTATTGCGTCACACAAAATCGAGTCATTTGTGGGGAAGAGCATTAGTGCTGGAGAAACATTGGTGCTTACCCACATCGATGTTTTGATGTTTATTGGAGAATGACATCGATGTATCGATGTACCGATATCGAATTTTTCAAAATTGTATACTAATGCTTACTAATATATGTATGTGAAGCGATTGTGTATTTAAAATAAATAATGATTTTAATTTCTTATTCAATACAAATACACTTCAGAAGTAATAATCATTCTCAATTAAAATAATAATCAAATGGTAATAAAGCAAATAAAATGAATAAAAGGAACAAACAAGCAAACTCTGCAAAAATAAAATTACGTTCCAGCCAAAAGTGAGTTATTCGCTTAAATACTTCCAGGTCATTCGTTTTTATTTATAAGAAGATGAATATCCACATTCTAGCCCAGGTTAACTTACCACCTCAAACGAATTGGCATTATTGCAATCTACATACAAAAAATATGGATATATATGAGGAAGTTACAAATACAGCCTCAACCACATCAGACTACAACAGCACAATTATTAATACCTTTGCCATTGTGGAATCTTTGCAGAATTTCTCAACTCTCAAAATAACATTAATATTTAGCACAAATTTGTCCGGTACTAATGAGCACATTTCAGCACCAAGTGCTTAGGGCTTTCAACTATTTGCACTCAGCTGCAGTGCAAAGAAATTAAGCAGCGCCATCTATGGAATCTTTGCAGAATTAATCAACTCTCAAAAAAAAATCAATATTTAGCACAAATTTGTCCGGTACTAATGAGCACATTTCAGCACCAAGTGCTTAGGGCTTTCAACTATTTGCACTCAGCTGCAGTGCAAAGAAATTAAGCAGCGCCATCTATGGAATCTTTGCAGAATTAATCAACTCTCAAAAAACATCAATATTTAGCACAAATTTGTCCGGTACTAATGAGCACATTTCAGCACCAAGTGCTTAGTGCTGTCAACTATTTGTACTCAGCTGTAGTGCAAAGAAATCAAGCAACGCTATCTGTCGGTCATTATAATGCAGCTGCTCGGCTAGGCCTCACCAAAAATGGCGGCTATAAATAACACAAATTGTGGCCTAAGAAAATAAATAAATGCAAGAAACTCCGTGCGTGTGTAAAAAAAATGCGAAATTCATGTGCCGGTGTGATATCATCCAGTCCAGCTTAACGCCATGAGCCACATCATTTACCTTTGGCATCAATGAAGTGTAACTATTTCAAAATGGTCAAAATGGCGCATGCCCGATTTCAATTATTCTTATTAAATTATTGTCATACACCGTTACATAGCCAACTCTGAAAGAATAAATAAACAGTTAAAAAAAGATCATTAGGCATCTCCACGGCTGAGCATATTTACATACGTAAGTATGTATGCATGTCTCTTTCCATATATATGTATGTTAACATACGCAGTCACTTTTATGCTGGTGCGCAAGAGGAAACAGCGCAACTTGCTTAATACTATTTTGAATTATTTTCATGATACCGAAACATATACTAGAATGCTATTTTACTTATCACTAGAATGCTAAGTTAAATAAGAAAGTCAAAATAAAGGAGTAAACTTAACCAACATAAGTAAAGCCAATGGCCTCCTTCGACTTCCTAAAGTCAGCAAAGCTGTCATGCTCCATCCCTGGCCCAGGTGCAGCAACAGGCTTGTGCATTTTCAGAAGCTTAGTGGCGGACTCGGGTAAAACTATGCCATTTAGGCATAACAAATCAGCATCAGTATGAGCAGTAGAATATATCGCGACATCATCACGCACCCTCCCAACTTGATGTCTTTCGAGTTGGCGCACTAATTCCTTATATGGCGACGAACATTCTTTACGCAGGCTAATAGTCTTCGCCAATAATTTTTAATGACCTTTTTTTTTTTTTTTTTTTTTTTTTTTTTGCTCGCACGTCTGAATCATTCCTCATATATTGCTGCGACTGTTTTCAGGCTGGTGGGCTTGCCATCCGCAAATTGCATTTGATGACCTTTTTTTTTTTTTTTTTTTTTTTATATGTTTTGCTCCCACATCCGAATCATTCTTGATTCTATTGCATTGTATTGCATGCCTCTTGTCATTGTTTTCAAGCTGTAAGGCTTCCTACCTCCAAATCTCACTTGGTGACCTTTTTTTTTTTTTTTTTTTTTTTTGCTTCCACATGTCAATCATTCTATTGCATGTGTCTCAATCTCAATGGCGAGACTGAAGTTACCATGAAAATCCATTACGATAATCCATCCGTACTCCGGCGTACCTCCAGCAAGTTCACGATCCACGTGGAGACTTCACATTCCTACAATCCAGCAATTCATTCATCAGTCGCGCTAAACCGGCATCAACTTCCACATCCAGCAGGGCTCCATATCTGCTTTCCTTTCTTCTCCTGTGGGCATGTTGGGACCCACATATACGACTTGGGTCTATACAACTATTTGAGTGCGGACTTCTCAGTCCTTAAGCCAAAGAGTCAAAGAGTCTTTGGGTCTTTGGGTCTTTGGATCTATGAGTCTTTAACATGAACGAACACAGACTAATCGGCTTAAAGTCCTTTGCTCTGGTATGTGATGGCTTGCCAGCTTGAGGAATAAAAGTCATTTTGACTGATTTGCGATTTGTGATTTGTGATTTGAGATTTGTCATTTGGTCAGCCTTAAGAACATTACCTTTACAACGAGACAACCTACAAATGCCAGTTGAGCCTTAACAAATATCAAAGTATATTCTTGAGCATAATCTTGAGCATTCTTCAAATATGTTAATACGTTAATACGTTAATAAAAAGTAAAATACAAAACAAAACAGTCTCAAAACAAAAACAAAACAGTCACGAAACAAAAACAAAACAAAAACAAAACAGTCACAATACAGTCAGAATGCTGATCCAAAGTTAAACGAATGGGAAGGAAATCTAATCCAATCTATTTCAAATCGAATACAAATCTTTTTTCTATTATCTGCTTAGTGCTATAATACAGCATTAGATATATCGATATATCGATATACACACCCATTAATTGAGTAACGTGTGATTATGAGACATCTACATCACACTACTCCGTAAATATCGATGCTAAATATCATCAAGCAAATGACGCGGTACACTGTCGTCGCTACTATAGCATGCGTAAAAGATATCAATTCATAGGCAACCTGTGCAAATTGCTGAGGTAATCATCTTTCAAATTACAAACTTTGCAGCAGCTTGAATCAAATAGTAAATATCAATACCACAGTACGCCAGTCAAAAAGAAACGCACAGCAGCAGCAACCGCAGAAACATCATCATCATCATCAACAGGAAGAAAAGCGGCAGCAGCAGCAACCAAACCAAAATTGGCGCGAAAATAGACAACAACAATAAGAGAATGCATCAAAATGTAAGCAACAACAAAAGAGTGTATCGGCAAAACAACGACAAGAATAGCCACGCCAACACTAAAACAATCAGCAGCTAAACCAGTAAAATTACCGAAACCTAAATTCTAATTGACCAGGTCTCATCACTGCGGCAAAAAACAAGACACAAAACAGTCAGAATGCTGATCCAAAGTTAAACGAATGGGAAGGAAATCTAATCCAATCTATTTCAAATCGAATACAAATCTTTTTTCTATTATCTGCTTAGTGCTATAATACAGCATGAGATATATCGATATATCGATACCATCACCAATTAATTGAGTAACGCGTGATTATGAGACATCTACATCACACTACTCCGTAAATATCGATGCTAAATATCATCAAGCAAATGACGCGGTACACTGTCATCGCTACTATAGCATGCGTAAAAGATATAAATTCATAGGCAACCTGTGCAAATTGCAGAGGTAATCATCTTTCAAATTACAAACTTTGCAGCAGCTTGAATCAAATGGTAAATATCAATACCACAGTACGCCAGTCAAAAAGAAACGCACAGCAGCAGCAACCGCAGAAACATCATCAACAGGAAGAAAAGCGGCAGCAGCAGCAACCAAACCAAAATTGGCGCGAAAATAGACAACAACAATAAGAGAATGCATCAAAATGTAAGCAACAACAAAAGAGTGTATCGGCAAAACAACGACAAGAATAGCCACGCCAACACTAAAACAATCAGCAGCTAAACCAGTAAAATTACCGAAACCTAAATTCTAATTGACCAGGTCTCATCACTGCGGCAAAAAACAAGACACAAAACAGTCAGAATGCTGATCCAAAGTTAAACGAATGGGAAGGAAATCTAATCCAATCTATTTCAAATCGAATACAAATCTTTTTTCTATTATCTGCTTAGTGCTATAATACAGCATGAGATATATCGATATATCGATATACACACGCATTAATTGAGTAACGCGTGATGATGAGACATCGACATCACACTACGTAAATATCGAGATCATCAAGCAAATGACGCGGTACACTGTCATCGCTACTATAGCATGCGTAAAATATATCAATTCATAGGCAACCTGTGCAAATTGCTGAGGTAATCATCTTTCAAATTACAAACTTTGCAGCAGCTTGAATCAAATAGTAAATATCAATACCACAGTACGCCAGGCAAAAAGAAACGCACAGCAGCAGCAACCGCAGAAACATCATCAACAGGAAGAAAAGCGGCAGCAGCAGCAAACCGAACCGAAATTGGCGCGAAAATAGAGCAAACAACAATAAGAGAATGCATCAAAATGTAAGCAACAACAAAAGAGTGTATCGGCAAAACAACGACAAGAATAGCCACGCCAACACTAAAACAATCAGCAGCTAAACCAGTAAAATTACCGAAACCTAAATTCTAATTGACCAGGTCTCATCACTGCGGCAAAAAACAAGACACAAAACAGTCAGAATGCTGATCCAAAGTTAAACGAATGGGAAGGAAATCTAATCCAATCTATTTCAAATCGAATACAAATCTTTTTTCTATTATCTGCTTAGTGCTATAATACAGCATGAGATATATCGATATATCGATATACACACGCATTAATTGAGTAACGCGTGATTATGAGACATCTACATCACACTACGTAAATATCGAGATCATCAAGCAAATGACGCGGTACACTGTCATCGCTACTATAGCATGCGTAAAAGATATCAATTCATAGGCAACCTGTGCAAATTGCTGAGGTAATCATCTTTCAAATTACAAACTTTGCAGCAGCTTGAATCAAATAGTAAATATCAATACCACATTACGCCAGTCAAAAAGAAACGCACAGCAGCAGCAACCGCAGAAACATCATCATCATCATCAACAGGAAGAAAAGCGGCAGCAGCAGCAACCAAACCAAAATTGGCGCGAAAATAGAAAACAAAAAGAAGAGAATGCATCAAAATGTAAGCAACAACAAAAGAGTGTATCGGCAAAACAACGACAAGAATAGCCACGCCAACACTAAAACAATTCAGCAGCTAAACCAGTAAAATTACCGAAACCTAAATTCTAATTGACCAGGTCTCATCACTGCGGCAAAAAACAAGACACAAAACAGTCAGAATGCTGATCCAAAGTTAAACGAATGGGAAGGAAATCTAATCCAATCTATTTCAAATCGAATACAAATCTTTTTTCTATTATCTGCTTAGTGCTATAATACAGCATGAGATATATCGATATATCGATATACACACGCATTAATTGAGTAACGCGTGATTATGAGACATCTACATCACACTACGTAAATATCGAGATCATCAAGCAAATGACGCGGTACACTGTCATCGCTACTATAGCATGCGTAAAAGATATCAATTCATAGGCAACCTGTGCAAATTGCTGAGGTAATCATCTTTCAAATTACAAACTTTGCAGCAGCTTGAATCAAATAGTAAATATCAATACCACAGTACGCCAGTCAAAAAGAAACGCACAGCAGCAGCAACCGCAGAAACATCATCAACAGCAAAAAAAGCGGCAGCAGCAGCAACCAAACCAAAATTGGCGCGAAAATAGACAACAACAATAAGAGAATGCATCAAAATGTAAGCAACAACAAAAGAGTGTATCGGCAAAACAACGACAAGAATAGCCACGCCAACACTAAAACAATCAGCAGCTAAACCAGTAAAATTACCGAAACCTAAATTCTAATTGACCAGGTCTCATCACTGCGGCAAAAAAAAAAAAAAAAAAAAATCAGAATGCTGATCCAAAGTTAAACGAATGGGAAGGAAATCTAATCCAAAAAATTTCAAATCGAATACAAATCTTTTTTCTATTATCTGCTTAGTGCTATAATACAGCATGAAAAAAAAAAAAAAAAAAAAAAAAAAAAAAATTAAAAAAAAAAAAAAAAAAAATGAGAAATCTACATCACACTACGTAAATATCGATATCATCAAGCAAATGACGCGGTACACTGTCATCGCTACTATAGCATGCGTAAAAGATATCAATTCATAGGCAACCTGTGCAAATTGCTGAGGTAATCATCTTTCAAATTACAAACTTTGCAGCAGCTTGAATCAAATAGTAAATATCAATACCACAGTACGCCAGTCAAAAATAAACGCACAGCAGCAGCAACCGCAGAAACATCATCAACAGGAAGAAAAGCGGCAGCAGCAGCAACCAAACCAAAATTGGCGCGAAAATAGACAACAACAATAAGAGAATGCATCAAAATGTAAGCAACAACAAAAGAGTGTATCGGCAAAACAACGACAAGAATAGCCACGCCAACACTAAAACAATTGGCAGCTAAAACAGTAAAATTACCGAAACCTAAATTCTAATTGACCAGGTCTCATCACTGCGGCAAAAAACAAGACACAAAACAGTCAGAATGCTGATCCAAAGTTAAACGAATGGGAAGGAAATCTAATCCAATCAATTTCAAATCGAATACAAATCCTTTTTCTATTATCTGCTTAGTGCTATAATACAGCATGAGATATATCGATATATCGATATACTCACCCATTAATTGAGTAACGTGTGATTATGAGACATCTACATCACACTACTCCGTAAATATCGATGCTAAATATCATCAAGCAAATGACGCGGTACACTGTCATCGCTACTATAGCATGCGTAAAAGATATCAATTCATAGGCAACCTGTGCAAATTGCTGAGGTAATCATCTTTCAAATTACAAACTTTGCAGCAGCTTGAATCAAATAGTAAATATCAATACCACAGTACGCCAGTCAAAAAGAAACGCACAGCAGCAGCAACCGCAGAAACATCATCAACAGGAAGAAAAGCGGCAGCAGCAGCAACCAAACCAAAATTGGCGCGAAAATAGACAACAACAATAAGAGAATGCATCAAAATGTAAGCAACAACAAAAGAGTGTATCGGCAAAACAACGACAAGAATAGCCACGCCAACACTAAAACAATCAGCAGCTAAACCAGTAAAATTACCGAAACCTAAAGATTTTGACCGGTTCCGCAGTGATGAGACCTGGTCAATTAGAATTTAGGTTTCGGTAATTTTACTGGTTTAGCTGCTGATTGTTTTAGTGTTGGCGTGGCTATTCTTGTCGTTGTTTTGCCGATACACTCTTTTGTTGTTGCTTACATTTTGATGCATTCTCTTATTGTTGTTGTCTATTTTCGCGCCAATTTTGGTTTGGTTGCTGCTGCTGCCGCTTTTCTTCCTGTTGATGATGTTTCTGCGGTTGCTGCTGCTGTGCGTTTCTTTTTGACTGGCGTACTGTGGTATTGATATTTACTATTTGATTCAAGCTGCTGCAAAGTTTGTAATTTGAAAGATGATTACCTCAGCAATTTGCACAGGTTGCCTATGAATTGATATCTTTTACGCATGCTATAGTAGCGATGACAGTGTACCGCGTCATTTGCTTGATGATCTCGATATTTACGTAGTGTGATGTAGATGTCTCATAATCACGCGTTACTCAATTAATGCGTGTGTATATCGATATATCGATATATCTCATGCTGTATTATAGCACTAAGCAGATAATAGAAAAAAGATTTGTATTCGATTTGAAATAGATTGGATTAGATTTCCTTCCCATTCGTTTAACTTTGGATCAGCATTCTGACTGTTTTGTGTCTTGTTTTTTGCCGCAGTGATGAGACCTGGTCAATTAGAATTTAGGTTTCGGTAATTTTACTGGTTTAGCTGCTGATTGTTTTAGTGTTGGCGTGGCTATTCTTGTCGTTGTTTTGCCGATACACTCTTTTGTTGTTGCTTACATTTTGATGCATTCTCTTATTGTTGTTGTCTATTTTCGCGCCAATTTTGGTTTGGTTGCTGCTGCTGCCGCTTTTTTTCCTGTTGATGATGTTTCTGCGGTTGCTGCTGCTGTGCGTTTATTTTTGACTGGCGTACTGTGGTATTGATATTTACTATTTGATTCAAGCTGCTGCAAAGTTTGTAATTTGAAAGATGATTACCTCAGCAATTTGCACAGGTTGCCTATGAATTGATATCTTTTACGCATGCTATAGTAGCGATGACAGTGTACCGCGTCATTTGCTTGATGATCTCGATATTTACGTAGTGTGATGTAGATGTCTCATAATCACGCGTTACTCAATTAATGCGTGTGTATATCGATATATCGATATATCTCATGCTGTATTATAGCACTAAGCAGATAATAGAAAAAAGATTTGTATTCGATTTGAAATAGATTGGATTAGATTTCCTTCCCATTCGTTTAACTTTGGATCAGCATTCTGACTGTTTTGTGTCTTGTTTTTTGCCGCAGTGATGAGACCTGGTCAATTAGAATTTAGGTTTCGGTAATTTTACTGGTTTAGCTGCTGATTGTTTTAGTGTTGGCGTGGCTATTCTTGTCGTTGTTTTGCCGATACACTCTTTTGTTGTTGCTTACATTTTGATGCATTCTCTTATTGTTGTTGTCTATTTTCGCGCCAATTTTGGTTTGGTTGCTGCTGCTGCCGCTTTTCTTCCTGTTGATGATGTTTCTGCGGTTGCTGCTGCTGTGCGTTTCTTTTTGACTGGCGTACTGTGGTATTGATATTTACTATTTGATTCAAGCTGCTGCAAAGTTTGTAATTTGAAAGATGATTACCTCAGCAATTTGCACAGGTTGCCTATGAATTGATATCTTTTACGCATGCTATAGTAGCGATGACAGTGTACCGCGTCATTTGCTTGATGATCTCGATATTTACGTAGTGTGATGTAGATGTCTCATAATCACGCGTTACTCAATTAATGCGTGTGTATATCGATATATCGATATATCTCATGCTGTATTATAGCACTAAGCAGATAATAGAAAAAAGATTTGTATTCGATTTGAAATAGATTGGATTAGATTTCCTTCCCATTCGTTTAACTTTGGATCAGCATTCTGACTGTTTTGTGTCTTGTTTTTTGCCGCAGTGATGAGACCTGGTCAATTAGAATTTAGGTTTCGGTAATTTTACTGGTTTAGCTGCTGATTGTTTTAGTGTTGGCGTGGCTATTCTTGTCGTTGTTTTGCCGATACACTCTTTTGTTGTTGCTTACATTTTGATGCATTCTCTTATTGTTGTTGTCTATTTTCGCGCCAATTTTGGTTTGGTTGCTGCTGCTGCCGCTTTTCTTCCTGTTGATGATGTTTCTGCGGTTGCTGCTGCTGTGCGTTTATTTTTGACTGGCGTACTGTGGTATTGATATTTACTATTTGATTCAAGCTGCTGCAAAGTTTGTAATTTGAAAGATGATTACCTCAGCAATTTGCACAGGTTGCCTATGAATTGATATCTTTTACGCATGCTATAGTAGCGATGACAGTGTACCGCGTCATTTGCTTGATGATCTCGATATTTACGTAGTGTGATGTAGATGTCTCATAATCACGCGTTACTCAATTAATGCGTGTGTATATCGATATATCGATATATCTCATGCTGTATTATAGCACTAAGCAGATAATAGAAAAAAGATTTGTATTCGATTTGAAATAGATTGGATTAGATTTCCTTCCCATTCGTTTAACTTTGGATCAGCATTCTGACTGTTTTGTGTCTTGTTTTTTGCCGCAGTGATGAGACCTGGTCAATTAGAATTTAGGTTTCGGTAATTTTACTGGTTTAGCTGCTGATTGTTTTAGTGTTGGCGTGGCTATTCTTGTCGTTGTTTTGCCGATACACTCTTTTGTTGTTGCTTACATTTTGATGCATTCTCTTATTGTTGTTGTCTATTTTCGCGCCAATTTTGGTTTGGTTGCTGCTGCTGCCGCTTTTCTTCCTGTTGATGATGTTTCTGCGGTTGCTGCTGCTGTGCGTTTCTTTTTGACTGGCGTACTGTGGTATTGATATTTACTATTTGATTCAAGCTGCTGCAAAGTTTGTAATTTGAAAGATGATTACCTCAGCAATTTGCACAGGTTGCCTATGAATTGATATCTTTTACGCATGCTATAGTAGCGATGACAGTGTACCGCGTCATTTGCTTGATGATCTCGATATTTACGTAGTGTGATGTAGATGTCTCATAATCACGCGTTACTCAATTAATGCGTGTGTATATCGATATATCGATATATCTCATGCTGTATTATAGCACTAAGCAGATAATAGAAAAAAGATTTGTATTCGATTTGAAATAGATTGGATTAGATTTCCTTCCCATTCGTTTAACTTTGGATCAGCATTCTGACTGTTTTGTGTCTTGTTTTTTGCCGCAGTGATGAGACCTGGTCAATTAGAATTTAGGTTTCGGTAATTTTACTGGTTTAGCTGCTAATTGTTTTAGTGTTGGCGTGGCTATTCTTGTCGTTGTTTTGCCGATACACTCTTTTGTTGTTGCTTACATTTTGATGCATTCTCTTATTGTTGTTGTCTATTTTCGCGCCAATTTTGGTTTGGTTGCTGCTGCTGCCGCTTTTCTTCCTGTTGATGATGTTTCTGCGGTTGCTGCTGCTGTGCGTTTCTTTTTGACTGGCGTACTGTGGTATTGATATTTACTATTTGATTCAAGCTGCTGCAAAGTTTGTAATTTGAAAGATGATTACCTCAGCAATTTGCACAGGTTGCCTATGAATTGATATCTTTTACGCATGCTATAGTAGCGATGACAGTGTACCGCGTCATTTGCTTGATGATCTCGATATTTACGTAGTGTGATGTAGATGTCTCATAATCACGCGTTACTCAATTAATGCGTGTGTATATCGATATATCGATATATCTCATGCTGTATTATAGCACTAAGCAGATAATAGAAAAAAGATTTGTATTCGATTTGAAATAGATTGGATTAGATTTCCTTCCCATTCGTTTAACTTTGGATCAGCATTCTGACTGTTTTGTGTCTTGTTTTTTGCCGCAGTGATGAGACCTGGTCAATTAGAATTTAGGTTTCGGTAATTTTACTGGTTTAGCTGCTGATTGTTTTAGTGTTGGCGTGGCTATTCTTGTCGTTGTTTTGCCGATACACTCTTTTGTTGTTGTTTACATTTTGATGCATTCTCTTATTGTTGTTGTCTATTTTCGCGCCAATTTTGGTTTGGTTGCTGCTGCTGCCGCTTTTCTTCCTGTTGATGATGATGATGATGTTTCTGCGGTTGGTGCTGCTGTGCGTTTCTTTTTGACTGGCGTACTGTGGTATTGATATTTACTATTTGATTCAAGCTGCTGCAAAGTTTGTAATTTGAAAGATGATTACCTCAGCAATTTGCACAGGTTGCCTATGAATTGATATCTTTTACGCATGCTATAGTAGCGATGACAGTGTACCGCGTCATTTGCTTGATGATATTTAGCATCGATATTTACGGAGTAGTGTGATGTAGATGTCTCATAATCACACGTTACTCAATTAATGGGTGTGTATATCGATATATCGATATATCGATATATCTAATGCTGTATTATAGCACTAAGCAGATAATAGAAAAAAGATTTGTATTCGATTTGAAATAGATTGGATTAGATTTCCTTCCCATTCGTTTAACTTTGGATCAGCATTCTGACTGTATTGTTTTTGTTTTGTTTTTGTTTTGTTTTTGTTTCGTGACTGTTTTGTTTTTGTTTTGAGACTGTTTTGTTTTGTATTCTACTTTTTATTAACGCATATTTGAAGAATGCTCAAGATTATGCTCAAGAATATACTTTGATATTTGTTAAGGCTCAACTGGCATTTGTAGGTTGTCTCGTTGTAAAGGTAATGTTCTTAAGGCTGACCGAATGACAAATCTCAAATCACAAATCGCAAATCGCAAATCAGTCAAAATGACTTTTATTCTTCAAGCTGGCAAGCCATCACATACCAGAGCAAAGGACTTTAAATCGATTAGTCTGTGTTCGTTCATGTTAAAGACTCATAGATCCAAAGACCCAAAGACTCTTTGACTCTTTGACTCTTTGACTTAAGGACTGAGAAGTCCGCACTGAAATAGTTGTATAGACCCAAGTCGTATGTGTGGGTCCCAACATGAGACCACAGGTGAAGAAAGGAAAGTAGATGTGGATGTTGATGCCGGTTTAGCGCGACTGAGGAATGAATTGTTGGATTGTATGAATGTGAAGTCTATACGTGGATCGTGAACTTGCTGCAGGTACGTCAGAGTACTGCTAGATTATCGCGTATGCGGATCTTCATGGCTACTTCAGTCCCGTCAGATTGACTGATTAAGTGTAGCGGGAGGCATGTAATATATGACGAATGACGCGGAAATGGGAGCAAAAAAAAAAAAAAAAGGTCACCAAGTGAGATTTGGAGGTAGGAAGGCTTACAGCTTGGAAAACAATGGCAAGAGGCATGCAATACAATGCAATAGAATCAAGAATGATTCAGATGTGGAAGCAAAAAAAAAAAAAAAAAGGTCACCAAGTGAGATTTGGAGGTAGGAAGGCTTACAGCTTGGAAAACAATGGCAAGAGGCATGCAATACAATGCAATAGAATCAAGAATGATTCAGATGTGGAAGCAAAAAAAAAAAAAAAAAAAAAAAAAAAAGGTCATCAAAAGTGATTTGGGGGTGGCATGCCTTGCAGCTTGAAAACACTGGCAGGAGGCACGCTATATCTGACGAACGATTCGGATGTGGAAGCAAAAAAAAAAAAAAAAAAAAAAAAAAAGGTCATTCAGAAATGATTTGCGAAAATTGTTGGTGTGCCTGAAGGATGCTGGCCATATAATACACGGCTGCACACGGCATTTTTCAGAGTGTCACGATAAGATTTAGTTCTCTGCCAGCTCCATGGTGCAATACGTTTTCGACACCTTCCTCGATGTTGGTCCAGCTTGGTCTGGAATACGCGGTATCACCGCATCTGCGCAAGTGGCAAAAAGCTGAGCAAATTTATATTGTTCAGAGTTGCCTCATTACTTTTGTCAAATTATGCGTTCAAAATATTTCAAAGGTTCCTATGATTTAGTAATGAAAAAATAAATTTGGGTTAGCTGGCGGCTGTTCGTTTCAGTCGTCACTTGCTTCCAATGTTCACAATGAACACAACTAAGAAAACCGTTGAAAGTGCGTCATTCCCTTTTGCCACGCCTTCATGCATTGATGTTCCTGACCCTGCTCGTCGAAATTCACAATGGCCTCTTTCGTTCACATCGCCATTATTTTCAACCATCTGCCGCTGATAGGCGCAGATACTGACGCGTACATAGCTGCTCGATTAACTATTTCGCTGAAGCTATTTCACCACGTAAATTTTTGATGGCCTCGGTGCTCTTGATAATTTCGTCTCGTTGCATTTCCAAAATTATGCCTTGCTTTCGCTTCTTATTTTCTCATTATTAACTAATTTTCATGGTATCTAATTCTTTATCCCACTTCTGATATTGTGGCAGTCAAAACTAAAATATCTTTCTCTCTCTTAAACTCACTTTTCTTTATTTATAACGACTCTCTCTTCTTCTTCAATTTGGTGATGACACCGTTGATCACGATCGACATCGATATTTAAAAAATGTTAACCAAAAAAATTCAAAAACGATATTAAGTTGAGGGACGACGAGGCGAAGGTGGAGGTGCCCAGGAGCAAGGCAAGGAACAGCAGTAACAGCCACACACGGTAACCGCGACATACAAGCGGACCTTTGTTGTGGGCCAGTGGCAACACGCCGTCACCCTAGTATGTGTGTGGGAGGAGGACGCCGGGTTGCCATCAACCTGACATCTAAAGGAAGGACAGCCACCGCTGGAATGGAGCCGCCTTTCATGCGACAATCATTGTGTCAGGACGTGGTGCCCAGGCTGCCTAGGCCATGCTGGATGGCAGGATCTGCCACCGTCGGCTTAGCCGCCTGGCGTCATGGAAATGGCAGATGCCCAGCCGGCACCAAGCCGGCGTGGTTTAAAAATCGTGTTGCACCAAGGGTGCCGCTTTAGGATTAAGACATCCTTGCGAAAATACTATATAAAGAAGAAATAATAGAAAAAAAACCTGAAAAACAAATATATTTGAACACTTACCTAGGAACGCATGGGGAGGGGCATAAGGTCGTTCACTAGGAACCGCCAAGATAGAAAATAACATTACTTACCATTTTATATATTTTCAGCGTAATCGCTTATGTTGGAAAGTAGAAGTTTTCTACTGCCGAAGAAAGAGGGGAGCATACTTGCAATGCGATAAGAACCAGGACAATGCGCTTTAAATCTTAACAGCTCTTTGCAATCTATTCCTATAGTAATGACTAAATATTTTATATGATTCTTATTAGTGTTAAGGTACACACATCAACAAATTATAAGCTACAAATTTAAACATAATCGAAAGTAAATAATTTAACAATATCTTATCCTTATAAACTTATTTTGTTGTTAAAGCTTTTCACTTTTCTGCTTTGCTTTGCTTAATTTGCGTAATATTTCACCGATGGTAACTGGCAGTCGTGCTGCTATTTACTATTGGGGCCTGGTGTCCTTGCAATTTCCCTCTAGCGACTTTTGTATCAGCCACGGAGCAAATGGAGCCGTGCAAATTGCGTGTCATCGGCAGCAGCCGACGTCTCGCATGCCGCTGGACAAGTGGTAATTTCCGCTGCTCCCTGGCCATTATGGGCTTGCTTTGTTGGCGCTAATTAAGCTCTGCGCTGCTCTTGATTTGAACTCAATTAAGACACTGCAGCAGCATTTGCATGTCATTAGCTGCGGCTGATATAGTTGCTCGTATAGTTTAGCAGGTGCAAATGCTTAAAGATAAAGCCCAAATGACATCCAATACTAAGATACATCAAGTAAAAGCTAAAAAGACTGAAACTAAATTGTTTGCAATTACAATGTTATTAGCATTTACGGAACTACCACGCCTAAACTTCAATTGCAACCAGGTCAAACTTTTCAAACCATAAATGGTTATGGGAGCGTGCTCCCTTTGTACACTTGACATTGAAAAACATTAACGGAGCTCGAGCCTATAATGGTAATACCAAATGTCCACCAAAATGTATTTTGGGTTTCCATTTTGTTGTGAGTATCGAAAACAGGTGCGGTGTGGGAGGCATTCATCATTTTGGTGCAGCGCACCACTTTCTATGTGGGTTTGAATGCGGACATTCTTACCACTCCCCGTCAAAACGCGTGTGGGCTTAAACTTTTTATAAGCCTTAAGTGGAAAACTTTTATTTAATACCCAGAGCAGTGACTATCGCCTGTTTTCAAATGTTTGTGTTGCTTATTTTGTTTGTGCTCCAGATCCGATTGCCTTCTGTCGGTTCGAAAGCATGTTGGCTGACACAGTGTAAACAAGTAAGAATTGTAGTCGAGTAAGCTTTGTGTTTCTTATCCAATCTTAATGAAATTTATCCAGTTGATCAGTAATATCATTAAGCAATCAATACTATAGAGGCGAGAAAATGATATCCTGTTTTAGATTTGCACCATACATTTTGTCAACAGTTAAACCAACCCACTTTACGAAAGGTTACATATCAGGCCCAAAACCTGAAAAATTTAAAATCGAGTGCCAGCGCGCACACAAAAAGACAAGGATAGAGTGGTGCTGCTATCCTCGCACACATTCAAGGGTCTGCGTGATCCGGTAGCAATATAGCTGCTTTTTCGCACACATTCATTACCCATTAGGGCCTACTATAAATTATGCGTACCTGTTCGCACCCATGCACGCATGCTCATAAGAGGCTGTGTTTATCATTTACCCCCGAATTTTGTCGCTGCGCCTCTATAAAATTGTTTGCTTAGTGTTAATATATATATGCAGATTATGTTTTAATTAGAAGCATATCCCTTTTATTGCCATAGAAAAATGATATGTATCGATATTCGAGAAACGGAGGCAGTTATCGATAAAATGGAGCAAACTTGGTCTGCCCGTAGTATATAAGAACCTATATTCAAAATTTGAAGTTTCCAGGTCTTTTAGAGTCTAAAATCCGCAGATGCTTCCTTTATATATACTTTACACACACCCATTATAGCCTTTTTACCCACATAACCAACAACATTTAAATTTTAAATTTAATTTAACAATAATCAATCTATAGCCAAGCCCAATCAGATGCCTCACCTAGAAAAGACCTTTTGTCAAAGATATTTATGAATTACAGGAATCCATTAAATTGGGCGCCTTTGCCCAAATGTTGAATTGAACTGAACTGATAATCAATCGCCAATGTAAAATACATTTGCACCCAAATATGAGCAGTTTTGAAAGTGCAGTCGTTTCTTACAGCAGGCAATGGCACGAACTGATCCTAACTGGCTTGCGACCAACCCATGCATATATATATACATACATTCATACGTACAGGCAATCGTAATTAACGAGGTTTATCATGTCATCCCTTTCTCACACATGTGCACATTTATGTATACAGAAAATGCTTGTGACTGCTGATAAAAATGAGATCAATATGAGAATATATTTTCGACTATAACTTGGATGTTTCTTAACCGCTCTTTATGAACTTTATTCAGATGATAAATAATATTCATATTATGTATTAATTAGAAGCCCCTGCCCTTAATTTATTTTTTTATTAATTGCTATCGGAAATCTTAATGTATCAATATTCTGAAAACAGAGGCAGTTATCGATAAAAAGGAGACACATATATCCGGAGGTTGAAGTCTTTAGCTCTTATAGTCTCTGAGATCTGAGTGTTCATACAGACGGATGAACAGACGGGCATTACTTAATTATCGGATATGTTTCCTTCTGCCTGTTGCATAAATCTGCACAAAACCATTATACCATTTTACTCATGGGTTTTCAATGGGTTCACGGTAAAAAAATCAGGCTTCTTTTCTCAGACTTCTTCTGATTTGGCCCACCCTTGTGAATTGCTGCGTTTGATTTGCCACGCAATAACACATCTCGCAATGCAATGGAGCATAACATATAACAAGAAGAATTTACTCCATAGTTCATTCTTTGAGGCGTTTGGCGTTTGGTTCAACTAAGAAAAAGAAATTTGCAAAGGAAAGGCAATCAGGCAGGAGTGGCGGATGCACATCATCATTGGTTTTGCATATGGGACAGCTTCGACATTTTTACAACTGAATTAAAGTTGGCTGCATGAACATTCAATGGTTCTCACTAAGCAGTTAAATGTCGAGACCGCTCAGATTTTGTTTTCCTAGCCATTGGTTATAATCAATTCAATAGAAAACAAGTCAGGACATTACAGTCGTGCATTACCGACAGCTAGTGGACGTGGCACAGATAAATATACATACATTTCCAGTTTCAAGTTTACAGCTTTAGGGGTGTCAAAAAAAGTTGCGTTCATGCAGACAGATAGACAGTGTGAAGGGCGTAGCTCAAAGCTAATATACTATTGGGTATTGGAGTATAGCTTTCCATTGGTCGTTGCGGACTGCGCAATATATAATAAATTTTAATAATTATTGAGGTTACCAATGTCATATATATATATATATATATATATATATATATATATATAATACATATAAATATACTATTCAGCTAAAACAATACAAATTACTTTTACCAAGGGAATTCTTAAAGGAGATAGGCAGTATTTATGTAATTTCTTTCATATCAGACACCTCAGTTTTTCAATACAGTAGCAGAAAATCGATCAATCAAAAGTGTATATGTCAGCAGATTAACTTCGGTCTACAAGGGTACGCAAACTTCGGCGTGTATAAGATAACCAATAGGTTAAAATTCAAACAGTTTGAAACAATTTTTCAGCGCAGGAGCCGCTTTTAAAACAAGACAATTTGGCGCTGTTTTTCAAATCGGCTATTGATCCTGTATAAATAGCCCAAATAATTATCAAATTGATTCTCATACTATCACCGTTCGTAAGCATTTTCTGTATACAAACATATATAGGCACGCGCATATGTGAAAAAGGATAGCATTAGCCGATAGCTGACTCGACTATAGCATGCGTTGTTACTTTTTTAACATTGGGTTTCAAATTTTTTGTTTCAGTAAGGCATTATTCAAAGAACAACCAGCCAAGTATATCTAATATTTGTAGTTCCCTAACAACCATTGGATGACAATGGCTGGTAACATGACTCAGGACTCTAACAGCGTCTGATAAAATGCACAGCCAGTAAGCGAACATAACAGAGCTGGCCTGTGCATAGCATGCTGTGAGTAAGGTCTTCGAAAAGGAGGGGAATGTTCGAAAAGGGGAAGCTGAGGTGGGGTTTGATTTGATGACTAACAGTAACAGTCCAGTCAGCGTAATACGATCTCATGTTATGGTTACCTGCGACTGATAACATTGTGCTACAGGCCGTAAGTGTAAACATAAAATTCTTAAAGGAGATAGTCAATATTTATGTAATTTCTTTTATATATCAGACACGTCGATTTTTCAATACAGTAGCAGAAAATCGATCAAGCGACTCGACTATAGCATACGTTGTTCCTTTTTTAACATTGGGTTTCAAATCTTTTGTTTCAGTAAGGCATCATTCAAAGAACAACCAGCCAAGTACATCTAATATTTGTAGTTCCCGAACAACCATTGGATGACAATGGCTGGTAACATGACTCAGGGCTCTAACAGCGTGTGCTAAAATGCACAGCCAGTAAGCGAACATAACAGAGATGGCCTGTGCATAGCATGCTGTAAGTAAGGTCTTCGAAAAGGAGGGGAATGTTCGAAAAGCGGAAACTGAGGTGGGGTTTGATTTGATGACTAACAGTAACAGTCCAGTCAGCGTAATACGATCTCATGTTATGGTTACCTGCGACTGATAACATTGTGCTACAGGCCGTAAGTGTAAACATAAAAGGTCTTAAGGCGTCACAATACCACAGTATTCTAGTTTAATATGTATTATGATGGGGTATTATCAATTTAGTAGTCGCTTATTTGGCAATGTCGACAGGACAAGTGAAAGTTTATTCGGTCACTGATCGCTGGTGTGAATTGTTCGCAAGTAAAAGTCATAAATTTGATTTACAAAGTAAATTACCCATATGACCATGGCCTACTACTGCAGCCAACCAATCCTTGGGGCAAGGAGTTACATGCGCAACCGTGGCTGAGCGTATTTGTGTCAAATTATAAATTATTTCGATATTTGCAATAAAACAAACGATGCAGCCTCAGGTCAGGGTGTGGAGGGCGGTGCTGGTTAAGGAGGTGCCCTGCCTGCAATTAATTTTGTGCAGCGCCAATTGAATGCTGAGAGTGCACTCGAGTACTAACCCTACGGTCAAAGCGCATAATTTAAATTCCTAATTAACAGTCAAATAAATTGTGCCCGCTGCCAGTGCCGTCTAAGCAATTTAACCGTTCTACCCGATTTTATATCCAAAATGTCCATTAATTTAATGACAATTGCTTGCCAGAGACATTAAGGTGTTGCAAAAGAGTGAAAGAGAAAGTGAGCTAAGTAGTAAGTTGAACTCATATCAGTTAAAAAAAGAAGTCACGGCGTATATCTATTATATATTAAACAAATGTGATATTGATGTTGTTCAATTTATGTTATTGCTTAAATCAATATCACCCTGGCGGGACCACTCCTCCAGTGTAGTAAGTTTTCTTATAGTTAAGGTACGAGAACTTATAACGTCGCTTTATAATTTAAATTGAATGAAATGAAATTAGTTACATGCACTGTATGACATAAGTGCAGATAAGCTATTCTGCAAACCACTAATGTGTTTCTAAATATTGTGTTAGTTGGAAGAAACTTTTGAATAATTTAAATAGTAACACTAACCAAACAATACTTGTATTGTCTATTTGTATTTTTGTCAAAATAAATAATAATTCGGAATGTTTCGGACTGAATGAATAAAAGATTAAAATAAATTAAATATAATGTTATCAACTAGATTAATTAATTTATATGTTGCTACGGTTCATATATGTGATGAGCGACTTGAAATTAAAATTAACAACGCATGGGAGTGATAGTACACCTAATCATAAGTACAGCATCAAAGCGCCCACTGTGTGAAGCTGTAATCCATAACCATAAATGGAATTGAAATTCTTATCACTTGACGCATTCGTTTTTTCGCCGCTCACGGTTTCGGGTACTTCGCTGTCACGAGCAATGTGGTAACGCCATCGTCCTGCCTGGCAGCTGCTGTGCCGCTTGGACAAAAAAACATTCAATTAGTTTGATTTACACATCTGATGTTATGCACTCTATCTTTGGTCTCTCTCTATCTTTGTCTGTTTCTCGCTCTCTTGCCTTCGTTCGCTTTGTCCCTTTGTGAAACTGTTGGCATTTCCGTTTCCTCTGTTTAACAAGGAACTTTTGGCATCAAGAGAAACAACAACAGCAGCAGATGAAGCAGCCGTTGCCAGAAACTTGTTCGCCTCTGCGTGCCAAAAAATGCAGCGCTTGAAGCCGCTTAAGGCAGTCAACATAAGGCACGGGCGGTTGTGCCTCTACATTTGCCACCCCTGCTGCTGTTGCTGCTCCTGCTGCCCCACTGATGCTGCTGATGGTGACGCCTGCCGGAAACAGTTTGCTGCGCGCTGTCTCAATATTAGTTTGGGCGGTAGCAAAACGCTTCCGGCAGCGAAATGGCAACGTTGCATGTTGTTGATTTCGTTTGCCGTTACTGTGATGCCGCTCCAGTCGTCTGACGATTTTTCAATTTGCATTTGACACAGAGGCAAAATGTCAAAGACTAAATTGAAATGGCAAGGCTGCGAAAGCGAAAGCCAGGCTACCATTGAAACTTAGAATTGTAAGCAGCGCACAGCCTTACCAGACCAGAACGAAAACTGACATGGTAGCATCTTAGACTAGATTTTCAATTAGGTAATTGGCAGGCAAACGTTTGAGTCTAGCTTAAAGTCATGTTTCTTTGCATGCTGTGAAATGGAACGTGGCTTAAATGTAATCATCATGGGTTGTGATATGTAAAAGGCTTATTTAATATGGTCAAAGTTATCTCCAAATACAAATCCAGAAGTGCGGAATAGTGGGTAATAGGAAACGGGGAGCATATGGGAAGGCAACGAGGGTGCATGTCAACATAATTTCTTTAATGATATAAAAAATAAACGAACTAGCACAAAAACTGACATCAAGCAAATTGGTCTGGTATCCTTTTATCTTACGTACGGTAAGCCTCACTTACACTTCCAAAACCCACGTGTACAAAAGTAATGCGAAAAACGAACCGATTTATTCCATTCCATTTGACTTACATACAGTCAACCAATAAGCTGCACGTCTGTGTATGTGTGTATATGTATATGTATATGTGTATATGGTTTCATTTCAACATTTTCCAATTCAACAAATGCGCATCAGTGTTTCCCGTGAGGCAAACATACTAGGCAAGCATATAAGTTTAATTTTATTATTTTTAAACAATCCAATAAATGAAATCAACACTCCCTTCAACAAACCACAATAGTCCATATACCAACGTATACATATGCGTTCACCGTTATATACATCTATAATTCTTGTATTTGTACCTATTTTTGTCACTGACCGGCTGAACCGATTTTTGTGAAATGAACCAGGTACGTAATGATGTGATCGGGTTTCAGGAAATTTTTGTTCTTTTACTTATTTGACGGGATGAAACTATTTAGATCTCAAACTCAATACTAAATGTCATTTTACGTAGCAGTCAGATTTTGGCTACTTGAACGATTCATGTAACTTCGGGGCCTCAAAAATGCAGTTTTAAGCCAAATTTATTGAATGTTGTTGGTGAATGTAATTAATAGTTTTTGTAGGCATGGAATTGGTAAAAAAAAATTAGTTCATTTTGTCGTTGCCTATTGCGTATAATGAGAATTTGTATACCCTGTACCCATTAAAAATGGGTAAAACAGGTATAATGGTTCTGTGCAAATATATGTAACAGGCAGAAGGAAGCATCTGCGACCTCATAAAGAATATATATTCTTGATCAGGGGCAACAACCGAGTCCATATAGCCAGGTCCGTCTGTCCGTCCGTCCGGAGCCGCAAGCATTTTCTGTATGCATAAATACGCTTGCATATGCGTAAGAATGAGATGGCATGATAATCGACGTCAATATGTTTTTGTGTGTATGCTGCAGAGCCCCGTTGCCCCGTTACGATTGCGTGTACGTATATGTATATGTATGTATGTATGAATATTCACGTGTTTGTTGGCAGGGCGCGCTTGCAGACCTGCTCACATTTTGGTGCAAAATTTTTAAATGGAAATTTTGCAATAAAACTGAGATTATATAACAACTGGGTCCTGAACCCTAAGTCCTAAATCGACTACAGAACTCTTACTTGTTTTATGTTACTTTAATTGGGCTGGGCTCTCGGGCTGACGCTTTTCTGGCGTTGGACACAGCGCGGGTACAAACGAAAAATTACCAAAAGTTCACTTCCAAATGTCCAGCAAAAGGTAGTCGGATGCAATACACAGTGCAATATACAGTTACTGTATTCAGGCTCTTTCTACTTTACTCGGAAGGGACTATATATTCAAGCCAACCATCAACGACTGGTGCAGAGCATTGTGATGACCACTCTACACTCTACGCTCTACTACAGACAAGCAGAATCAGAAACTGGAACAACTGTGCTGACAGTGCTGTGGTCTATCAGCCACTTTTGGTGCCCTTCTGTGATGCTGTTGACCCCCCATTTCGACTACCGTCGCACAGTGGCGCCTTCTGACATTTTTCTTCTTAAAAATCATATTTCCTAAAGTAATTAAGATATTTCCAAATTTTCAAATGCATACAACACAAAATCTCTTAAATTTAAAAAAAAAGTCGTCAAACAGATGCTTTACCATAGACCAAACTTAAATTTATAGATCCGCATTATAAATTCAAACTGACAGTCCGTTTGAAATATAGATAGCTTCTTGTGCTTCGATTGGCAATCATTGATATTCGTGCGCTAAAATATACTTATTCCTATTTCGACTTAAACAGTTAAAAGCATTTGGGGATCCAAATAGCATGTTTAATTTAGCTTCCTTGTTAAAGATACTCTACGAAAGTTTCCATGGAAAACTGATGGAAATAAATCTTATTCAGTTTTATTAAAACTTTACCTTTTGATAGCGACTATGAAGAAAAGCGATCGGTGCAATAGTTTACTTGAAAATCAATCTCTAATATGGTTTTTTCCGAAAAATGTCTTATTTTATTGCAGAAGGTAAACTGTTTCTCATCTGCTGCACACAGATTGCCTATCCAATTCAAACAGTCTTTGAATTTTGAAACAATAAGCAATTTTATATTAAATTACCCAACGTTCCCATACAAATGTAGATTTCTGTGAAGTTTTTCAGCCTCAGGCGCCCTTGTGCGTCGAGTGCATTCCACCTAATTTTCATGCCCATGATTGAGTTGTCGTTTCTATTCGTCCTGGTCATCGTGGTTGTCGTTGTCTTCGCCATACTAAACGTCAACTCTTGAAATTTTGTCTTAGCTGCAATATAAAAATTTCATTTATGATGAAGTCGCTTATCTTCTTTTTCATGCGATTTAGTGCTGGCCACGCAGATTTTATACAGTTACAATTATAGTTGAATACTTGTGCATGATTGGTTTAACGAACAAGTAGTTTTCCGATAGTCGTATTTTATTTTGTGACACGTTGGAAAAAGTCAAACCTTTAATATTTTGCTTAGGTGTACAATATCCAGTTATTTCATTTCTTTTGCTGGCTGCCTCTTATGTACATTCAGGTTTTATAAACTTATGGAGAGTATTATAATTATTAACCCTTTTAGAGAGTATTAAGTTTTCGTGAAATGTGTAACACTCTGAAGGAAATGTCTCCGACCCCATAAAGTATATATAGGCTCCATCAGTATTACTAACGGAGTCGATATATCCATGTCTGTCAGTCTACCCATATCTTCCACAACTTTTGAGTTAGAGTCATCAAATTAAGAAGAAAAATTATCATTACCCGCTTTCATCTATCGATAAAAAAATGTGCTGCGCATTTCACACAACTTAAACTTCCAACCGATCTTCCCTTCAGTACTTCACCTTTAAAAATAAAAAATGTCCCATATCTTTTACTGTTTTTCAGCTAGGGTCACCAAATTTTGAATGTATATTACGGGGAACTCCCTTTAAATATCAATAAATAATTTGATGGACACGCCCACTCTCGCCCCCAAAACCGATATACATAATGGTGCAAGCAAACAACAGCTTACACAATTTGAATGCTAGGCATATTGCTGATAGCACCCTTCTAAATTATTGCCAACGCCCACCACGCACCAAGAATTGGTAAAACCTATAGAATGCAATATCTTCCGCAAATTGAGAGAATGACACATCAATGATTAATTAATGTTCGCGGCACACCCTTCCACTGACGCCCTTCCCCCACCCCCATAAGAAGATTCTTTATCACCTGTAATCAGTTGGTATAACGCTTGTATCCGAGTATTCTGCAGTCGGTTACGCCCAACTACAACGTTCTCACTAGTTTGATGATGAAGTTCTTATTCGTATTTCGGTTTATTTATACAGCCATCTATTCCATTGCACACATTTGTGCCTGTTGACCCTTTTTTTTCATTAATTTTATAATTTCATTTTCTCTCCTGACCAGACAGGCATTTTAAGTACAAAATACAACGTTAATATTGAGTTGTGTCCTAAAAGCCATTCACTGACTATATTTGGAGCTCCTATTGCACCATAAATTAATTTGTGTAGTTGAGCCGCGTTGGTTTTGAACGCCATTCACAACGCCCACATATCCAGATGAATGTACTAGGCAGCAATTGTCGTATGCCGTATTCATATTTTAATTAAATTAACATTTTGCTGATATACCTAGGTGAATGTGGTACCAACTATGCTTTCAATGGTGACGTGCGGAGTAATGTGATGCAAGAACTTCACGCTTACATTCAGCCCCGTACACAATATGATATTAAACAAGAGAGAACGTTGCAGTCGGAGTAACCGACTGCGAAATACTTTGATACTATACGTAATAAAAGCTGATAACAAGTAGCAAAGAACAGGGTGGGTGTAGCCAAGAAATATTGTCCAAGTTTGCTTTTCAATAGCTAGTAACGTTTCTTCGAAGTTTGGTAACTTCAGTTCTTAAATTACGGGATATATAGGCTTTTCAAAATGTTGGGGGCGGGAGTAGGCGCGGCCTACTAGCTTTCAAATTGTGTACGAAATATTGAGTTATCGACTTACACTACACCTGTATCGGTTTAGAGAGGCGTAGTGGGCGTGGCCATCCAATTCTTTATCGATCTCTTAGGGGAGCTACCAGGAACATACGTTAAAAACTTGGTAACTCTAGATGACAAATATTGGAAGATATGCGCATTTCAGATTTCTAGGGTCGAAGTTCCTGGGGGCGGCGCATGTAGGTGTGATCTGAAAATGTATCTGCCGTTCCTTGAAGGAAGTTACCACAAGTTACCTTCTAAGTTTGGTCACTGTATCTTCAAAATTATGGGAGATATGCAGATTTATCGATTTACACTTTCCGAAATATCGGCTTTGGCGATTATGGGCGCAAATGTTAACGGTTTTTAAAGGCGGCTACCAGTAATATAAATACCAAATTTGACGGCTTTAACTCAAAGACTGCGGAAGATGTAGCCATTTAAAATTTTAAGGGGCGGGGGCCTGGGTGCGGCTGAGTTGGGCGTGGCGTATGTCGATCTTTGAAGGACATCACCAACAACATACCAACCAAACTTGTTGACTTTAGCCTTAAAATTGTGAGAGATATGCAGCCTTATCGATTTTGTCGATTTCCTAGCCCCCTAGTGGACGTAGCACTCCAATTTTTACACTTTGTTTGACACGGGCACACACCAGTATATGTTCTAAGTGCCCCACAGAAAGACAGCATGTCGGAAATTGCACAAAACCAATATACTATGACACTTCGGTATCAAAGTATAAATATATATGTTTCGGTGAGTCTTTTAGATGTGCAGCAGACCATTAAGCATATATCCAAATGTATTTAAATCGGCCAAACAAATTGAAAAGTTCTGAGCTACATACTTTTGGAATATAGTAATATTTACGTTATTACTAAAAGCTACGTGATTTGTTAATTATTGTATACTTAAGGTTATTCCGCAGTCGGATACGTCCGACTGCAACTTTCTCACTTGTAACATTTAAGTGTGCAAAACTGGTGTTTTAATTTATTAAATATATTGAACAGCCTTTTTCTTAGTTTGTTTTTGTTGTATATGTGCACTTGTGTTAAAGTATACAAGATATTTTATACTGCTTATGCATAAATCGTTTAAGAATTTACCAAATTTGGCAAAATAAGATATAATTTATTTCTTGCCGACGGCTTCTGACATTGAAAAATAACAGGAACAGCAGCACCAACAAGAATTACATTAGCTTGGCTCAGTTTGGTAGGAAATCCAATGTTTGTTTTTAGATTTTTTTCCGCTTTCATTACACCGAAATCACCTGACCACGGGGCGAGACTTTGTAGTATGTGTATAAGCTTTGTCAGTTTTAGCAATTTGAAGTTTACAGGGTCACTGGGGAGCTCAGCAGCACATAAGGGAAGAAAACTGCAAAAAAACTTAAGGACAATTCTGAATACTACAAAAACCTAATCTGCTCAACAACTTACTTTCGTTAGCACTGGGGACTTGTGACAGTGGGCTTGGGGGAGGTGTGGTGGTGTATGTGCGTGTGTTTGTTTGTTGAGTATTGTCCTGGGCAACGCTGACTAGCTTCGATTGGAAGACGACAGCCGACAAGTTTGCCAATAAAACCAATGCAGCCGACACACTTAAGTATGAACAAATAACAAACTAAATAAAATGGCAAAGATAGCAGCTTGGGGTGCAGTTCAGTGGGCGTAGCACAGCACAACAGCATCAGCAACAACAACAACAACAACCACAACACCAATAACGATTAGAGTGGAATTTGGCTATATGAAAATCAACTTTTGCTTGGCATGCCAAAATTTTTACTTAATTTTTGTTCCCTTCTTATTTTTTAGCATACAGCATAAAAGTTTTTGCTACTTGAAAATGTGAAGGAGATAAAAATAATGGAAAAGTTTGGTTCTCTTTTTGTTCACATCCAATGAGGATTGCAGGCGGCAAAGGGGCCCAAAACAAATACGAATACGAAGACTAGTATTATGCTTTTGTTTGCTGTGGCCTTTGCTGCAAAATGTATCAGTTGCAGCGACTTAAGGTACTAACTACTGAAAGTTTGTCAATTTTTTAAGCTTCTCCTGCTGTATATTTGTATGAAGAACATTGAGTACGGAGGGAGCTGCAGCCAGACACGCCTTGATAACAAATCACAAATTCTTGATACTTAGTATTGTCTCTCAATTCCCAGCTTTCTATACTCTTACTTTTACAAAGTGTTCAACTTATTAACGATAACAATATATTATATGTAACCGTATATTGAATTTATGCTTCTCCAATCCCAATCACAGTCAAACGGCTTAACAATTTTGTAGACATATGTTTGTTCCAAAAAAGTGCTTGTGATGCTTTAGTTATTTGCAACCCTTAAAAACTTGTCAACACTTTAGTGGGCAGAACCTTTTAAGGAGAAATGTGGCAAAATACCTACCATTTTGAATATTCATCATGCTCACTGAAGCATTTTTAGTTGTTTTATGTTTGTTATAACACAATTTTAGCGTATATAAGAATTCAGGATCATGTAAAGTAAATACAGAATTAGTCTGGAAGACTGCAGCTCGAATCAAAGCACTCAGTGTACATGTGGCAACAGTCAATCGGACTATATACAATGCTGACTGACTGTATATTCTGTCAAATTCATTTAACGTTAATCCCTTGGAGCTCGTGCATAAGAACAGACAACGCATTGCAATGTGAATACTGTTCAATCCAGCGCCATAAAACATGGATCAGGCTTTTTGGCTGACAATTGAAATGCAATACTGGCAAAACTGTAAGTACATATCCCTGTGATACACTGTGTGTGTGTGTGTGAGCGTGCATCGAATAGCGTTTAACAATTCGCACACGAGGTGCTAATACTGCTGTGTTGACTACGGTTAAGTCTGAGGCACCGAGTTCGTTGTCTTCTTCTTTTGGGAGTAGCACTAACGCAGCACCGCCACGCCTATCTGCCCCGTCTAGTCGTTGTGTTAGCTGTGATTTATTTACCGTTGAAATTATCTTGTTTTGCGGTTTGATGCATCACATTGCCGAAGTAACTTTATTTTGCTCTCGAAACCTTTTTGCACTCTGCACCGCTCAGCTATAAAAAATTTACGTTTCGCCTGGTCGTTTTTATGTTTTTTTTTTTTAGTTTTTTTTTGGAATTGCTAACTTTTTAGCTAACGCCGACTTGTGAGTGAAATTTACTCAACGTTGTGCGGGCTGTGACGTAGTCGGGCGGTTATAGGCGTCTGGTTGAGTTTTGAAGTAGGCGTTCTTTTCTTTCTGTGCATCAACGTTTTTTTATACCCTGAACCTGAACCATTAAAAACGTGTAAAAGGGTATAATGGTTTTATGTAAATGTAACAGGCAGAAGGAAGCATTTCCGACCCCAGAAAGTATATATATTCTTGATCAGGGTCAACAGTCGAGTCAATATAGCCATGCCCGTCTGTCCGTCCGTCTGTCTGTATGAACACGCATATCTCAGAGACTATAAGATCTAGAGACTTCAAATTTGGAATGTACGTTTTTGTATACCCGGCGCAGATCAAGTTTGCTTGATTTTATCGATAGCTGCCTCCGTTTCTCGAATATCGATACATTTATATTTCCGATAGCAATAAATATCTTCTAATTATTACATAATATGCATATCCATATTATTGATGCCCAAATTTCATCAAGATCATATAAGAAAGACCCAAGTTATAGTCGAAAATATATTCTAATATTGATCTCATTTCTATCAACAGCCGAAAGCATTTTCTGTATGCATAAATGTGTAGGCGTATGTGTGAGAAAGGGATGGCATGTTTGTTTTGTGTTTATTCTGCAGAGCCCCGTTAACTAGAATTGCGTGTACGCATATGTGTATGTATGTATGAATATTCACGGGTTTGTCGGCGGAGCGCACTTGCAACCCTGCCTACATTTTGGTGCAAAACTTTTTAAAGGGAAATTTTCCAATAAAACTAGAATATATTTAACAACTGGGTTCAGGGTAAATCGTAGTCGAGATAACTCGACTACAGTACTTTTACTTGTTTTGTTATACAATCAATATTTGCGCCTGTGTGGGCTTGAGAGTGGAGGCATCAGCAACTTAGCTAACTGTTTATCTATCTAGTTACAGTTTTGAAGTTTGTGTGCAGGCTTTGCAAGCCAAGGATCGAGCTTTAGATGAGCGCTAAGTACCACATTTTAGCTTAATTGGCAACCGCGCGAATTGTGTACATTTTTAAGTAAGAGTTAATATTGAGGAGTAGCAGCAGCTGTTTCAACTTTTCTGGCTCAAGTTTATAGCAATTTTTACACAAAGTTTTAAGTTTGCCTGTCAGCTGCCCAACAGTCTGATTTCAATCCACCTGAGTGCTAGGCAAATAGATATGTGGCCACTAAAGCTTTTCGGCTTCTGTTTGTGTTGTACGTGGCGTGGTTGCAAGTTAGGCTGCTGGGCAATGCCACATACATAGAAAACCAATCTCAAAGCCAACCACATGTCACAGTCATAGCACTTTTATACATAAGCACACATAATGAAACAGATACAACCGCCGTAGCATTTATACTGTAAAGTGTTGGAGACCAATGCCAGCACTGTTTAATTTTGTGATTTGACAGCTAATTGTTCACAACCTAAGTATGTGTGAGTGTGTGTATGGTTAAACGCTTAAAATGTTTGCATACAAATCACAATTTTATTCCGGGAATGCATTGTTTTGCCTGCCAAATGCCGTTACATTGTTGCCGACTTTAATAAAGCTAAAACTGAGTGTATGTTCATTGTTTAGTGTATTCGTTTGAATATCTTAGACGTGTAGGCTTAAGAATAGTTTAAGACTTGGGTGCAGGATATCTCCTAGTCAAGCTTTCTCGACTGAAGCATACATACTAGTTTCATATAATATTATTATTTATTTTTTAAATATAAAAAAACTAAAATATTTTATGATGTATATAAAAAAATTCTGGGCTAGAGAACGGGATAAGTGCAACTTTCACTGTCACCTCGTTAAAGCCAATAAAGAACAGACACAAGCTGGCTTATTCGTTTGGAATAAATGCAATTTATAATGACAGCTGCAACAAACAACCAAACAAAACCAGGATGAACAGTAAAACAACAAAAGGGGCACCGGTTGAAAGGTGAACGTTACTGAACATTGCCAATAAAAAAAATATTCAGCCATGTAGACATACTATATTTGTGTATATAATAGAAAAATATTATATATCAATGTATATATTTGATTGTGTCTCTGAACGAAGTCAGTTAATCAGGTTTGGCAGTGTGGCTGTCGATTGCGTCGCCTTTTCACTAGACGAGACGATTAAAAATCGAACAACGAATGAAACCAAACCAAGCAACAGCACAATAGCGATAAGAAGAACGGAAACAACGTTAACAAAATGTCCAGAAATTCCATAAAACCGACGTTTCATGGATAAAACATTTACATATTTTGATTGGACACGCCCAGTTCGGTTTAAGGCAAATGGGCGAGCAAACAATAAGGCATTCAATGCCGAAGCCAAAGCAGAAGCCGATGCCATATCCGGCACGATATCCGAGCCAAAAGCGTGAAGTTAGTCACTCACCTTGTACACCGCAAACTGACCAGTTGACTGGCTGGCTGGCTCACCACACTTTGCAAATTGTTGTGCTTCTGACGAGTCAATTTTCGATGCCTTACACCTTACGAATATACATAGTTATTTGCGGAGTATAACTACAAAATTTAAATCCCTTTTGCTTATATTGGTAAGAGCTAATGGTTGGTTGGTCATATATTATAAAAATGATTTATATCTAATGTAAAATCAAATATATTTGTTAAATGCAGTATAAAAACGGACTATGTACAGGGTATTTTTAGTCCAACATTTATTGCACATTATGTTCGAAGCTGTGCGTTATTAAAACCACTTTTTAGTTGAGCTTGAGTTTTTGTGTTACAGTTTGCCCGCCTTGTCGTTGTTGGCAGTAAATCTTCATTTTCGCTTTTAAAATTTTTTTTAATATATTGGGATTGCTTTTTACTGTTTCTTTTTTAATGCCTCGACAATTGATCCTGATGCTGATCCTGGGGCTAAATAGCCCTACATTTTATATATAAATTTACCACAAATAACACAAGAGAGAACGTTGCAGTCGGGCGTAACCGACTGCGAAATATTTTGATACCATACGTTATAAAAGCTGATAACAAGTAGCAAAGAAACGGGAAGTGGGTGACTTTGCCAACAATCTACCAACCAAATTTCGTGATTTTAGCCTTAAAATTGTGGGAGATGTGTGGCTTTATCGATTTGCGAATATCGATTTTATCGATTTCCTAGCCCCCTCCAATTTTTACACTCTGTCTGACGCGGGCACACACCTGTATATGTTCCAAGTATCAAGTCCCTATCTCTAAGGGTGTCGAAAAAAGGTGCGTTCATACAGACGGACAGACAGACAGACGGACAGACAGCATGACGGACATTGCACAAAACTATCAAAGTATAAAAAGAAAAATACAAGATGGAGTGCTTGTGGTATTGGCTTTTTCAATTACTGGTTTAGGGTATAGCAAAAACCCTTTAATTCAACTTTTATGCGACATTCCGAATATGAGTTATCTGTTACTAGAACATTTAAAGTTTACAGCATATCTCTAGCCAGGTGACGATTAATTTGTTTAAATTGCACAATGAGTACTCACGACAGTGCACGAGCATAAGTTGCGTATGTGCAACATGCCATATCACGTAGCATTGTGAGAAGTTTTCAATACATTCGCCAAAAAGCATTTGCCAATTTTCGTATTGTGATAACGTGAGCAGTCAGTTTATTAAATTAAAATATGTCATACCACTGAAAGCGGAATGGCGATTCAAAAATTGTATATGTAGCTCACAAACATGTTGCTTTACATGATTGTGTATGCAACTGTGACGTGCCTGACAAAATATTCCGTTTGCATGCAACTAATTTAGTTAATTCATAAAGTAGATATCACAGTTTACAAAGTTTTTAAAAAATATAAACTTAAATTGGCATGACTACCATCAAATTCCTTTCTATATTTCATGTATTGAAGTGAAAAGAAATAATTATTAAAGCCAAGCTAAGTAAAAAACAAAGCAAAAATATATTGAATCACTTTATAAATCAAATCAATAAATCAAACTTTTTGTTAATCTTGTCTATCATTGTTGTAGGATCGTTAAGGTGTAAATTATACTTTTAATTGGCCATTAAGTAGCATCAACCGGCAGGTAGTAGTCAATGTCAAAATCAGAAACACATTTACATTTCTTTCATATATTCTTTTGCAATTTATCGTATTTGGTTTGGTTTTTGCATAGAACTCCATATACAATATTTGTGTGCTTAATATTTGTTGAAATGGCTAATCCGATCTCACAGTAATAATATGTCACGGTAGGCTTAATCTTTAAAATTTGGGCATTATTAGTAAAAAAAATGTATTTATACGAGAACTTATATTCTGTAGGTTCTGAGATCGATGTGTTCATTTATATGGGGAAGCGGTTAGACAAAAATGGCAATATCAACTTTTAATGCTTATCAATAATATATATACTTTATGGCGTTGTATGTGTTTCATTCTTCCTTTTACATAACTTTTCACTTCATTATATCCGTTTTACCCATAATTAATTGGTTCGGCGTATAAAAAAACAATGCACTAGAGTCAATATAAATTGTGTTTTTGTAACTGTACCCAATCTATTACTTATATGGCTGGATAACAAAACCAACAAGAACAGCAGTACCATCGTTAACAAACCATGTGCGACAAAAACAGCAGAAGTATTTATAAAAAAAATCGAATTCTTGAGAAATAAATAAAATGAAGAGTTGCAAGTGCTGCAACGAAAGACAGACTGTTGAAGCAGAAAATCGAAAATATATACAAATAAAACATTGAGAGAATGAGACGGAGAATGGAGAGAGACGCGTTCACAAATTGTGCAGTAGCAATGAAAGGAGGAGCACGTTTCTTTTGGCAACATATAAGTGAGAGCGGGTGTCAGGGTTTGCCAGAGCGAAATTTGCATTTATTTTTTCAGGGCATGCTCAAATGTGCAACGAACTGTGTTTGAGTCTAAGACAACGCTCAACGGGCCAGTGACAGTGGCTGGGCAAGACGGCAGCGGGCCAGATTTAGTCGAGTGATGCAATCAAAGAAGATGGCAATTCCTGTAGCCGTTAGGGCTCATTGCCGTGGGCTTGCTCTCTCTTTGGGTTCATACTCAAATAGCTTAAGACAATAGTGAAAACACGTCAGTATGTTCTACGGCACACTTATACATACAAGACACAGTACCCACAGAAAACTGATCCGGAAGCAAAACCTGTAATTGAATTGAGCACGCTGCATGTAATCATTGATTTTACTTGTGTTAACATTTTAAGCAATTTTTCTTTTTCTTCTTTCAAAAAACTTTTCCACAATGCATGTGGAAATAAAAATGAACACAAATGCTATCGAGCTGCTAATGAGCTGTAAGGCTGCCAAAAGCAGTCCTGCATTACTGACATGTTTTTCCATCGCTAGTACGTCGTATGAGTGACATTTAATTTGCTGTCGTGTATAGTTTATCAGTGCATATGTGTATGACTTATGAAATACTATAACTTAAAATGAATATAGCACATAGCACAGAAGAATTACTTGCATTTGTGATTCATTTACAGCGCCAATTAATCGCATTTACATACAAATTTTTATTTTCAAACTGAATTTTAATATTAACATTTTATATAAAGATTTATAAAATAAATCAGTGATTTTATGTAAATGACCTAAGCCTTGGGTAGCAATTAAGTTTACACACCTTCTTTCGGCAGATTTTCATACCATGCAAATACAAACTATACGTACATGTGTTGGGCAGCGTTCATTTCCTTAGATGACCCGAAAATTATGTGTATCACAATAAGGCAGCTAAAACAGCACAGTGATCTTATGGACGTCCGTTGTCCGAACCGCCGAGCGCAATTCACACCTAATAATAAATGACCCGGCTCTATTATTGGGAACCGTATGTATGGTTTTCGCTTATCCCAATTGAAAATGAAAAATCATTAAAATTATAATTTTTCAAGTTTTAACTTTTTTGTGTTTTCTCCAATTGCAAATGAAAAATCATTAAAATTATAATTTTTCCTGTTTTAAGTTTTTTTGTGTTTTCTTCGCGTGTTCTGGGTTATTTAAGTTACTAGCACAGTGCCTGAGCTGTTGCATGCCAAATACTTTAATGAATGAATTAGACTTGAGATTGCAGCTTATAATAAATAATGGGTTTTCAAATAATGTGTGTACAAAACATTTTCAGGTATATTTAAAACAAAGCCCAAGGTTCACATTTGTGCTCACCAAATGTGACATCGCAATCAACATATCTAAGAAAAATGCGGCAGGCCGAAAAGTTGCCATTGTATCAAAAAAGCGTATTTGTATGTGTGTGCACGATCTTTACATATATATGCGAGTGGTTGTGTGTATAAATTTTTACGATAATACAAAACAATTTCAAAATGAGCGTGTCCTGAGCCAGGACTTTCCAAATGCTGAGGCTTGAGTGCCAAGAAAGCAATTTCCCCAATATTCTTTACGGCCAAAGGCGAGAGCTTGAAAAAGGTAAACAAGGGTGAAATAAAAGGCAAGAGGAGGGACAACATTTTCTTCGCTGTTCAAAGTTCTATAAGTCTATTTCTAGCAAAAAAGAGGGAAGGTCGGCTATTAACATTATCATAACATTTAGAGAGGCGCATGCATGTGTAAGTAGCAATAAAATAATAATCAAAGCGACAGACACACAAATGCCCACTTACTCATACATTTACGGACGCTCACATTTACATGCCCATACGGGCTACCGGCTGTTTCAAGCTTTGACTAGCTTTAGCTTAGGCATTGTGTATACGCAATGTTGTTCGTGGGCCTTATAATTCATTTATTGGTGTAATTTCGTTTTACTTTTATTTTCTTCATGAAATTTTCAATTGCTTTAGATGCGAATGTGGCTCGTCTTTTGAAAATTGAAAACATATTAAACATTCAATTCGCCTCCATTTACTAGTCTATTTAATTATGTAGCTATGCACGCGATTAGAGGTCGATGCTGCTGCATTCTTTATTAAGCACTTTAATCAATGGAGCATAAGCACAAACATGGATCACGCAATTCGACTAATAAATTTAAGTGTAGAGTGAACAAGGGAAAACACAAAAGAAAAAAAAAATTGCAAAACGAAATACATGAATCCGATTCTTTGGCGCTCGTGTTGGGCCATGTGGTTATGCTTCTTGGCTAACCTGTGGACAAGACGCAAAGTAAGACTGGACCGACTGGTCTGGGGAGCTGTCTGGTCTTGGTGTGGAAGTGGTACGTGACTGGGGAAATGCATTTCCGCTGCACGTAAAGCCTGGACAACAAATTTACAACGACAAACTGAAAACTAAAACGAGGCACACTTAAGTCAATCTGCAATTGGACAGCGCCAAGAGCAACTGCAAAAGCAACAACGACACGTTCCTTCTAAACTCTAATGCAATGCGGAAGTAACACTCCAATTTAGGAGCTCGCAGAGTGTGTCTGAGCATAGCATTTGATCTTGTTGGTAAGTGAATGAGTTACTTCCGGTTTGGTTAACAGTTTTAACTAATAATACATCACCGAGCAATGGCCAACCGGAAGATGCAGGGGTTTGTTTACCCTAAGATACTATATATTTGCAAATAGGGTTTCGCATACCATATACAGATGAATTTTATTTAATTATTTCGATGACTGCCCCTGTACCAGTCAGAAAAAAAGACACAACTGTAAAGATATGTGGCTTAAATTGATACAAAATATTAATGATAAATTTTAATTTTCATTTCATTCACGTCACCAAAATAAAAAAATGGGTTATTGCAGTTAAAATGTATTTTCATTATTGAACTATCTAATATCAGCAAGTTTGTCGCAAACACTGGATTCTAGTTTCGGGCTTGTGCACATATTTTTTTCATTTTATCGAATTCTGCGAATATCGACACGAATAGACCCATTTCCGATGGCAATATAGTCCGAAGTTTTAAGCGTCAAGCCTTCCAATTTCATAATTCATAATGGACAACTGCAAAAACTTCATTAAGATTGGATAGGAAATACCCATGTTAGAGCACAAAACGCATTGACTTGCTTGCATTACTCTATAAATCTCTCTCTATAAATCTAGACGTAAAACATCGTCAGTTGAATTTTTGCGGTCAATATTACATTTTAATCACTATTTTGATTTTTTTTGTGATTTTTCTGTAATTGGGTACAATACATAGAGGCGTCAAGTCGTCTAAAAAATCAACCTTATTAGCTATCATATATATTTGCAAATTAATTAGACAATGTAGACTAGAAAGTAACAGCATAAGCTAATAGCTTCAGAGTCTTTCTATCCATACTTTACCAGAAAAAAAGCAAATCTCAAGCCTTTTACATAATTAAAAAACAAACTGTGACTGCTCGCTGTGAATACGAATCAGACATATACATATCAGTTTTTTCATTTATTAAGCTCTCTCTATACCAACCCAAACAATAGACAGACCATGAAAGGTAATATATAAATTTCGTGTGTTGCAATTAACACCTTGCGAGCTGCACACAAATATTTGCCAAACTTATCGATCGTTTATCGGCAACTAGTTTGACTATAGATAATGAAGGAAAGAGAGGGCTGAAAGAGGCGGCTTTCAATATGCATGACATAATCATAAGTGCCGGTTAAAAAAGTGCGATCGCAACGAATTATTTTAGTTACGCTATGGACTTTTTTTTGTTTGGTAACAGTTTTACAGAGACAACAGAAACATACAGCTAGTACGTTGCGATGTTTGTCAGATTACGCAGTCAACTCCGCTGTTGCCTGGTCGTTGTTTTAATCTTTTTGACCTTACAATTTGCAGTTATTATATTCCAGCAGCGTTATAGCATATTTAATGATTCCGCGGACGGTGGAGTGAGTGAATAGAATTACCATGATTATATACATAATTTTACAGAGTGATTTGCAGTTGTTTTTTCGTCAAGAGCAGTTGAACTTGTGCAATAAATTTATTGAGAGTACGCCCGATCGACCAAATTCATTCTTTCAATACAATCGCCAGCTGAGTGACAAAATTAATGCAGTGCGTGCGCTACCAATAACGCGTCACGAGAGGTCTGTGTGGTATCGTTGCATCGATGAGTTTAATTAATTGATTAGATTTGATTTTGCTTTCTGCACAGTTGTAACACTCGTAGATATTCGCTGCCTCACTACTCGCGCGCCAAGTTGAGCGTTGTTATAAGTTTCTATAATGAGGCACGTTCGATGCTACTCCGTACGATCTTAACGCTGATCAACCGTACTCCAGAGGATTATCTACACGAGCTCATCATCATAGACGACTGCAGTGAGGATGGTAAGACATTCGAAAGGTTTGAAGCCTTTTAACTTTCCAGAATATGAAGCCTTTTAACTTTCCAGAATATGGTGTTCATATTTTGCAGTTGGTCTGCTGGACAATCTCAAACAATTAATGCGAAATTTATTCAGAACAAAAAGTCGACTCACTCTTATCCTCAAACGCAACCAACATCGCAAAGGTTTGATTTGGTCACGAAATGAGGGCGTCCGTGTGGCCAGCGGCAATTACTTGTTATTTCTCGATAGTCACTGTGAGGTCAACAAAGGCTGGCTGGAACCCTTGCTGGAGAGGCTGGCGCTGAATTCAAGCCTTGCGGTCAGCCCGCTGCTTGATCCCATTGAACCAGAGACCTTGAGCTACCGAACCGGCAATGTGCTGTTAAAAGGCGGTTTCGATTGGAGTCTGCATTTCCATTGGCTGCCCAGAGTTCTGGCCGAGCTGGAGTCACCGGAAATGCAGTATACCAGTCCTGCTTTTGCAGGTGGTATTTTGATGATCTCACGCGAATGGTTTCTTAAGCTGCGCGGCTTCAATCCAGAACTGCAGGTAAACACTGATAATTAACTTGTGCCTGTGACTGGTGCGCTAATTAATTATGCCAAGCAATGACACACAGTGCTGAGCCATTTGACGACAGACAAATCTGCGGCAAAGAGAAAAGAAAACAGAAATATCTCATTCCGTTTTTTCCTGGCTGTAGATTTGGGGCGGTGAGTCCATTGAACTAGCCATTAAATTGTGGCTTTGCGGTGGACAAATTGAGATCGTGCCCTGCAGCCGAATTGGACATGTTTTCCGCCCGCGTCATGCCTTTGAGTTTCCTCCTCAATTTGACCAGAAGCTGGACAGTGCTCAGGCGACATACTTGCGGTAAGTTAAAGTGGCAGTATAACATTTTTCAGCTGAGGGGTGAGCGGTTTAGGTGTGAAATGCGCGCTGGCATTTGGTATTTTTCAATTTATTCCAGTTAGTCGATTGTGTTAGCACCCCACCTTTTAAAATAAACGTTCCCCGCACGCAATACATACCAGCAACCCTCTCTTCTATCCTACAGCAACTCAAAAATCATAGCCGAGTCCTGGCTGGACGAGTACAAATATTTGTTCTATGCTCTTAAGCCGGCAGCCAAGCAAATTCCTTTGAATATTTACGAAGCTCAGCTGTACGACCCTATCCTGATAAAGGCTGGACATCAGTGCCATCGATTTGATTGGTATTTGCGGCATGTGAGCCCGGAACTAAAGTAAGTGATTCAACGTATGTTGAATTATAATAAACAAATTTAAATACAGTGCTCACACTATAAGCACTTCCCTTTAATTTGCGAAAATTACAGTACCTGAGATTAGTTCTAATAAGTACTATATTTCGAATTTAATTTTCAAGATAATTCTATCTTGGAAGAAAAGGTCAACAAAAATGTGTTTATTCCATTTTTTTGAATTTCTGATATCATTTATATATATACATATATATTGGGATCCATCCGATAGTCTGTTAAATATTTGGCACTTTTTTTCAGATTGCAGCACTGGAGTTTCAGCGCATTGGGCACCTTACGCAATAAGGGTCGCTGTCTACATGTGGAAAATACTTTTCCCAAACTGGAGCTGTTGCTGACAAGTTGCTTTCGCTTGAAAGTTTCGCAGTGGCATCTACATCCCGAAACTGGACAGCTGAGCACAGAGTCGAAGCGGTGTCTGGGTGTTCGGAATATGAAGTCACTAGAGCGGCCGCAGCTAATGCTGGAACCATGTGTGAGTGGTCAGGTTCCTTCGCAGCGTTGGCAGCGACGTGACACGCAACTGCTACATGCTGAGACGCATCTTTGCCTAGATAATCCGCTCAAGAATCAGCTAGAGCTGAGCCGTTGCCGGCCGCATGCTCCTTCCCAATCATTTCAATTTGCATTGGAAGTGGGAGCACAAGCATAAGCATTCCAAGTCATAGTCATAATTCAATTGTGCCTCTATGGGAAGTTTGGCCTGCTGGCAACAAATCAGAATTCTCACATACTGTGCTAATCTCGCTGAAATGTTCCCGTTTCTGCAGTCTCCATGTTTATTAGTAAGCGAAGTAGTCTATAATAACAATAAGTAAATAACATATAAAATTAAATAAAAAAAAATTCAATAATAAAATATACATACATATGCATACATATTCTCTGAGTTTATAGTAATATTGTGTACTTTCCAACGTTCTGAAGCACGTTTTAGTTAAGTGAAGATTTTTTTATATTCGTTTCTGTTGAGTTAGACCATGGCATAAGGCATTTTATTTATCTATTGTTACTTATTTTGGCTTGTTCATAAAAACTCTTGGTGGCAGTAATAAAATACATTGTAGCACTTGACATTATGGTGTTGGTCAACTAATTGTTGAATTGATTATAAAGAAACACTGCCATTTTGTGGTCAAGAATAAACCTTGGTTATGGTCAGACATCACAAAAAAACTGTATTCAAAACTTGATTAACATTGAAAGACTCATTCTCTTATCTGCATAAATCTTATGCAAAATCCACTGCCAACTTTCTGTTTACTTTACGTAAAGCAATCCGAAAATAAGAAGCTAAAATCTATCACTCAGCGGCGGACCGCATTTAAAATATTTTGATAAAAAAAAACTAAAGATAGGAGATGGAAAAACGCTGTGTAAAATGTTTAAAGAAACGCTAACTCTGCGCAAAGCAAAAGGTAAATTCGCAGAAAAAAGGAAAAGAAACCCAAAAGCTGCTATCGGGAAACAATGTTACGCAAAGGGTATTTTCAAAATAAACAGTCAGTAGGTAAAAAAAGTCAATTTAAATTATTAAATAGCAAAAGCGATGATAAATTTTAACCCTTTTCTCATGAAAATCTGAGTATTCTGGGTTAAATGTCTATCTATCTGTATTGCTTTATGAAAAATGAATCATGAAAATAATATAAAATATTGCGCCACCTGCACGGAAAACGAATATTTAATCATTTTTGGAATCAATGATCGACTGAATGATAATAGAAGTGGCCAACTTAACAATTTACAGTATCATTAAATTTGCGTGGCAAATACCTAGCATCTAAATTTTTTTTTTACATTTGCAAACTTTTATTTCCGAATTAAAATCTTGCAGCAACCACAGGCTTAACTTCACGCAAATTTCACTTTATCCTACACACAAGATAAAAGGTCACTGAATACATCATAGTTTACATAACGTTATTGCTACATCCATCAACTTAGAGTCAGGATAGTCACACAGAGAAGTTCACAGAACCCATGTTTTTCTATGCTCTCAGTCTTTAAGTAGGATGCAATATAAATTTATTTGAATTCACAATTTGGCATCAGAAATTGTTGGCTGCTCAAAGTATGCATCACAACATTAAAAAAGTTATATTATGGGAAAGTCAAACGATTTATAGGCATCAGGGATTCAAGAGATTAAATTTGCGTTTTATTTAATATACATAATTATAGCATTTTTGAGCCTTTGCATTCCGCTTATATATTGTGTATGGAGTACATAAATATTCTTCAGTGTGTTTTTATGTGGTTCTTAATTTGTGTAATCTCGTCAAATTTTTTCTGGTGACACTGACGTTGTCAGGGGCGCACTGAGGCGTGGCTGCGTTCATTACGACAAGCGCTGTGGGACAATTGAGCTGTAGCTGCGACGCCGACTTCGGTGATGACGTTCTGTGAACCGTCAACCACTAAGTGACAGGTGAATGCCCAAGCATTGCCAATGATACGCATGTAAATGGGTTGTCGCTGTTGGTAGGCTTAACCAAGACAACAGCTGTTCGACTCCAAACTGCGGTTGCGTAATGTTGTGACTGTGTGCCAAAAGGTGTGCGATAAGACCATTGAGATAAGCGACTCTAGACAATAAAAGTATGCATGCGTGTGGGGGGTGAGTGTGGAAAAGCGTATGAAACGAAGAGTGGGGATCGATACGCGTGCCACTCTCCAAGTGAATTTGTGTTTGCTGTTTTGGCGTTTGCTGATTTCACAAACCGTTCATCGTAAAAATGAAGCACCAAAACAGCGCCAGGCAGCATCAGAATCCAGCTGTGAAACACAGCACTATGGTCAGTACTGGCAGCGGGATCTGAATTTGTGCCTAGTTATCACACAACTATATAAAAACAAAAAATGTGGCAAGAGTTGCCGGTCATTTGGCATGTTATTGTGGTTGTTGACATCTATTGTTGCCAACTGCTAAAGCGGCTGCCAGGCTGGCTAAACAAATATCTAACGCTGCCTTCAGAGCGCTTAAAAGGCATTGCCTGTCGTTGCTGATGGTGATGAGTGAGTGGCGGACGAAGGCGGAGGCACTGGTGCTGGCAACCAACGCGCCTAATACGCACACACATACACACACACCCACAGCTGCTTCTGCTGCTTTTGTTGTTGTTACTGTTGCTGCCGCTGTCGACGTCAAATACAGCGAATCTTCTGGGGCACAGGCCACGCAGTCAGTTGTGCGCTGGTATCGAACGCGTGCAGTTTGGATTTTGGATTTGTCAAAATAAAAAAGGCAAAAAGTTATCAGCAAGCTTTATCTGATTCTAGTCAATGACTGAATTAGCTAAAAGTGAAGGCAATAACCAAAATTTCCGCAATTTCTTTGCGATGCTTATGCCTGTGTTCGCGACATTTTCCAAACCTTCTGCTGGTGCTATGAAAATATTTATTGCGTCGGTTTTGTCCATATAATGGAACGAGCCGCATACAAAAACATCATAAGTAATTCGAAGTGTGGGTGCAGTTGTCAGAAAGGGATGCGAATAAGTATAGCGAATAGCCAGGGCGTGACCCGGTTCACCTTCGTCGCCGTCACCGTTAGTGCCGTTGCCGAAAATAAATACGTAGCTTAACCCATTAGTGGGGCAGTGTGTCCTTGTAAACGATTTTATTGTTTTACCCTGTTACTGTGCTGGCGCGCGTGTGTGGTTACATGCATATGTATTTTTGCATTGGTGTAGCCCCGAATTGTCATTTACGTATTGGAGCTCTGCATTGCGCTTGTTTTGATTTCATGTCTCGGACATTGAATTTGCTTTTACGCCACTTGGCTTGTAGCGCTTGAGAATTAAAAACAAAATTATTTCAGTTTCGCGAGGTTTTCTTTCGAGCTTTTTTGGTTCCTTGGCGGAAATCGCTTATTGGAGAATTTGTTAATATTAACTAAGCAAACAGTTAAAATTTAATGAGAAGACTGTCGCATCAGAGGCGCTGCATAAATAGCAAAATTGTTCTGCCAAATATTGTGTGGCAATAAAAGAAAAATGTAATGAGCAACAGGGCTAGTGCAAATTAATATATAGTCAACTCAAAAAGTCACAGCATGAACCAAAGCTACATTATGGAAAACAATACATCGTCTATGATCAACAGCAGCTGGCTGGAATTGAAGCTGACCACAAACAACAGCAGCGGCAACAGCAGCCTCAGTTTTGATGCTGAGGAGGAGAAGGCAATACGGCAGACGGTGCGCTGGCTGGTGCCTTTATTTTTCGGCATTATTGCCATCTCGGGATTCTTTGGTAACCTGTTGGTCATACTGGTTGTGCTACTGAACAAAAACATGCACTCTACTACAAATCTGTTAATTGTCAATTTGGCCGCTGCCGACCTGCTGTTCGTCATCTTTTGTGTACCCTTCACAGCCGTCGACTATGTGGCGGATTATTGGCCCTTTGGCACCATCTGGTGCCGTATTGTGCAATATTTGATTGTTGTCACCGCCTACGCTTCAATCTACACACTCGTCCTTATGTCCATCGATCGCTTCTTAGCCGTTGTGCATCCCATACGCTCGCGCATGCTGCGCACCGAGCATATAACAAAGATAGCAATTTTTACACTGTGGACGGTCGTGCTAACCGTATCGATGCCGGTCACTTTTACGCATGATCTGGTGGTAAGTTTGTGTGTGTGTATGTATGTGTATGTGTGTGTGTGTGTGTATGTGTGTGTGTGTGTATATGTATGTGTGTGTGTATGTGTGTGTGTGTGTGTGTGTGTGTGTGTGTGTGTGTGTGTGTGTGTGTGTGTGCGTGTATGTGTGCGTGTATGTGTGCGTGTGTGTGTGTGTGTGTGTGTATATGTATGTGTATGTGTGTGTGTGTGTATGTGTGTGTGTGTGTGTGTGTGTGTGTGTATGTGTGCGTGTGTGTGTGTGTGTTCGTGCATGCGATTAATAGAGCCCAGCCTTATGACTGGCTGATGGTAGCCTGCTGTGCGTGAATGTGCTGCGAATAACGCAGGCCAGCTAAATTTATTGCTACACATCAACGGCACCTCGTTAGAAGTCTCGAGCCGTTTCTCAACGTCAGTGGATCTGGCTTTGGCCATAGGTGCCCACGTTTTAATTTGTTTTGTTTTCTTTTGATTTTATTTAAGTTTATTCTTTGTTGCTTGTTTATGTTGAGAGGCACCGGTTTTGTTTTTGTTACTAATTTGCTATTTTAAATGCACAAATTTTAATTATAGAGCTGATATAGCGCACCCGTTCGACTGGGGTCATATGGCCAATAGCAATTTCGTCAGCCTTTTCCATCTCCAGCTCCCTTGCATTTCATCCATTTACATTTTTCGAAATTTTACTATCTATTCAGTTGCCCCAACACAAATAGATCCTTGATCAAAGGTAGGCAGGCAGGCAGTGAGATCAACATTTTCAATTTCGATATGGCCTTGAAATTAAGAATATAGCGTATTTACATTTCACCTCGCTATAACCACCGGTTTTATCCATTTGCCATTAAGGTGCTAATGTTTTTATGATCAATGCGCTGGGTGCGAAGGACAAGTTAATTGTTTAATAAACGCCGCTAAGCTTGTTGTGCAAAACAACAAATTATGATAAAATTTGTAGCATCTATCTGTGTGGGCTATTCATTTAAATAAAAAGTATGCAAACGTCATGAACTATTTGTTTAATCATTATTTATGAAAGATTAGTTAATACAAAAACGGGGTGAAGCAAGATGAAAAAAGAAGGAACGGATGTTTTAGTCACGCCGGAAATTACATATTCTTGCAGACCGGAGTTAATTTGCTGACATCAAAGTTTTTATCCAGATTATATTATCATTGTTTTTGTATACTTGCGAACTAAGTATTTCACATCTGTGTAGTTATATTATATCAGAAAGCGTGATATGTGCATCTATGGATTTTTCGATGACACATTTAATATCGATTATTCCTACGCGATTGATCTGCTGGTCTCATAATGATAACACAACATGGGATGGTGACGTCTCCCCCAATAATGAAATTGGTTATTCCGAATAAATCAGCCAAAGTAGTCTGTCTCTTCAACTATACGAAGTATGCTATAAATAAACCATTTCTGATGTTATGTTTAAACTATCGTGATCATTTCCCCTTAATACTTTAGTCTGATGTTATTGTGTTCGTACGCGGCCTTTGACCCATAAAAAAACTGGCTAAGCTCTTGTTCACACCTATGTATTTATCGGCACTGCGATTAACCTATCAAATATCACATTCAATTTGGCATTGTCTAGTATGCCTCTGATCTTTTGATAGCATCGCCTAATCCTTTTCCGAATTCCATTAACGAAATCGAACATAATTTCTCGATCAACTATCAATATACATGCATGCCATGTTATTTGCTTCATTCCCAGTTCCCAACTCAAGCTCATACGCAAGGCTGTTTGTCATACGCAAGGCTGTAGTTGACGCCTACTCATAATCGAATAGTGGCCCGTAATTAAATATATCTTATCGCCTTTGCCGACTTTATCAATGAAATGGACCGTTTGCGAGTAGTCATTATTGTTGTTGTTGTTGCGGTTATTGTGTTGTTATTGTAACCTTATATTTTATTAAATGGTATTTCACGCTATTTTTTCACAACACGGCTTTAACTGTGTTGCTTTGCTATGTGCTTGTTGTTTTTGTTTGTTTTGCATGGCCTTAGAATTAAGCTATCAAAATAGAACCCAAATTGAATATTTATTTGTTTGCGCGGCTTATCGGCACTCTCACACATATACTGATAGGAATGCAAACGAAAGCAAAGTAAAGCGTGCAATAAAAATGCATAATTAACTCATGTTTGATTAATATGTTAATTAATTATATTCAGACTATATATAGTTATCAATTATCTACAAGAAAATATAGAAGTAAACAATAGCATATGCGAACAGCATACCGTCTATCTACTTGCCAGATTTCGTATTGGGATTATAATATATTCTTAATCATAGGCGTGGCAATTACTTTTGCCTTATGCTATACCCTCTTAAATACAACTAATCAAATAATCAATTAACCCATATATATATATATGGATTAACTATCTACTGCATTGCTTAAGCTCGAGGGCAAATCTCAATTTGGTGTGCCTTCAATATTTTGCGGCATTGTTTGTTCTGCTTGTATCAAAAACAAAAGAGGCCATAAATAAGCGCGTTCTTGGTATGCAGTTCTGTAGTTTTTAATAGTATTTTATATTAACAACATGCTGCGACTGAGTTTGTAAACAAAATTGTAAACAAAAAAGCTGATGAATATTTTTACGATATACGAGCTAGTTTATGACCCGAGAGAATAAACAGCTTTGACAGGGTCAGGGGGCGCTGTTTGGTTGAGTGCGTCATGTGAAGAGGCAAACATGTTGCCTGCCTCTCAGAGACAGTTATGCTATTTAGTTTATTTATGAATATCAAAGCCATAAAACTACCCGACAGAGTGACGTATACCCTAACTAATTTGATTTTTATTGATTTGCTTTACTTAGGTCGACCACAATAACAAGACGAACAGCACCTACGCTAAGTGCCGCTTTATTGAAAACGATTTGCTCGATTGGCTCACCTTCCAGGTGAGCTTCTTCATTAGCTCCTATCTGCTGCCACTGATGGTCATCAGTGGATTGTACGTGCGCATGATCATGCGCCTCTGGCATCAGGGAAGCGGCGTACGCATGTCTAAAGAATCACAACGGGGTCGCAAGCGAGTTACCCGCTTGGTCGTCGTAGTAGTTATAGCTTTTGCCTCACTATGGCTGCCCGTGCAGGTGAGTAATCGATTGAAGTGCGTTGGGCTCCAATCGTCTCTAACCCTTGATGTTTTACAGCTAATATTACTCCTCAAGGCGCTGGATATATATGTAGCAAACAGCATGTTTAGTGTCATTTTGCAAATAGTGGCACAAACTATGGCATACACCAGCTCTTGCATCAACCCGCTTCTTTACGCCTTTCTCTCTGATAATTTCCGCAAGGCCTTTCACAAGGTGAGTAAGCTGCCCATCAGCTGAATACGAAAGGATTTCCAACGTCTACTATTAAAAAGAAGAATTGAAACATTTAAAGAGAAGTGCTTGTTTCTTTTTATACTTTGTTCCCAAAGATGTGGGCGTATATTTATTTTGAAATATGTACGCCATGCTGTCTATCCGCATCAGACAAAGTGTTAAAATGGTGCTTCGTCTATTGGGGAACTAGAAAATCACATATGTATGCCCTTATGATGATATACCTACATCTTTCAGAGTGTTCAAGCTAGAGTCATTAAATTTTAAAGATAAGACCAGTGTCATATTGCGATTTATGTATCGATAAAAAATTTCGACGAAATTTTTAGACATTTAGTTACCAAAGTTAAATGGAACAATAATGATTATTTAAATTAATCAATTATTCAAGATTCATGGGCTTTTTGTGGTTAACACAGGTATAACAAGTTGTTGGTTGGTTTATTCCGCTCTGTGTGTGATTTTCCACGCTGGTGTAAAAGCCATAGAAACTTGATTTGATCTTTAACATTCTTTTAATTCTGCATGTGCTTTCATAGATAATTCAATTAAATTCTGTATGCTGACAGCAGGCAGAGAAATATTAAACAAAAACATAAAATAATATTGGAAAAACGTGTGCAATGCCTAAACAATTGGCAGCAATTGACGGGCCTTAATGATTTAGGTGCGAAAAACATACACACGTTGCGTGGGACGCTCACAACAACAAAATTTTACAACATAAGTTTCACAAAACCAGCACAGTCCCAGAGAACAGGCAATAAAATTAATTAAAATATGAGCAGATCAGCCAAATGTGTTTATTTTGGGCAGGAGGATGTGTGATGTGAGAGAGCTATTAGAGAGAGTTTTTCATAATATGTTCAATTATGTTTGGACAATTGCATTAGGGATAATTCCTGCATAGATTTGTATCTAAGTAGTGATCACTAGTTAAATTAATGTCTTTCATACAGTTATTAAATCTTTTAATACAAATTGAATGGGCTTGCTTACATCTAAAAAATGACCATTCGGTTTGGCGGAGACTAAGTACGCGCCAATTCAATGTAGAAAAACAACTCAGTCCAAATTAACTCACTTGCTGAGCAGATTTATTCGTTTGGCCAGTGGCCATTTGCATAAGTACACAAAGTAAAGAAAAATCAAAACAATACCAAAATCGTGGAGTCCTGTGCGTCCGGTTTTATTTCTGTGCATCTATTGCTATACTTACATTTAATTACTTTAGGGACAAAGAGTGTGAGCAGCAGACCCATTGACTGGAGTGGGCGTTTGCACTAAGGTCTACAGTCTACAGTCCGCCTCGACGGTGCCATCGATGGCAAACTCGTCGTGATCTCTGCAACATTTCCTTTCAATCATTTTGTGGCCTAATTTTAATATTTTAATTTGTTTTGTCACTGCTGGTGGCGCACTTTTTCCATTTCGGCCCAAAGTCATAGGTACTTTGCATATAAATTGCGCGCCAAACTGAACCTCGTCATTGCCGTTGCCTTTGCTATTTGCCTGGCGCTAATTGATGTGTTTGTCAAGTCATTAAATTAGATTAATTACATTAATTAAATGGCTGCGTTGACGCTAACTTTGGTTTTTGTTAACTGTAGTAGGCGCATGTGCCAATATTTGCTGATGTGTTTATTTCTATAACCTGAACCCAATAAAAAGGTATAATAAAGTTGTGCATAATTATGATCAGAATGAACCGCCTAGTCAATTTAGCTATGACCGTCTGTCTGTCTATCAGAGATTATTAAATCTTTTTTCGTGTTTTAAAATAACTCGGTACATACAAATGTGTATGGTGGGTTCGGCGCACGAATATTTAAAAAGTGTGTTCTAAATTGAACGATGTGTGTAAATAAGCCATAATAAAGATCCACAAAACGTAAAAACACAAATACAAACATATAAATATATATATATATATATTGTAAGTGCGTGCATGCTAATATATATTTTATATAATATATATATATGTATATATATATATAAATATATATATATATATATATTATATATATATATATTAGCATGCACGCACTTACAATGCAAATGGAGCAAAGTCGAGGGGCTCAAAAACCATAACTCATTTCCCTTGAGCGATTGCATGGGAATGCCAGACTCTGTGCGATTGTTGTTGTTTCTATGACAGCGCACTAATCAAGAATTTCGGCCGGTTCAATCACAAATTCATAAATCATTTATATATATATGCAAACGCTCAGCGGAATGAAATGGTTTGGTCAGATGAGGGGCACAGTTTATCTCTGGGCATTTCAACACCTCAAACCAGTTTAATAATTAAATATTGAATCAAATCTAATCATTCAAATGCGAAGCATCACCCCGCACAGCCTGGTTTGGTTGAGTTTGATTGGGGAATTGCCGAAACATCGACTGAATGTTTCATTGGAGCTCCCGTGTATCCAAACACATCATTAATCAACCATTTTGCGCCTTCCCTGTCCCAATTTACTGTAGTTATATTATTTATTTTTAGCATTAACTTTTGCCCGCTATTTCTCTTTCGTCTTCCATCTCTCTGAAGGCCATTAACTGCTCGAATCGCTACCAGGATTACACATCTGATTTGCCTCCGCCGCGCAAGACGTCCTGCGGCCGTACCTCAACAACGGGCCTCTAAGCGCCAGCTCGACGATATCAAAAAAAGGCGACGACAGCCGCAATAGAAACAGCCTCAAAAATATGTCTGTATCAAAACCAAGCAAAAGTGATTGACGACTATGAAGAAAGTGATAGCAGATTGATTACCATGTGGACACTTAGTGTCCGTGGGACGTTGCCAACCGGCTAAAAGTGGACAATTATGGAGCTGAGCATGTTCCGACAATGAACGTCCACCGCGCAAATCGATAGATCAACAGACCAATGATATCAAAACAAAGCAACAAAGTAAAACACTGATACCAATAAAAAAAAAGGGAACAGCGCGTCTCAAATCGATGTCTATGATATTTCGGGAATTTTCTAGAGCTAGATATATTTGAGTATTTTTTGTAATTGTATATTTATGTAAATATATATATATATATATGGAATGCAATTTCTATAAGTTAACGTTTATTACCACCGTATTCAATATACGAATGATAAAAAAAATGTTCTTAGCTTCTTCTAAGTGGAAATCTGTAAATACCAATACCATTACAAAAGTACAGATACTAGAAAGCAAACCTCAATTCGAATCGATACAAGCTGAAAGCTATCCATTTACTTCTGCAAATCAATAAATGGGTGTTAACCGACTTTCACTCTGAGATATAGGCAGCAGGTGCCTATGTTGCTCGTGGTCGACACTTGACTTGTCTATGTTTAAGCCTGCGTTTGGTGTAACTTCAAGTTTTAAGCTGATTGTTGCTCAAGTAGTGCTGAATTCGATTTGTGTTCCATGTATTGGTCTCAGACAAAGAGGACATCGAGCTGTTCACAGTTTTGCATAATTTATTCAGATTTAATAAGTGTGCGCGGGTCCAGCGAACGGCAACTTGGGCCGATGATTTTTACACGTGGCAACTGTCTGCATGGCCGTGTCTTAACCGAATTGCCTCTCTTTCACAACAAGGTGGCGTAATTAAGGCGTATCAGTCGCTGACAGGCGTCACTTCATCGCCGTGGCAATGTAATTAAAATTTCAAATTAGTTACTCGAAGCTGTAGCAGCCGATGGAGAATGCAGGTGTTGTTCATTAGATAATATTATGGAACCTTTGACATAAGCCCGCCACCTATCAATGTGTGTGAGTGTGTGTTAGGGTGAGTTTACACGGGACTGTTAAGTGTAGAAAAACTATTGGCGCCATAAAAGGGCACGCTTCAGTCGACAGACTGTAAATGGGGCTTGAACTTGTTGGAAGTTATTGGAGCGCCCAAGCAAATAGCTAAACAACAGCGGCTACCAACACCAACAAACAGCAAACAACAATAGCAAAAATGTTATCATCATAACAATAATAATAACAATAACTGAGAGCGTAGTAACAGTTGTTGCAGCTTGCGTGTGAGACGCTGAGCATTACGAAATTGTAGCATACATTTCTGCTACATGTCTGCTGAATACAAAGCAGCTGAAACGAAAAGGAATAAAACATTCGCACTACTGACCCAGTCATAACAGTAAGAGCACACGCGAAATACAGAGAGAGCGAGAGGAGAGCAAAAAATAGAGAGTGCTTACGCGATTTAAGAGCGCCGCTTCTTAGAGAGTACAACTTCGAAAAGTGGTGAGTTTCCTTAGTTGAAGTTAACAGCGTTATAAAGAGCACTACATGTGCGGAACACTAGTATTGGAACTTGGAACAGGACTAACAGCAAAACGTAGATGGCAAGTGTCAGTAGAGAGACACGCGCAGGTCATGGTGTCGGGCAGACCTGCCTCAGTGCAGTGGGGCGTGTTGCTCGGTCAGGTGTTGCTCGGTCAGTTGGCGAGACGCCAGCGACAATCTGTGTCCCGGACTCGCTATGGTTATTTGGTCAAAGTCGTAGCGTAACCAAATGCTGATATTGAAAATGTTTTAGTTTATGGACACACACACACACAAACACACACATACAGCGAATGCAAGCAGTTGATCTGTCAATTTTAGGTAACAAATACACATAAGAGGCTACTCCTTTTAACATATGAAGCACTTTTTGTGTGCTCTTCGATAAATCACAAAATAGTTGCAAGCCTTCTACTTAGTTTTACAAAAGTCATGCCATGCACCTATTTCTGGGCGTATCTGCTTCAAATAGATGAGGAGAAATTAAACTAAATCAATTCGATATGTCATACCTTGCGTTTGGCATGAAGTGAGTAATGCATCACTAGACTAGAATAGAGTCGATATCAGTTTGTCAATATTACTTGTCTCTATGTGAACTAGTCCCTCAGAAACCAGGAGTATATCCACTATTTCGCTGGAGGCGGTTCAGATTTGGAAGTCGGCCAGATTGGCTGAACGATGAGTTTCTGTAAAAAACTTTCTCCTCGACCTGCCTTAGTAAGCTTTTCGTTTAATAACAGCTTAAGTGATAAGAAAACAAGAGTCGTTCATCGTTGTCTGACAACTGCGACTGAAGAAAAAGTTTATCAGACCCTAAAAAAAATTATATATATTATATATTATATATTTTTTATTTAATATTCTTGAAGCTTTTAAACAATAAAATTTAATTACAATTGAAATTTAATATTGATTGCTAGATATAATTAAAACGTACCGAATCTTTAATTGAGGAGAATACAGTTTTGAATTAAATTAACTAGTAATTGATTAAGCCGCATACAAGCGCTTCTCGCTCAATTTTACTAGCCTCAAACTTACATTTATAAGGGAAAAACTTAAAAAAAAAACCATAAAAAACACAATTTTCTAAAAGAAGGTAAAAGGCGTTTCGTGAATTAATTGCGGGTCCATGTTGAAGTTTCCGGCAGAGATATGAAGGGAGAGTAAGGGACGGCAACAATTTAAATTGTACTTACACATAATATAAACCATAAATTAATTTTGAATTCACAATTTTTCAAAGAAATTTTGTCGAGAACGAGAAGAACGCCAGCCAGCATCAGGGTCAGCGGTGCAGAACAGAGCAATTAGTTATTCACGCTTGCGCTTGTCCGAAGCGCAAGTTTTCTGGCCAAATCCGTAGCGACTGCGACATTCTGTATTCCGATTCGGTCGTCTTATCTATCAGAGGCTCTGCAACATCGAGGCATACACTTGACTTTTGTCGTAGTTCCTGAAGGCCTCGCGAAAGCGCAGCATCTGGTCGGCACTCAATTTCGCATGGAAATCTTGTGCAGCTGTCACGAACAATGCAATTTCGTGTTGACCCAGTTTTCGCGATGCTGCTGAAGCTGGAGTCGAGACGCCTTCATTGGACGATGCCGCACCATTGCCGAGCACCAGCGGAAATAGTTTAATCAAATGCAAATTTATGGACGCGGATAAAAAGATGATGCTCAGACCCCAGACACTTTGCTGCTCAGGTTGAGCCAAAAACGTTGGCAGCGTACAGATCAGCCAGTCCTGCAGCATTTGTAGGAACGATGAGTCAATAGCCGAGCGAAACACCTTACGAAATCACGTAGACAAAAAGAAACAAAGAAGAAAAATGAGTACACCAGTGTTAGTGAAAACTGAAAATAAGCAAACACAATTTTTGGTTACCCAAAAAAAAGGGTGTGCAGATTGTGCTGTGGCAAAGCTTGGGTAATGAAATTCCTCTTGGCCTTCAGGTTTGGTTCGGGTTAGTCAACTTTCCCAAATGACAGTGCAATTAGTGCTTTAAGCTGATGCCTTAGCCCACAACAAGGCAAGTTCCAGGCTTCTTTGTTATTCATTTCCATGCATGCACACACGCACATAGAGTGGTAAGTACAACACTGAGACACGTCCACTGTGCAACCTTGAACCCAATGAAAAAAATTGTATGGCACGACAGTGAACGACTCGGAGTGACCCACATAGTTGCGTACGTTTTTGGCCGGTCAGAGGCCAAGCTGTAGCCATGAATTCCATTAATTTTCAAGCTGCCAACGAATTCCGCACACATACATGCACACTACAAGCTGGCGTCTGACAACTGGATGAAAGTAATTCACCCTTCTGGAAGCTGTTCCAGCCAGATATTAGCGGTGCATTTGCTTCTCACTAGTCTCACATGCCAGAAAAGCAAACGCCCATGAAGCTACCAGGGCAACCGAAGGCGGACCTCAAAGTCACACAGCACCTCACACAGCATCACACACACAAAGACATGCACGCATGATTGGCTGGTAGAGGATAAGAGGAGGTAAGATGCTGCGACGTCTTTGCTTTTGCTAGCTAAGCTGAGCAGAACGAACAGCTGAGAAGTTTGCTGAGCAGATTTGGCTGCTACTCACCTGATACACAATCGTGGCAATAACATCGCAATGCGGCTGATTTATGGCCAAGAACTCCTTTATGACCTTCGTTAATATTTCATTCGGTGGCACTAAATCACGTATAATTTGGCACAGCACTTGTCCATAAGTCCAGGCGGCGTCTCGACTTGATGATTTTATACAATGCAGAAGTATATCGACTTTATCGCTTTGCAGTGCGATTATCTCCGGATCATCCTGCACAATGCCATTCGACAGCTCTGTACTTTCCAGCTGAGCGGCGGAGCCTACAAAGCACAAGGATACGATAACATAATAATAATAATAATATACATATGTATAAATGAGATAACAAGAATAAAAAGTATGACGCTAAGAACTGTACAATGAACAAGCTGTCGGTAAGACAAATACTTTTGGCCATTATTCAAATGCTGGCGACGCTTCAACACACCAAACTGCAAACGCCAACATCGGCGTCAGCATCAGCATCAGTGTCATTGCATAAACTTCCTTCGGGATATACAAAATTTATCATTTAAATTTAATGGAATTTTCGCTTGTTCGAGTTGTCTGCTCTTGAGAGCCCCTTCTTCTCCTGACGGGTCTGCGTCGCAATATATATTTTGCATATCTATGTGTGTGTATCAAAGTCCGATTCAAATCGAATATGTAATCGCTACTGTTCAGCAAAGTTCAGTTGCTTGTTTGCGAGCCGGACAAGAAAAGAGCTAATCTCAATGTACGACATATACTTAGTTTCACCGTGTAACAGATTGTCTAGTTAAGAATCCTCCACTATAAACAATTAAAAGTTCCTTAGTTGAAAAAGTTTAACTCTTAGATAACCTGCACCCAAATCTCTTCAACTATCGTAAATCGGACAAGTCGTAGATAGTGAAGCCCAAACGTGCAAATATTAAATCATAGTGGTCCTCAAGCCACTTTCAAATTGGGCTGTATATATCAAATTCTATGAATGTCAACCATATTCGATATCCTGTCCTCTTTAGCGGACAATATAGCAGCAAATATTTATTATTGCAAACGGTTAGGAAAATGTCAACATTTTTTTGCTGTTTTGTGAGCGTTTTGTGTCGTCTTGTGCTTGACGCATTTGTTAATTTTTTTTGCGCAGCCATTCACTTTATTAAAATAGGCTAAACAAACGAGCAAAAAGTGCGCCACGCAATGGCCAACTTCCACTTAGCTACACTTCGCCCTGACTGGCTGCGAGAGCCTAAATATCACCCATGCTTCTGCCAAACTGGCACATAAGGGGGTGTGGTCAGCCGTCAGTGCAAACATTGACCATTTTCAAAGGGTTTGCATGCTGTGCGCATTTGCCAAGAACTGGAGAGCGAATTGCACATCGTGCACGTACAACAAGCAAGAAAAATACATGTAGACGCGTAGTGGTTCGCGCCCTGACCATCACATTGTTTGCCACCCACATTTACACACATAGCTGCCATCGTTTTAGTCAAAAGCTGCGCCAAGCTGCTGCACACATTTACTCACTTTGCCCAACAATCTAAGCATCAAGTTTAAAATTGAATATAGTGCGAGAAAGCGAAAAACAGAAAATCAAAGTACTATGACAAAAAAAAATCGAAATACACGAAGTTAAACGGCTTACAGCTAAGCGAATTACCCAGAGAAATAGGCTTTTAAGTAACAACTGCGAGATAATAAAGCCAAAATAACCAAAATGGCGAAATAGCCAAAATATTTTGTCTATGCAGATTGGGTATAAAATTTTGCTGTTATAGAGTTAAGTGCTCATTTTTACGCCAAATGGGCAGCACACAATAAAAGAAAATAAAACTCTAGTTACAAAATATTTCAGCATTTAAAAAAGAAAACATTTTTGCATTTTGTCAGAAGAGTTAAACTGAGTATGCAGTGAGTGTGAAGTACTTCTGAGCGAATAATTGTTGGCGTGCCAGCTAGCCAACTTGACGAATTGATAGCAAATGAAATCATTCGGTATTTAGCAAAAATCAGCAGTAATTACCAACGCATGTTCTTATACTCACAAACAAACGCAGTCATGGCAACAATGGGCAGCAAAAGGCAATTCTAAGAAATTTGCTCCTTGAAGCATTGACTTTTGTATTGTGGAACAATTAACCAGTTGGCATCAGGGAAAACTTAACATAAACTAATACTATAGTAAATGCAAGAGATATTATCCAATTGACTGTTCTCTAGCTTCACACTCTGGCTTAAGGAGCTTTTATATAAGCCACAATTGGGTAAGATATTTTCTATTTTTCTTCATAAATATTCCTTGCTGACCCTACAACAACAATAATAAAAGCGACATTAATTGGGCTTCGCGGCTATTGTGACATTAAATAAAATTGCTAAATATTTTCGCTTGCCGCTACTCACATCTTCAAAAATCTGTTTGTTATTTTGGTTGTCTCGATATTGTTGTTGTGTATATTTTACTTGTTCTTCTTTCCTTTATCTTACTTACCCAAATACATGCAAGACAAAAGCAATTTCAATGCTGGAATTGAAAATTTCTCATTTTCCATCTTCAGCAGCTCGAGCGCAAGTTTTTCAATTTTATGTCGCAAGTGCGGTGTAACCACAGTTCCGCCCCCACTACCTCCACCAGTGGCGCCCGATCCCGCTCCAATTGCAGCTCGCCCAGCAGCCCTTCCGGTGGTTTCAGTTGAGGTAGGCGTTGCTTTCGTACAGCTACTATTCACCACAATACGCTCGAGACCCTGGGAAAGGCAGAATTTTATAATAAAGGGAAAAAATCAAAATTAATTGACAGTAGATAAGTAGAATACATAATATATATATTTATATAAATTGTATATATGTATCTCATAGAGAAGCATTTTGTGGCGATTCGCTTTCTTAAGTCGATTTTTTCTCTAGTAATGGCCACGCTAATTGAGTGGTAAATTGTTATTGTTATTTACCGCTGTTGTCGCCGCACGCTGTCGCGCTGCCCCACTTTCACCCACTACCACCACTTGCTACCATTTCAACATCATAGCTCAAGTAGCAAAAAAACAAAAAACAAAAAAATAACTTTGCAAAAACCAAAAAGACTAATTGAATTGGATTTAATTTAAAATTCAGTGGAAATGTTCAATGGACGGAAGTATGCATTGAGAAAAAAATCTTATTGTAAATATACACTTCGCGAAATTTGATTAAGGGCGCTCGTGCCAAGCCGAACGGGACCTTGTTTACACATTTTATAACGGTGCTTCTTCTTACACTGTTATGATGCATTGGAATGAAAGTTCCGTTCGGTTTTTCCAAGATTTTAGGAAAGGAAAAACACTCTAACCTGAGGAGATAGCTACGATCCTTGCTTACAAGGATACTGGGTTCAGCAACAGGGAAATAGCAATTAAATTACGTCGATCGGCATCAGCAATTTATAACATGTTAAAATTAAAAGAAAACTAAAACAAACAATGCTAAAAAAACCAACGGCAAAAAATTATCATACAGGCAAAAATCTGCAATCTTTCGGGCTGGACTGGATAAAAATGCTACGGCATCTAAAATTCTCTTTGATTCAAGGTTACAAATATGAAAGCATCGTGTTAAACAAATTTCTCAATCTATTGGTTTGGAATAAAATGAGTCAAAATATTAACGAAGGCCAGATTAAATGAACACATCTCCTGGACCCAGGAATGGGAAAATGTTGTATTTTCTGATGAGATCATAATTTTATTATAAATGAGATCAATATGAGAATATATTTTCGACTATAACTTAGGTGTATCTTATCCGACCTTGATGAAATTTACGCAGTTGATCAATAATATGCATATGCATATTATGTATTAATTAGATTCTGCCTTTAAAATGTAGCATTTATTGCTATCGGAAATATAAATGTATCGATATTCGAGAAATGGAGGCAGTTATTGATAAAAAATAAAGCAAACTTGATCTGCGCCAGGTATACGATAACCTATTTTCCAAATTTGAAGTCTCTAGTTCGTATAATTTCTGAGATCTGCGTGTTCCTACAGACAGACGGACAGACGGAAATGGCTATATTGACTCGGTTATTGACCATGATGGGGCCGGATATGCTTCCTTCTGCCTGCTACATTTACACAAAACAATTTGACCCTTTTTACCAATGGGTTCAGGGTATAATTAAATTAGGGACGGAAACAAGACTTAATTAGTCTATATACAGTACAAAAACGATTTGTTCTCGACAAATTCAATCCGTATTTTCTTAAAAAATTTAACTAATACTCAGATGCACACATATTTGTCAAGAACTGTTGTCAGCGGTGCCCCCAATTAGGTTATCTAGTCGCATGTTGACATCAACGATATCAAAGGCTATTATAATCGCAATTTCTCGATTATTAAATGGGAAAATTATGAGCACTGGCTAAAGAATTTATTATTCATGTTGCCATGTTGTCAAATAAACGATGTGTGCACAATGTTTAAGCAACAATTTCATTACATTGGACTTTGACCTGTGAGCCATTACCAAAACGTGAACTCTTGTGCATACACACACGGACAAATACAATATGGTATGAGGCGACTTGTTTGCAACTTGTGCTTTTCTGACGCTCTGTTTTTGGCCAATGATCATTTTCCTGTTGGCTTCGCATTTTTTCTGTGTCTGCCTGTTATGAGAACGTAGAATTTTTTTGTGTATGTCGTAGTTGGCTGGCTGATGGGCCTCTTGAAAATTGTCAATCAAAATACCAATTAAGCGCGACGTGGTGGCTGTCTGAATTGAAGTCGGCCACCAGATTGTTTAGGGAAATGGCTGAGCGTTTAGGGCCATCAATGGAAACGTTTGTCAACTTGAAAGGCGTATCAATGTGTGTCTTTGACAAGGTATACTTACATGTAGTACGCACAGATAGAGCTCCTCGTTGTGGGTGTTTTTCAGAATATTACTAGACGCAATTATTGTGTTCGATAGCAAATGGCATTGCGGTACGAATTTCGATGTCCACTCAATCAGGCTAAAATTTAGCGTCCAAACTAGTTTAGAATGAGCATCACTGAACTGCAACGGACTGAAAATTAAGTAAAATGTCAAGTTAAGTTCGATTACAAATTTTTAAGCGATGTAAGCGACGCAGAAATCAATGCAACAAACTTTGAAACGCTATCCGTTGGTGTATGCGGTATGCCGCAACATTTTCATGAACAACTTGTGAAATGTTCGAAAGCAAAGCAACTGAAGTGCTGAAATATGAACTTTCATCAATAGCCGCAGCAAGCATTAAGCGAAAATTTACATGAAAGCAGTCTACTAGCCTCGGCTGCAATGCCAATAATTACAATTTGACTAGGAGCAGCGGCAGTAGCGGTAGTCGAGACAGTGCCATAGATCAAGCATTTCGCTTGAGTGGGTAAAATCTATCGACAGCCGCAACAACAACCATTATGGCCATGGAACCTACATCGAATTATTATTTTGACTTTTTGTATCGCGAGAAAGTAAAGCGCAGCATGTGTTGCAGTCGCAATCCTTAACACGTTTTTATAACGCCACAAAAGGCAGTTAGGTAGATCGCAATGCACGTAATGCAAAATATGAATTTTCACCATTATTTGATCTGGCGACCAGGCGTTGATAACGGTCCCAAACCAATACACCGAGTACACAGAGTTTTGTTGTTTGTGGTCTTAGCCAAGATGTGGCAATGAGTTTTCATGATGCAACTGATGCCTAATCACAGGTTGCCTGGCAGCATTAATTGCTGCCAAGAACTTGAGATTTACGCAATGAGTAAACAGACCCCAAAGTTTAACTACTAACACTACACATATATGACTACATGGGTGTGTGTGTGTGTGTGTTTGAATTACCTCTCATCAATGATACCATGCCGATTGATATAGCCAACAATTAAGTCACGCAGCAATGCGAGCTCATCGCTCAGCTTGCCTATTGCCGTATTAGTCCTGCTGCAGCATTCCAACAGGCAGAGTAAGCCCTGAAGGGTCGCAATGCGTATGAAACAGTGTGAGCTCTTCAAATAGACGTTGCCAATCAGTGCCACCAAGTGCTGCAACTCGCTGTGGCTTGGTATCAGCAGTGCCTGTGTGCGGCACAGCAAGTAGATTATATGCTGCAATAAAAAGAATTATAAATAGAAGAATATGCAATGAAAGATGTAGTTAATGCTATTTTGAAGTGGGAACGTTTTAACTTGCCTCATGCGATATGGTATCGTCCATGGGAATTAGCTCCTGAAGGCGAAGCGTGCGCTCTTTAATCCACTTGATTTGATCACGACTCTCGCAGATTTCACAGAACTTGACCAGATTTGGCAGCACCAATATGTGATTTTGCTAGAACAATTGCATTTCCAATTAGTCTGATTTGGCTTGTAATATCCGATCTCGGCCATGCTGCATTGGCGGTGCATGTGACTGACCTTCATGCAGTTAATTCCCCAGTCGCTTTCGAACTTACCTCTATCATCTGCTGTAGAACGTCAAACACAAGCTGCGTGCTACTGCGAAAATCAATGCCCGTCAGCTGTGCAAAATGTCTATAGTTGCGCCAGGCGGTGTCACTCATGCTGCCGGATTGACTCTGCCTGTCCAGTTCGCAGCCTGCGCCAAACGCCTCATCCAGGCCAGTTGCCCCGTCGTCGTAGGGTAATATGTGTGCATATGCTTCCATTTGAGCCCAGCTAAAATCGAGATCGCATTGATTGACCGTAAAATTACATGTACCAATCACATTGTCCTCCCTCGGCTGGCGCTCCAGATTGGCCAGATAGAATACGTTGTATGTATCGACAAGCAGTTGCACTTTGTGCAGTTTTTTTAAGCTATAAATGAAAAATTATAAAATTAAGTTAACTTTAGCTGTGCTTGGTATATCGATAAAAGTAAATTAACTTTATCTGTGCTTAGTAAACTATTAGACAATTATTAAAATTTATATAGCATGTCAAAAATATTGGAACTTCTTTCTCTATAATTAACAAAGAATTGCATGATTTTATTAATTTTGCTTTTATTTTATTACTTAGTGCTTTTTGTTATTGACGCATTAAAAAGATTTGTGTCCACTTGCTAAATATTAATTTGAATTTTCATCATTTTCAATTTTTCATAATTCTCAATTTTTGTTGACACTCACCTAATGCTGTCACAATTGATGCGTTGCCAGCGAGTCGTATGATAAAACTGACTGCTGCCATGGCCGAGGAAGGGAAAAGTTGTATACGTTGTTAGCAGCTCCATGATGGCCTGCAAGCAGAGCTGCTTGATCTGGAATTGCTCCTGCTGATCGACCATGTGCTCATCGTACAGCTTATTGATTAACAGCAGAAATGTCATAAAGTACTCCTCGAACTGCTGACGTGTAGTGTAACCAAAAATGGAGAGCCTGTGGCAAGGAGTAAGAGCATGAATGTGTGTGTTTGTTGAATAATAAATAAATTGCAACAGCCATTTAAATTTTGCTTAGGCAAATTTAGTTAACAAAGACCGTATAAATTTAATTTAATTAGTTTAAGTTCTTTAAATATTTAAAAGCCAAAAATCATAATTTGCCATTGATTAGTTTTATTACGCTCCAAGCAACTAAATTTCTACTTCGCAACTGTGTGTGCACTTAAACATTTGTATGTGATATCGATGTTGTGTGGCAAAAGTTATATGAAATTGTTTTTCTTTGAGCTCAGCGGTTTGGGCGCAATTAGCCCAAACCAACAAACTAACGCCCCATATCGCTGGGTGAGCTCTGATTGTCTACCCTCTCTCAGTCACTATCTGATACGCACATACGCACATATGCATTTATCTCACTTTGCTGCTCATAATTTGTTTATATCCCTGCGTGGCTTCTCTTGCTGCTGCTGTTATGGGTTTCACTTCAGGACATCAACTCGCTAGCCTGCGTCTAAAGTGCTAATTCATACTCCTATGCCAGCCTCTGGCTGTCACAATGTCATCCTCATAGTCGTCGACGTCGGCACAGCTTCATCTAATAGAGCTGTTGATGTTCTGCTCAGTCAGTCCTTTGGGGGATTTTGTCGTTGCCGCGAGCTGGGCGCTGGTTGTCTGGCTACTGTCGTGGTCTGTGTGTGGTGCTGTTGCTGATGACGCTGATGTGGTTTGATGTTTGCGCTTTTGCAATGCTAAGAAAAATGGGTTACACGAGTGCCACTTTAAAGTCAAGCATTGAATGTTCGGCCGGTCACAGAGAGACGTGCACAATAAACACACACACACTCAGTCATATTGTTATACACCAAATTCCTGGCTGTTGACAAGAGTTGGCAGCGTAATGATGACGGCTGGTAATGAAACAATAACAACAACGTAGCTAGTGGTAGCAACAGCAAAAGCATCAGTAGCGCTGTGGACGCTGTCAAGCGAGAAGGACGAGGCAATCAACCGCTCAGTCATGGACCAAACGACACCGGGCAACCGACATAAGCACTGTGATGACAATGACAACTTACAAGTCAGCACACACAAACACATATGCAAAATACATATAATACTGTTGTTTTCATATACGGTTTAGCCAATATTGTTCTTATCCGTTTCTGACATGTCTGACGGAGAATTGTCAGCAACAATTTTCTCTTCTTGTAAATACAATAATGCCAATGATAGTGATGTGAAGTCAAGCTGATCACCTGAATTATGGAGTGAATAATTTAAGTGGCCCAAGGTTAGCATCTGACAACAGCATCCGTAACAGGAAATGTTTCAGTCAAGTATTCACGAATAAAAACGTAGCACCAAAGTTTTAACTCTCTGATTGATTTGGAAACAGATGAGTATATATATTCCACATTTTATGTCTTTAGCACACAGGCGGATAGACTGACGTAAGGCATGAAGGACATTCAACAAACTCTATATACTCTCATACCTATACGACTAGGAGATGCCCAAAACACAGCTGCTGCGCTATATTCTATTTTTATCCATATTCGCAAGACGGTATGAGGTATCAGGTATAATATATTATTATAATAATAAATAGGCTTGATGTGATATACGAAATCTTATATACCAAATTTGGAGTCACTAGTTCTAACAGCCTCAGAAATTTGCGTTTCATACAGGCGGCCATGGCTAGATCGACCATTTGTTGTTAATCCTGATCAAGAATATATAAACTAACAGAGGCTTCCTTTTGGTTCTTACGTATATTAGCACTATAATGTACTCTTTTTACCCATTTCTAATGGGTTCAGGAAATAAATATTAATTGCTAGATTTTAATTTTTATCGATAGTTAATTGACAGTATCATCTACAATTACTCACCTCTTGACAAACTGGCGCAGCACATCCACATCACTCAGGCTATCCACAGGTATGGGGGGCAGCTTGCCATCGCCGGTGGCAGTGGTTGCCTGTTGCTGCTGCTGCTGAATTAGCTCATAGGGTGTCACTGCGTAAGCATATAACTGATGTGTGCGCAGTAGCGAGGTGCCAATGGATGCAATAAGGGTCTTGAAGAATCGAGATAGACAAAAAGTTTGTATTTGTAGGTTGATAATTGTCCAATTTTGAATGTCTCTCACCAGGGGCACTTGAACCGGCGCCAACTCATGACCGGAAAACTGCCAGCGGCTAAATTCGTTGACTGTCAGCACTTTGCCGTTATGCAAGGACTCGATATCAATTTGCGTTTCAATCAATTTGGCAAGGAAAATAGCCTGGGATGCCGGCTCTGTACTTTGCAGACGATGTCTATGGTAGAAAATTGTATCCTGCAGCATGTGGCGTGCAGCAAGCACTGGCACTTCGAGCAACTCCACACGCAAGGCATCTGTACTGGAATTGATTGCCCCCCAGATACGTGGCTGCTGCAACATTGCATCCAAACAGCCCAGTAGCACACCCAGCCCATCCTGGCCACGATCTGCACTGAATCCAGCTTGTAATAGTTGCACTGCCGCGCTGGTCAAGCAGCGCATATATGAGAGTAGTGTGGGCAGCTGCTCCGGGCGCAGCAAATGCTCAGCCACAAACTTCTCGATGTGTTTCGCGTCGATGTAAATGAGCGCCGTTTGCTCGAGGCGCCCTATGGACACAAGCAACGTAGTAAGCGCACGTGCCACATCCAACTTCTCAACATCGCCGCCCACCTTCTCCATATCCTGCTTTTCAGCCAGCCGCGACATGAGCGACGCACAGGCCACACGCGCCAGCGGCGGCAACTGCATGTAGTTAATGTGGGGCGCATGTTGGATGCACTTCTGCCTAAAGGCAGCCACCATTGATGTAAGCGAGCCGTCGAGTGCATGACGCAGCAGACGCGCCTCTTGCACTGGACCCAAGCTGCGGAACAGACGCTGCAGCTTGGCCTCCGATGGTATTTCGAGCAGCAGCCGCATCAATTGCTGTTGCTGCTGCGACGCGTCCGCATGCTGTGTGGCAAATTTAATAACCTGTGGCAAATGGAGAGGGCAAACGAATTAAAAAACAAATAAGCAAAAGCAAAGCAAGGTGCAAAAGCGTGCCATCGCTAAGTTGAGTGGGCCAACTCATTTACCTGCGCAAACAGCCATTCCTCATCAATAATACGCGGAGGCGCAGCAGTGCCATTGTCATTTGGCCATTCCAGGTCCTTTAGTCTTCAATGAAATATAAACAAAAACTCATGTTAATTGGAAAATTTTGTTGAGTAAATCGCTTAAAGTGAATTAGTTATTGCCTAAATTGCGAGCAATTAAAAAAGCTCTCAGAGAGGCATATGGGACTGCGGCGAGCACTTCTTGAAAAATTGATTTAAATATTTGCCAAGAGTCACAGCTTTCAGCGCATAATTGTGCACATTACTTACAGCATGGTGCGCAATTCGTCTTGGTCCTCATCGCCGGCCAGTTCGCCATGCATCAATCTGTCATAGATGTCGCTCCTAGTGGTCGGAGTACTTTTGGCGAACAGTTGTCGTGCGAGCCGCTCCATTGGTAGCTGCATTGCACGTTGCCCGTCATGCAGCTGATGAAGTCGACTAAGCAGCTGTAGCGATTGCAAAGTACAAGTTGCATAATTGTCAGAGTCACCAGCTGAGTGCTCAACCTGGGTCTCACAGATGCGGTAAAGCAGGCGTAAGACTCTGCGAATCGAGTACTGCAAGGAAAATAATGGATGTGAACAAAGGCACCGCATTGGCACAGGAGGCTTCATTATAATGCAAAATACCGATTCCGACTTACTTTGTTCAAGTAAGGAGCGTTTCTCAGCAGCGCCGCCTGCAGTAGTGAGCCGCATTCGGGACGTACTTGACAGAGCTCGCAAAGGAATTCCAAGTGGTCAGCAATTAGGAAATTCAAATATTTGCGGGCGCACAGACGACGCACTTGTTGCGGACTCAAATCCACTACCTGCAATTAGTTGGTTATGAATTGCATTCAGATGATGGTGTAGCCCAACCTCCCACTGCCTCTGGGCTAAGCCATTAGCCGACAAGTGCCGCATATTCGAGTGGCAATCAATTAAAATCATGCGCTTTAAATCAGACAATGTCCCAGCCAAAAACAGTTTAAATAACCATGGTCTGAGCCAAAGAGCAGACGAGTGACGAAGAACCTAAAACCGGAAACCAAAAACCAAACCTGATGCGGTGAACCACAGAATTACGAGCACGAAAACTGTCTGGTGGCCAGTCTCTTACTGTTACTGTTGTGGAGCAGTCAGTTGCCAAATCAGCTTCCAAATTCAAATTAAACTAATGTGCGACCATACACTACCTGTACCCCCTGCCCGTTCCTGCCCTTCATACTTACCGCATTTCCATGGCAAACTTCGTGCAGCATTGCACGGTGCAGGCTCAATTTCAGCGGCAGCTCCGACGCCTGCGCCAACAGCACCGTTGGATCCATCAAACGCATGGACAGCAGGAGCTGCAGGCAGGCGAGCAGCACAGGTTCCAGGGCTTCGCTGCCGGCAACGCCCTCAACATCGGCAGTCATCAAGAGCAAATTGTAGTATTTACAGAGAAATTCAGATTCGGCCAAAACCAAACGAAAAACTGATTGTAGCGAATCCTTGTGCCGTGAGCGACAGCAAACATTGTGCAGTGCGTTAACGAAGCGCCTGGCCAGTTGGCAGTAGGCGTGACTGGCCGTGCATGAGCCCAAATTGCAGCCAGCACCTAGTGCGAGTAGCGCATCGAGACAGTCAAGAAGCTTCTCGCTCAAAACTTTAGCAAAGTAGTTAATTTCGCTTATCATGAGCGGCGAGGCGTCTCTTTTGAAGGCGGATGCTCTGGCGGCAGCAGCTGCCGAAGACGTCGAAGGCGCTTCATCTTGCAATTGCAGAGTGGTTGTTGCTTTTGTTGCTGCTTCGGCGGTGGCGCTGGCCCGAAGACGCCTCTCGGCCGTTGGATTATTTTTCAAATAAAGTTTTATGTGATTCACCAGATAAATTTCTTCGGTCTTAAGTATAACGTTTTCGAGAGTAATCATTGCCAGTGCTAAATCACTGAAGTTGCCAACGTCCTGCAAGAAAAAGAGAGTGCATGAGCGTTAGGTTTGACGATGACTCGCATTTTAAGCCGACAAACGAATCAACATCAACATATTTTCCGGCAGTAATTAGAAAGTATACCCCAAGCACACCCATACACACACACACACACACATATTCATTCCGTGCATTCATGCAATTAAATTTGTGACACGTTGCCAGCGTTTAATGTACATATAAGAATTTCTCTGGAACGCCTCTTGCTCGCATTTTTAATTTTCACCCGCAAAATGTTATGTAAGTTGTGGTGCAATTTCAATTTCAATTAAAATGTGGATAGCATAAGTTAAGCCAACCTCCTAAACGCACTCAGAGATGCATTATGTACATCCTTTGGTTAACGATAAGGAAGTTTGAGGTGAAAGGATGTGATGGTAAGGCTGTTGGCAAGCCGCGTGTTGACTTATGCGCTCATTGCCCGACATAATTAATGAGGCCCACCTGAATGGCAAAAAATGCGCTATGATCAATACGACAAGCACAGAAGGTTTTAAAGAATTGCTCGCTGTAATGAGCAGCATCTTATATTTACTTTTCATACCTACATTTTGTTTTCCATTATAAATTTGAATCTTAATTAAATTTTAATTGATCAAAATTGGAAGCTGTGTTTAGTAATCACAAGTTAAATAACATCAAACACGCATCACAAAATATAAACGAAAATATTTTTAAGTAGCCTTGCGACTTCCGAAGCAACGATAACTTAAATTACCAGTTTTTGTTTAGACAAGCGATGCATCCGATCGTATCAACGGATATGATACTGGGTGAGCTCAGTTAAGCGCCGCATATGCGGCACATATGTAAGTAGATATAACACTTGTTGAGTAATTAAGTTGGTTTTCGAATAGCACTACGGTCTGGGTGGCAGTCACGTTGCTTTGGCTGCAACTCTGTGATGGGCATGGTGTGGATGGTCTAATAGCTCGGTAGGTTGACAGTTAATGCATATGTAGCTTAAATGCGCATTAATAGTTTAAAATGTGCGACGTTGAAGTGTAGGTATTAAAAATGTCACGTATGCGACATGTGCCACATTAACTACGGCGCCACAAGAAACAACAACAAGAACAGGTGCATATATACAGTGACTCACGGCTCAGTTTGACCTGTGCCTAGCAAAAAATTTGAAGTGCTATAAAATTTAAACAAAGAAACCAACGCAAAATGTTTAAGTGCCAATTTGTTTCATGTTATATCACGTTTGAAAAAGAAACTTTAGTTTTTATTAAAATATTAATTAATTAATTAAAATTAGTCAAAAACTGAAAAAATATCCAAAATACATGTCACCGCTGACTTTGACCAGTCTTAAAAAAAGGAACATATTTGCCGTATAAAAGCTTAAATAAGGATGTTAATACTTAGTATGATATCCTTTAGCCTTAACAACTTCCCTTAAGCTATTATTCATGGAAGATACCAGCTTCCGGGTAGTTTCTGGACTGTTTTTGCTCCACTCATCCAGCAGAGCATTCTTGAGGTCGGATCTGTGATTCCTGATGTTATTTTCCAGCAGAGCCCACAAATTTTCAATAACATTTAAATCTGGAGACTGGGCCAATGGAATTATCATGTGGGGGCAGTTCCAGATAAGCCAGGACTGTACTAATCCGGACTTATGCTTGGTTGTTGTCCTGGTCGTTGGCCTGGTAGAACCGGAAAGTACGTCGGATTCCTAGCTTCTCGACACTTTGGAGTAAATTTTCCCTTAATATATTTAGGTACACATTCTTGTCCATTATTGTTTCAGTGGACACCAAATTTCGGACGCCGGCTGCCGAGATACATGCGCCATACCAGGACACTTCCTCCGCCGTGCTTGACTGCTGCCTTTAGGTTTTTGGGACTCAACTCAGTATTGGACTGTCGCCACACATAATTCCGTCCGTCCCAGCCAAAAATGTTTAATTTGGACTCATATGCAAATATGACTGTGTTCCAGAACTCCAAATCCTTGTCCAAGTGGGTTTTGGCGAACGTCATCCTAGTTCCTTTATTTTTTGCGCATATAAAGGGCTTCTTTCGTGGTACTCGGGCATGAAAGTCATGTTTGCGCAGAACCTGGCGCACAGTTTCCACACTGCACTTTTTCCCCATTTCATCCTCCACATGTTGAGTCAGTTTTGGAGCCGATAGCTTGGGATTTTCCCATATTTTCCTGATGATCCTCCGCTCATCCTGTTCGGTGAAAATCTTGTTTGGTGCCATTCTGCCCTTGTCCTCTATCCGATTTTCATCGACGAAGGGCCGAATGATATAATATACAGTTGACTTGCTCAGATTGACCATTTCAGCTATTTGGCGATGTGAATATCCGATCTTGAAGTGTTCCAGGATGAGATTCCGCTGTTCAATGGTAGTCCGTTTGCCCATAGTCCTTGTTGGCTGGTTGCACCCAGGATGCAGGATATAACTAATCTGACTACGAAGGATTGGTCTATTTATACCGAAAATAATCGACCTGACGTAAAAAATCCGGGTTTTATGGCACCCAGGTGTCCATAATGACACAGGTCAAAATGACCTGGGACCATAAATTAAGGTACTTTTTTACATAACCCTCGCTAGCGGGTGGGAAACCCCCAGTTTATTGGGGTCATATATTAATTTTGGTGGTTAATATATGTACCTGCCATCGGTCTTTGGAATTTTTGAAAAATAATGTATAATTAGTTTATGGCAGGCAATTCAAATTTTTGCTACACACTGGTCAAACTCAGCCGTGAGTCACTGTATATATATATATGGCTTGCTACAGAAAAAATCTGCACCTGTATGTACATGTGGGACAGGAGAAAAGGGAGAAATGACCAATCGTTACCCCTCATAAGAACCACTGATGCATGAGTGTTAAATGAACCATTTGCCAACTTTACAAGCGACACTGCGTGACAAATAAGTACAAACAAAATTAAGGAAAAGAGAAACATACGAGAAATGTGTTCTATCATTATACAGATATTTTTGTGAATCTCTTGTACCTATTTATTAAAATGAAATATAGAAAATTCGAATATTTTCCAACAAAATTTTCCTTTTCGTTATGTTATCTTCGAACTGAATTTTATAAAATATAAAAGATGATAATATTTATTTGATATCTTATGAAGTTGCATAAGTGAGAATGTGTGAAAGTGATTATCAGTGATATCACAAAAGCATTTGAGTGCTTTGAAAAGTTTCAACTTATTTAAAGGAACTTCATTAAAGAATATATATGGTGGTGAGGCTGTTCTAAATGCCTGAATTTGCGAATTGAATTAGTTAAGGTGAAGTTAGACAATTCTTGCATTGCTCAATGTCCGCTGGCTGTGTGAGTTACCACGTGAATTTTGAAAGCTTAAACTTACCTGCTCAATAAAGAGCTGCAGCAATTGCAGAAATCCTTTAATGTCGGCCAACACATAGTTGCCATTGTTACGAAAACAGCTTTCCAGCAGCCGCAGATCACCGAATGTGTGCACTCGCAGCTGTCCAGTGGCGAGCGAGCGACAAACTAGGTCATATATGACATTCGCATCCTGGGAGCTAAGGTATGTGGGCGCATCAAGTTGCTGCAGGCTTCGCTCGTAGAGCAGCACCAGTGCCAACAACTGCTGAACGGCGCGTGCATCAATGAACTTTTCTAGCATGCCCAGTACAACTTCCTTTTGTGTGTCCAGCTCGCGTCGCTGCGCCATCAGCACTTCCTTTGTCTCCTGCGTCGGCACAGCAGTCAACGGACTCTGGCAGCTGGCACGCTGTTGTGTCGCATCCAATTCTAGTGCCTCAACGATCGGGTTGTGCATGAAGAACAACTCATAGCTAAGCGTCTTAAGCGCCAGAAGCGCCCCATTCCGAACAGCACCATTTGCCAACAAATTGTTGGTTATGCTTATAATCTTCGGTATGGTAATGAGCTGACGATCGCTTTTGTGTGTCAGCTGCATGAGAAACTTGACCATTGCTGGCACTATTATCGGTGCATTTCTGGGACGGAAAATCCAGATTAAAAAATAAGTAATATTTAAAATTCAATACCTTTAGAGAAAAATAGTATAATCTCTTATAAGTATTTGGATTTTTCAAAAAATACCAATTCCTCTTTAAAACCCTGTGAACCTCCCATAACGTTAAAAAAAAACTGAACCGATTTTAATCTCGAGCCCATTTTGGTCATGGCTTTACATAAAGGTAAAGTACTTAAAATAAATATATAGAAACGGAAACAGTTATTCTGCTATGAAGTACGATTAAGTCGACATTACGATTGATACATCATTTTTGAGCGTTAGGCATGCTTTTATAATATTTTTTATATAATGCGAATTTATAATTTTAAAACAGACTATACTTGCTAATGCGGCTATTTATTAACCCCAAAATGTATTTACCTGTCTATTCCACTTTCAATTAGATCCAAATTGTTGAGTATTTGCTCGAATATAACGTTTTTGGAGTCCAGTATGCTGTAAGTAACGTTCAGATCCAGCAGCTGCGATAATAACATCAATATGGGCGCCTGTATTAGCGCATTCGACTTCATAAAGAGCTGGGAGTGGTGCAACATAAATGGAAATGTATAAATACAAGTGGCAGGCAAATGTTTATCATACATTAAATATGAAGAGTGCACATTGCTGCGCGTGTGGCATGAGCTTTGTGTCTGCGCAGTTGTAATTGGTAACTAGTGAAATTAATTAGAAATTGGCGACTCACCGTCAAACAGTAGATGACAAGCGGCTCGAATAGTTTTATAAGCCGAACGCAGTCACTTGCCGGTGGCACGTCCGCCTGCATTCCCTGCACAAAAAGCGATCCCAGAGAGGGGGGCTCTTCAATTTTTGCTGTTGTTGTTGTTGCCATTGTAGTTGTCGTTGCCACAGCCAAGCTCACGGAAGCTGCTGGCAACAATTTAGAGGCGTATCCAGCGCGCTTTGCCACAAAATACTGGCGCACAAATGTGTCATGGTAACCAGCGACTTCTCTTTGCACTTGGCCGGCAAAATTTTGGCCAAATAAATATTTTAACAGTTGCCGCAGACATGCAACGCACTCGCCGGGAGCATAATTTATTAGTTTGGTCAAATACTGTAGTATTTCTTCAACTAATTTCAGAGCTGGCGCATTTGAAGTTCCAAGCACTCCGGTCACTGGAGGCGCTGATGCCTCCAGGCACAGACTCAGCGCATTGAGGCAGCTCTTTAGCAGGGAAATTAATAAGCCGCCAGCATCGTGATTTATGGTTATCTGCAAGCAGAGACAAAAGACGAGATAGAAAAAATCGGAGATACGCTAGTCATGCACAACGGGATGCAGCGTACACATTAAGTCTCAACGCGCAGCTAAGTCAAAAAGTTGACGACAACAGTCAAGTACGTTGCGAGCATTTCGTCGCTTAGTGCATTTTTACAACTAATTGCGAGGAGGCGTTGTCCAAAAGTATATTGCATATAAAAAGGCGCATTGCGTCGTACGTGCGCTGCAATTGAAGCTGCGATTGCAAACTGGATAGAATTGGAAAATCTCAGGCCACGTGCCCGTAGAACTTTTACCATTTACTAGCGCCAACGCCAGCGACAGCTTCACTTCCGACTTGATGGCGGTTTGCCCCGACTTCACTGCCGTGTATACCTGAGGCTTTGACTTACCTTGTAGCTGTCATTAGCACCTCTTAAAATGTTGTAAAGCTTCATGTAAACGTAATCGCTGGCAAAGTAACCCATCGCCATCAATATCGTACGCTCCCCGCTCCCGCTGCTGTTCAGCGTGAAAAGCTCACTTTTCCCCGCCTTGTACGTTTTGCTAGTGCTGCTTGGCTGCACAGGACGCTGATTGCCCACCAGATGATAGTAAATGTTGAGCAGCTTGACGCAGTGACGCAGCAGAAAGTCCAGCTGGGCGGTAGCCAACACATCGCCAGAGCTGAGCATGCTACCTGCAGGCAGATAGAGAAAAGAGGCAAATGTAGAATATGGAAAGTATTCGCAGTATTTTAATGACAAAGGTAGCAATGTACGCTATACAAGCAATTGTGTTAAAATGTCAACACGCGCTTCAAATTATACAAATCCCGAGTAATTGCAGATCGGAAAATTAATAATTAATTTAAAAGATTTGCTATGGTAAAATATAAACTATCCCACTATATAAACATCAAAAGAAAACAATTAATGAGAAATTAAAGCAAAATGTGCATTGGTATCCAGCAAAAAACGCCGCGAAGTATGCCATGATGTACACAAATCCACTTTTTTAAATGTGTACTTGGATCTGCACGCGTGTATTCAGGCATGCAGCATTTCAATTTATATGTCAACAATGCAATACAATAGTAAATAAATGTATATTTGTGCTCGTAAATAAAATGCCAGCACAAAAAATTATTATGAAAATTAATATTTTTCCGCAAACAAATTATATTGTAGATGCATAAATATTTATAATAAAAAATTAAGTGTTCGGGGAGTCATTATAACAACCCTCAGAGCCACGAACTGAGCGAAGTCAGGTGCTGGGGATCTGAAGTTTGCATAACATTAACTAATTAATTGAAAATTGCACATAATGGACCGATGCTTCACCTTCGCTGCGAATTTATATTTATTTATGTAGTCGCATTTTCATAACATTCGAAGCGAGCCCAGTCCATTTACAACGGCTTCACGGCAATCATCGACCAGCATGCAACAGCTGCAACAAAGCAAAATTGTAGTGGAAAACAAAACAAGTTCAGGCAAACGCGACTTTAAAATACTTAAAAATTAAAAACTTTACTACCATTCAGGAATCAAAATATATCAATAGTTTGAAACGCGATTCTAGCTCGAAGTTCATGCTCAAATAACATCCTCGAAAATTGTCTGTAGAGACGGATCAAAACTTCCCAGAGCTATAACCTTGTCCAAACTGAACTAAAAAAAACCTCGTCAAGCCTCAAACCTCGTTGTCAAGTTTATTTATATGCTTGCTGGGAATCTACACTGACACTACTACTGTCAAAACTTATCACAAGATATTAATCCGTAAAGTTTTTGTTGTTTTTGTTTGGAATTGATGCTCACAAATACTATTCACTGACACACATAGTCATGTATACATATGTATAAATATTTATTCATTGTGTGTGGACAGTATGGTTAGAGGTGCGAAAGCGCTCACGGCTTAAAAATTAAATTATTTTCTCATACAAAAAAACTCAAATGCAAATTGCAACGGGGTTTTGGGTTGTGAGTGGCACATTTACATTTAATGGCTTATAAATAATTTAATTACTTTTTGATTATGGTGGATTACATTAGCGAACGGCAAATGTGCGGCTTCCTACCAGCCCAAAAAATATTTGAATGTGTATAACTCTAACTGTGTAGTTGACAGCATAAGCAACAATAACAAAATGAACAACAGTTTGACAGTGGGTATGGCTGGATGTTGTGTAAATGATAATAATGAAATTAAGTTGAAGTTTGGTTTTTTGTTTAATGCAATTTGGCAAATTAAATAAAAATGTTTATTACTGGACAGTTTGTACGCCTGTTTATTTATTCTTTGTTTTGTTTTTGCTGTTACTTTAGGTGCAGTTTGTTAATGTGTCTGTTGAACTCTTTTTAATTGCAGAAGACAAAATTATATTAAATTGTTTAATGTTTTGAGATTGTCGTATCGAATGTTTAATTCGTTAACGTGTAGCACCGTGAAGTTAGATGTTTTAAATTGCAAATTTATAAACGGTGTCAATTATCAAAAATATTTTTGCAGGACTATTTTGATATTCTGTAAAACGTTCCACAATCATTCCGGCTTTTTAGTATTTCAACAAAATTATCAAACATTCAACAAAAAAAGTGCATGTACGTAAATCAAATTAATATGCTGAGTGAAAAATATTTATGCTAATTTGAACACTTGCTTGATTAAAATTATAATTAAAGCATTGCAAAAACAAGAAAGAACTTGTATCTGAGGCATGTCGAAGATTGAATACTCTTGTAGACCGGACTTAATCTGCTTTAATATGGATCTCGAATTACTATTTTGTTTTTGTACGTTTTAAGCAAATTTTCTTTTAAGTTTTCAATTTCACGGCTTTGATCAGAATATTCCACATTTGTGTGGTTGATGTCATGACTGATCAAAAAGACTGATATATACCAAGTTTCATTAAGGTTGCTTTAAAACTGAGAGAGTTTCGTTTTATATATAAAAAAATGATAAGCACATAGTCGGACATGGCTCTATCTACTCGGGTAGTGATCAAGCCTATATATACTATATGGGATCGGGGATGACTCCATCAATGCGTTACACATGTCACGACAAAATTTAATACCCTATATTTAAAAAAGTAAGGGAATTTGCCACGCCCACACGACCGGCAGCATACAATATTTATGCAAAATAATTAAATGACAAACAATTAATTAAAATGATTTATATATTAGTTTCGATAGGATTAGTACAATGCAAATTTTCCCAATGAAATGTTCCTTAATTTAAATTAGCTCTGTCATGTTGTATTCCAGACAGCGGTTGAAAGGTGCACTAAACCATTGGATTCGTTACCAATTCAATGAATACCATTGCATTCAGTCATGCAAAGACAATCAACGAACGAATAAAAGCATTTGAATGGGAATAGCCTAAGATAATAAATACGCACATACTATAAATATATATATATTATTTTGTGTGTTCATGCTTATGTAAATGGCATTGTGCATTGCACATGAGTTAGCTTAAGGGTTTGGAGGCGCTCACCTGCCATTAATTTGGCTATTACGTCAATCAAATCATGCTGACAATTTAAGTCACCAGCTGTTGCACTGTTGTAATAGGCGTAGCTCATGCAAATCTCGATGAAATTGAATTCCATCCAGGCCTGTTGATAGTCAACAAAATTGAAGTGTTTCAGCAACAAGCGCAACGCGTATATTATGCCATACTGTCGAATGATATAATGTGGTTGTTGTTGTTACAGTTAGTTACTCTTATGGGAATCGAGCGAACTCAAATATTTACCTGAACATTTTTATCATCGAGCGTCATCAACTTATTTGTCATGCGATACAAAACTTTTGCCAAAACTTTTTCTTCTTGTGCGACTTGACGTTGAAATCCAGAAGCAAAAACATGCCCGTCAGCGACGCCTAAGCCGTAGCTGCCATCAAAGTATGCTGACGCCGCAGCGGCTGCACCTTCTATGGTAACACCACCAATCGTGCCAGCTTCTGTGGTGCCGGCATACGGTCCGTGACCGTACTCTCCACCATCCAATGCTGTCATCGGCGGCGCAATCGTAGAGCTCGGCCGGAATAAATTACGGAACGTCAAGGACATGCTGCCAAATATGCGATAGTCGAAAAAATCCCAAAGCAAATTGAAATTAGTTTGTTGAGTTGTCGTTGCTGTTGCAGTTGCTGCTGCTGTTGCGCTTAGTTGTTCCTGTTGGCGCCCTGTTTGCATTATGAAGCGGCACAGACAAAAGGCAGCATGCTCCCGCACACGCGCATCATCGTCGCCCAGTAACTGCAAAAGTTCGTCCATCAGTTCAGCCTGCGGTGATCGAAAAGCGTTTCGGGTCAGTTGGATTTAGATTGAAAATCAAAAGCTCCGCGCCCCATTCTACATGTGAATTTTATGATTCGTGTTTCACAAATCTTATTTTTTTTTTTAAACGTTGACCACATTTCTTAGCAAAATGTGCAGCATTTCCGATGAATCACAGAATATGGCTTAATTTCGACCCATTTAAAAAAAGCGTTATTTTTAGATGCCAAATAGTAAAAATATGCAAATAATGAAGCTGGAAAATAAGTGAGATCGTTGCAGTCTGACGCGAGGTTCCTATCCAATTTACCTTTTAAGTTTGCAATCTTTAGATCTAAAATGAAAGGAGTTATGGGATTTTGCATAGTCGGGAAATTTGTCCGCTCTTTGCTGGCTTCTCTCATTAATATACCTTTCAATTTTGGTATCGAACTTTCGAGGAAGTCACTGGCAGACTATCTTCCAGTTTTAATGAGACTATATTTAAGATGGTGAAATATGTATGATTTTATCGATTTGCATATTTCGGTATTATCGAATTCACCATTATAGACCACCACTTCTATTATTTTTTGTTGCTCAACATTTTAGCACTATTAAAAAAATTGTAGCTTAATTTACTGCTGTTATTTTGTCACTTCTAATTTGATTAAATTTTTTGTAAAACATTTTGCTTATCCAATAGATATTCAATCAAATGCCTTTTATTCTAATAGTAAGTACTATTTCTACTATCACAGTATGACTCACTTGCAACTCACAGTTGTTAGTCAGCTCTATAGTATGTATACAAGTAAGTCGAACTTTCCTTTTACCATTTAGCAAATTGCTTGGCTTTGTCAAAATAATAAATCAACAAATGCGGAGTATATGTATACAAAAAAACATAAAAGCCAAACCAAACTGTCAATCGGATTGTCTTTTACTGGGGACAGCCTCCAATTGCAGCACAAAGAGGCACACTTCAGTGCACAAAAGTTCAATAAGAGGATGTTGGCCGAGGCATGCTACAGGGAAGGGCCCACTACAACTGATTCTGAAGCAGCTGCCAGTAAAGAGAGGAACGAAAGACAAAAATAATCTGCACAATAAACAAGTCAAGTCGCTGGACCTGAACAACATATTCTTAAGGTTTTGTAATAAGGCAATTCATCTGCTTACCTCATAAGTGTAGGCAATGTCATTGTTGTAAGTGCCTGGTATCCAGTTGCAGGCGATTGGTGCTCCCTGACATTGATCCTTTGGCTCCTTCACATCATCGTTGTCTTTGTTGTTGTTATTATTGTCAGATGCACAATCGAAATTTGCGTAGTAGGCACGCAGCAGTACGTAATTTAAATTGGAAATAACTTCAGCATATTTATTTTGGACCAACCAATATTTATTCTGACGACAAATTCGAAGTTTGCTCAAGAGCAATTTTGGTGAAATGGCAAACACACAGCACGGACCAGGCTCATTATATTGAACGCTGTTGTTGCTTTGATGCTGCTGCTGTATATGCTGCTGTAAGCGATTCGATTGCAATTCAAAATCATTCAAAAGAGCAGCCAGCATCTCATCATTATCAGTGGTTGACGACCTGACACATATCTTGGTCTCGTCTGTCGACGAATTGTCGTCGTTAGAGTGCCATTGTTGCTGCTCCTGCTGCTGCTCGTGCTGCTGACTGCTTAAGGCATTATCCAGAATCTTTGCAAAAGTTTGCGGCCCAAATGTTTTGCAATGGCCTGGGCTCCATTGTTGTCCACTTGGCTGCTGCAACTGCTGTCGCTTCTGATGAGCATGATAATGACATGGCGGCACTGTCAAATATTTGGACACCACATGCGGAAATATCTTATCGAATGCATTCAACGCTTGTATGACCACTGTGTGTATCTCGTCCTCAAAGCCCTGAAAATGTGCAAAAGCAGAAAAACTTTTTGGTTAAATTTCAGCTTTGCGCTGTTAAGCGAATTTGTGTTGTATTGTTTGCCCAAGCAAAAAGTTTTGCACAACCAGATGTGTTTTTTTGAGTGTGTGGCAGGGAGTGTGTGCATTTTTAACGAATCCTAACAAGCTCTTCCTTGGCCTTGCATAAAGGGCTATTGTTATCAAGTTGCCCTGCTGCAGGGCAGACGATCTCACTCTGCATACTATACTATATACCATATACCCATATGTACAGCAATACATTCACTGTGGCTGGTAAGAAGTGCCATTGAGACGGATTTGAAGGCATTATAAGGGGCTAGCATCTTGTGTGATTTGCAATTCGCACGTTTGAGCTGCGCCGCTTGCAGCTCGTTACATAACAACATTGCATAATCAAATTGCGCTTTTGGGCGGACCAAGCGCAATTTAAATTTTGGCTGGCCACTAAATTATTGAATTCAATAAGAAACACCCCAATCTGAAACCCCGGCCGCATTACACCATAAGTATGTACGTATGAATGTGTGTGCCTAACGATTCTCAAGAGAGAAATCAATGTGCAAGTTATGCGCACATTCTCCATTTGTCTGCGATTGTGTGAGTGTCTGTGTGTGGGTGAGTTTGGAGTTGGGACTGGCAACGGATGCGCTGTTCCCCTTAGGGGCATTTGCACTTGCATATTGCGAAACCGATAAGAATTTTCTTTTTTTATTTTCAAATGAAAAACATCCTGACACAAAATGCTACTGGCTAAGCTGCAGCTGCAATGGCAACGGCAAACTGAGTGCTGGAAAAATATTCAAAACCTTGCAGCAAGCAGCAGTCATTGATATGGACACGTGTCTGTGAAGGTTTGTATGTGTTAAAATATGTTAGCTTGTTGGTTTAACATAGAAAAAAGGCGTACAGCGAAAGGATGGAGGCGCATATAAGCCACTGCCCTGAAAGGGAACACAAACATCGCGGCGTATGCGTTATGCATAAGGGTAGATTCAAGGGCGAGGGAATGTGTGAAATACCAAAGATATGTGTATATATAAATAGATAAATGCATGTGGAGCGTCGTTTGCCACATTAAGTAGTGCCAGATAAGCCGACATCGAGTTCTCAAAAGACGGCCGGCGGACGCCTGTGGCTATGCAACAGCACTATTTTTGCCAGTGTGCGGTGTGCTGTAAAGGATGCATACCTTAAGCAAAATGGCCAGTAAATGCGACAGGTCGAGTCCTCGCTGCAGCTGCAGACAGCTACCGGCTCGGCTTGACTGCACAAAGTTGCCCACAATTTGCTGAACTCCACCGCGCAAAATGGGATCACAGTGTGAGTAGAAGAGCAACACATCCGACAAAGCTTGACCGCCGGTGGCACTTGTCGGCTTATCCGTGGGCATGCTGATGCTCGTACTCGTACGACATCGCATTGATTTGGTTCGTTTGGGCGGTAACGGCGGCAGTGCAAGTGGTGGTGCATCCTCCACCGCAATCGTAATGCGATATGAGCCACCAATGATCTCTGATCTGGAGAGTTGAGCATCGGTACCACTCGGCTGCTGTTGATTTTGGTTTCGTCTGACCTCCAATTGGCGCTGCAGCAGCGCGGCATCGGCGCTACGACTAAGTTGACTAGGCTGCTGTAGATAGGCAGGACAGGTGCTGGGTCCAAAGTGATCGTCCTTGATGTCCAGCAGCAGTTCATTATCGCCGTCACCAATTTCGGCTTCTAACAGTGATCCAGTCATAGATTGCAATAGTTCTGTGTTCTGTTTTGAATTGTTGCTGCTCTGCGGACTGGAAGCTTGTGTACTTTCAGCACTCGCAGCACAGCTAACCTCAGCAAGCAGCTCCATCTCTTGGTCACTGATTTCTAGGGGCAACTGCAGGACACGCGGCGACAGGCGCACACACTGGGCAATTCCTGCCAGTGAAAGGCTCTTAATCGACACACGACTAACACTGTCTGGCTGCAGGGTTGATGCCTGGCCTCTTAGTAGGAAACGTGCGGCCAGTAAACGTGAGGTGTAGTAGAGAAGCGGTTGCTCGAGGATACTGCCAATTTTAACGCTAATTACCGCACGGCCCGATACCGTTTGCTTCAGCGGTGAGCTCTCCGCCAGAAAGGGATTAGCTGCTCGAGGATAAAGGATCTAATTAGTTGCTGTGCAATGACAGCTGGTAGCTTACCGTTGGGCGTGCGACGCATCTGTGGCTCCATTTCTTCGTCTGCTTTCATAGGGGTAGCTGCATCGGCTGGCGTATCCATCAACAGCGCCGTGGACGGCGTATACGAGGCACTGGCCGATGCTGAACCAGACATCTCCTCCACTGGTGTTGGCGTCTCTGCTATGGAAAGCTGACGCTCTGATACACCAGCCACATTGCTGCTGGCCAATGAACTCAAAGAGAGCGTTAGCGAAGCCGTCGATGCAGCATCCGATTTATCAGTGGCTGGCGTCGACTTGATTGGCGTAGATTTGGCGCCGCTAGATTGACGAAAGAGCTTACTGACCGACTCGGAGGCTGCAAAAAAAAAAAAGCAAAAGCAACTTTTCCAGATAACTTCTCCAGACACACTAACGTCCTGTACAAGCTTGGTTCAGGATAATTATGGAATGTGTATCAGCCTGTTTATCCCAGCAGCTACCCGCTATTTCTAAATACGAGTCGGCAATAAAAATGATCTCCAAGCCCCCCTATCAGCGGTAATCAGTAAATCAACCTATTAGACTCTGTTATCCAACTTATGAAACTGTATTCACAATTTTAGTAACTTGATTCTGCTATGACACAACTATTGATATATGATAATGTATGTTTGCTTTATGATTCAGTCTAATGATTGTAGCTTATAGAGTATTTGCCAATCGTGTTGTCTAATTAAAATATTAACTACTTTTATTATTTTTTGCTATGCAGTTAACTTACGCTGCACATTCTTAATCCTGTTCCAGCCACTGTAGGAAATTAATTAAAACCCCTAATTTTATAGTACATATAAGTTCACTGAGGGGAGGCAGGGAGGCATTGCAGGAAGCGAAACTGTAACCTATTCACCGTAACCGCACTTAAGTTGGCTTAAAAATTTGTTTTTATTTTGCTGCTGTATCTGTCAGTTACAATTCCTGTTACTGTTGTTGGGGCTTTCTTTATTTTCTAATGGATGCTCCAACCGCATGCTAGCGCTGTAAAAGTTAAAGCAGCACTGAAAAAGAGAAAATCAGAAACCAAACTTCCGTTGGAGATCTACTGTAAGTGGATAGGAATTTACACCAAACACTTAGCGCATAATATTTAGGCAGCTAGTGGCCTTATTCAAATTTGAGACTGCTAAACAGAATGTAACCAATTTAAGTATAATTTAAAAAACAATAGTTAAAATTTTTTAAGAAACCGATAGCTGGGGCCACAAATTGGTAGCTAAAACCCCGAGTCAAAACCGGAAAAACCTATACTACACTTTCCTTTCCGAGTATTTTGTATTACTCGTACACTTTGATATCAGAGCATAACAAGCTAAAATACTCTACAATTTTAAATTGTAGGTATTACGGTCTCTGAGAAAGCGGACAGAGAGGCGGAAATGGCTATATACATTTATAAATACATATGTATATACTTTATGGTGTTGGAGATGCTTTTTTTGTCAGTTAAATGCTATTGCTTAACTTCATAATACATTTTTTACCCATTTATACTGTGCACAGAGCATAAAAATGAAGTCGTCCCCGGAAAAAAGCCAAAGGATTGCGAAAAATTCGTGTGAAACATGGCAGTCACGAACGGAGAGCGCGCAAGCATAAGAAGTGGAACTCTTTAAGGGAATGACAAAGGGGGACACATAACCAGGCCAAAGCCTCACATACTGCATATGCAAAGTAACCAAAACCAAAATATGTTATGAAAACGTGGAAAGATGGTGAATATTGAGAAAAATTGATACTCTTAAGTTAAAAAACAAATGAGAAGAAAGAACGGTTATCTTAGGTACGCCGAAGATTACCTACTCTTGTAAGCCGGAGTTAATCTGCTGACATACAAATTTTTGCTCAGAGTAATGCTGCTCAAGAATTGTGATGTCGGAGACATCTCCAGCAATGTGTTGTAAACTTTAAAAATTAAACCCTCTACAAGGATATCAAAAACCATTTGTAAAATCAACATTGAAATAATTTGACATCGTATCATTAATCATTTTGCCGAATGTAATATAATACGGTTAATTAGTGCGATGAACTAATATTTAAAAATTGCAATGTTATGATGCAAGCATACATCATGATAGCATATTCAGCAGTTAAGGCATATAAACTATTTTGTTTTAGTAAACATTGTATGTAAGTATGTATGTACTATACAAATATTCTACAACAATAACTAGAAAGGGAGCTCTATGCGAGCAGAGTAAAATGGCTGATAGCGCATAAGTGCACAACAAAAAACCAGTAGCGAGCGTAAAACCAACAACATCAGCAGTGGTTGCGAGAGCAGCGAAATGAACGCCAAATCCCGTGGCCTATCTTACTATTCAGCCTAGCTGGGCTGGCTGCTTGGCAATGCTAAATAAACTAAAACAGCTACACACAAACACAAGCTCACACACACAGAGATGTAAACTTGCATACATGCAATTTGAGTAACCGCATTTTATCACGTAACCCATTTGTCTTAACCACTTTGTTGCCAACTTGCAGTGTGATGCTTTGGCCAGGCAGTAGCAACAGATGGGGGAGGAGGAATGCGATGCAGCCAGGGGCCTGGGATTGTTCGCGGCAAATGCATTGCCATGTTTCAAGCTTAATACGCAGCCCACATGCGGACAGACAGACATACAGAAACAGACATTTACGTCAAGTAGCTGTTTAAACGGTCTTTAAATTTTTTTTTATTTTTATTTTTGGTGTCCCACATATGAACACAACACTTTCATTCCCTCATGCCACTAATTGTAACACAATCTTTCGCTTAATATGTGCTCACGACTCTATGTACAGAAGAGCTAATCTTTTACTCTGATACCGAAGGTAGAAGAGTATATTAGCTTTGTGCAACGTTTGCCATGATGTCTGTCCGTGCTACGTCAATTAACATCAATTAATAAAAATCGATAAGACCATATATCTTCCACAATTTCAGAACTAAAGTCAGTAAACTTGGAATATAGATTACTAGGAACCTCCCTTCAGTAAGAAAATATATTTACAACGCTTTTCCCGATCGAAAAACTCACCTTCGCCTATATATCTCAAAAATGTAAAGCTAGTTACCAAATTAAAATGGTAGAATCTCCACCAAGAGCAAGAGTAATCAAATTTAAAAGTTCAATTAGTGATTGCAACGTTCTCGGTATATATTCCTTAACCTTTTCTTGGTTGGGTTTTTTTATTGAGTCTATTCCAATAACTTTGCAGTTTCAGGTACAATAGGCACAAATAAATCGAGAGAAGTGCGTAGCGAATAAATAAGCACATTTAAATATGTATGCAACAACTGTAGTTTTTTTCAATCAAAATCAGATTTATTTTCTCTCTCTCTCTCTCTCTCTCTCTCTGACTCTGTCTGTCTCTGACTCTCTCTCTCTCTCTCTATCTCTTCCTGTTTTTGTATTTGTTTGCATCTATGTGCAGGCAGTTACTTGTGCGAGCATTGCCTAATTTAATTAAGCTGTTTGTTGGTGTTGTTCATGTTGACTCCATAGAGACTCGGCAACATGGCGAACAACAACAATTACGCTTCATTAAATTGCAAGAGCAATTGGCAAAAGGCAACATGCAAATTTCGTTGCCAACGTGTTGCCTGCCTCTACAGGGTTTCCCTCTTTCCGTCCCCTGTCCTCTTTGCCTGTCAACTACAATTATGCAAATAATTTGATTACTATGCCCAAGTATTGTAAATAAATTTGGTGAAATGGAAAACAAAAACGGCAGACCGCGAAATCTAATAAAATCGTAAATCATAAAATTGTTTTCCAATTGCTCGCCTAGTTGCATTTATAAAATATTTGTCTAGGCACCATACCAAAGTTATGTTCGAATATGATAAACCACGTTTTTCAAAATAAGAGTGCTGTACGATATACCCTGAACCCAGCTGTTAAATATAATATTATAGCTTTATTGGCAAATTTTTCTATAAGATGTTTTGCACTCAAATGTGAGCAGGTCTGCAACTGCACTCATTACTTTTAGCAAGCACAGGTAACTGAAGAGAACAAAATAACGAAAGCAGCGCATATTCACAACCCGAACTGATCCAAACTGGCTGGCAACAAACGCGTACAGGGCTCGGCAGAATAAACACACAAACATATTGACGCTCGCGTCGATTATCATGCCATCTCTTTCTCACAGAGAAATTGCTTGCGGCTGCTGATAGAAATGAGATCAATATGAGAATATATTTTCGATGTTGCACTTATTGCTATCGGAAATCGAAATGTGTCGATATTCGAGAAACGGATGCAGTTATTGATAAAATAAAACAAAACTTGATCTGCGCCGGGTTAAGAGAACCTATATTCCAATGCTTTCTTCTGCCAGTTACATAAATTTGCACAAAACCATTATAACATTTCTACCCATTTTTAATGGTTCAGGTTCAGGGTACAAAAATTATGTAAAGCACAAGTGTAAGAAAAATATTTCACTGCTATAATTTTGTAGCGTCAAAATTTACAGTGTAAACATTAAAGACCCCCCAAAATTTAACAACAACTCATTCTAGAGATATTACAAAAAAAAATAATTTATATATTGCTGTGAATAACTCACCCGAATTTGAATGTGACAACAAATTATTGAAGAATGTACCAATTGTTGTTACATCTGGCATTGACCCCGTTGACTCTGGTGCTGTTGCTGAAGGTGTTGCTGCTGGTTTCTGTTCCTCCCTTACGCCAGCAATTGTTATTTCCGCATCAAAATCAATGCTATTGAAGGATTCATTGTCGATGTCACTCAAATGCTGGGATCTGTCATCACTAGCAAGCAGATTCTGCAACGACGACTGATGCTGAACGGCCGGGGGTTTAGGCGATTGTACACCAGTATACTCGCTGCCAGTTTGGGCAACAATCGTTGCTGCTGTTACGCCAGTTGCATTTGACACTTTCAATGCCGCTGGCATAGTCTGCTGTGCTTCATTTAGTTGCGACAACGTTGTAAAGCCTTCGTACTCATCATCCGCAATGGCGGTTAGCAGCTCCATGTCATCTTCACCATCATCATCATCATCATCATCAACGGTCTGCTCATGCTGCAGGAGCTCCTCGTCATCTGATGCGCCGCTACCAACACATTCGCTAATGCTGCGTGCTGCATTTCTAATGTGATGTCGCGCTGTTTTTTTGACTGCTGGCCGAGGGGGGTGGTTGTGAATTGTGGGAAAAAGAGAGAATACCCATTGGGTTGGCTTTACAATTTGTGTAAATGGTCGTGGAGCTATATGCAATGCAAATTTCATTTTGACCCTATTTTACATGCGCCGCCGCCTAAAAGCATGCACTAATAATTTTCATATGCACATTGTGTGGCGGGCCAAAGGGAAGATATTATGTGTGCGACAGTGGCATTGCTCAATTTTCTTGATTTCAGTGCGGTCTATCTGTTAGTTTGTCCGTCTGTCTGTCTGTCTGTGTGTGTGTCTGCTCGTCAGTATGTCAGCTTTTCCCGTTTGAACATGATTGGACAGGCAAACACACACTCACCCACAGAGAGAGAGTAGTTACGCTTAGCATTATTTACTTTACCTTCATCAGGAGCGGAATTCGCAGCAGCAGCAGCAGCAGCATCTTTCTCAGTGTCAGCATCATCAAGCACGGCAGTAATTCCCACGACATGCAGCGAGCTGATGCCAATCTGCAGTTGTTGTTGTTTTTGTTGGCACTTTTGCTGGTGCAGTTTGCTTTTTGAATTCTTTTCCATTTGCATTTGTCGTAGTGGCATTCCCTGTTTTTCACTTGTCCCCACCACTTCGTAATTTCTCAATTGGAATATTTGATTTTTTAATGATTTCCTTCGCCGCAAATACTCATTGTGCTCCAGTTGTTGATTGCATAGAAGTTTGCGCAAACTTTCTGCAAGTCCACTTTTGCCGCCTTCTACCAGTTGTATCGCCGCTCCACAGCTATCCTGGAGCGCCTGAAGTATGGCATTGATGACCTCTAGTGCGCCATTTATGATGGCGTGATTCGCTGTATGCTCCGTGCTCAGCAGGTGCAAGCAATAATCATAAATTTCAATAATTTGTCGACAGTCGGAAGTAGCTGCCACCGGTTGTCCAGCATCCGTCAAACAATCGCCATCATCTTGGTAATCAGCAGAGTAGCCGCGTATGAGCTGCGGTAACAGTAGACGCAGGACACCCAAGGATCCCAGCACACAGCTAGTTTGCTGATCCATCAGCAGCGTTTCTGCAGTGAAAGCATATGAGCACAGATAATCAGCTTCTTCTTATTTATTTTCTATATTCCTTATATATGTATTTATATAATGCAATGAGGCCTTTAAATTTATAAGTTAACTTAATATGCGCCTGCATTTATATGCTTTGAATAATAAATGCTGAGTGTAATAGATGTTAAATTATTGAGCGATGTATATATCTTAAAAACTCACATTTTGTTCGGTCTGCTCAGCTTATGAATTCTGTTCTCTCTTTGCAGCATTGTGCGTCTACCTCACACATACAAACACACGCTAAAATACCTTTGGCCAATTGCAGTTTATATTTCTTGGAAACTTTTTCGCTCGATCTAGTATGCCTGGCAAGAAAGTGCCACCAATTAAATTTATCTCATTGAAAAGTTTTCATCTTATATTTATAGACTTTGTGTCGACACAGACGCAGAAATACACACGGGCGGCACATAGGCTGCGTTGAATGTTTGTTTGCTTGGTTATTTCTCTCATTTTATTACATATACGCTACCAATCACAAACTGCCATGTTGCAACTTTGTTACCCAATTAGTTTGCTTTCTCCTTTGGGTGGCGTATAATTGAAAACACATTTTGCCCTTCAGACCAAGCGCAGGAGCAACTTTTATATGACCCTCCAATTGACTTTGGCTAACAGAAAAACTTGTTGCCTATCAATTAATGGCGACATAAGCCGCAACAACTTTGGTCATGGCGTAAATGGACTCAACCTCAAAGCATGTTAAAGCCACTCGCTCAATGGCTAATAAAGAGCTAGGTGTTTAATATCACAAATTAATATTAAATGCAGCCTATATGCGCTGAATTTCCTTTCTTCTGCTGAAACGTTTTTTATGCAACACTTACACCAATGACCTTGAAAGAATTTTGTAATTGCATTCTATTGTCATTTGTAGTACAGTTACTTTAAAATCTGTACATGCATGTTGTTCAAATATATGCATTTGTTGCTTTATTTTGAGCACCAGGGAAAGTTAAATTATTAGTATTTATTTGTAACAAAATTTATTGTAGCTGTACTTTCTTCTTTTTGTCTGCACAAAATGCTTCGAGGGATCACTATATCTCAGCATGAAACTAACATCGAGCAATGCAAGAGCATTAATGAATCTTAATGTCACAAAAAGCAGACATGTGAAAATTATTGACGAAAATTCCGACAATAAAAAAAGTCGCTGGAATGCAATTTGCCCTTAAGTACCAAATTGGGATGATGGCCGAATGTCATCTTTGGTGATGAACAAATTGAATTTAGACAGAAACAAAAACTATTAGCGGACTATGAAGAAATAAAACTACATATGCACATGTGTGAATAAAAATAAATAAGATAATAAAAATAATTAAATAAGTGCATATGTTGATAGCAGTAGGAAGAGATGAACGAACAGATGAATATAGCTAGATTTACTCGGCTGTTACTCCTTATCAAGAATAATTATACTTGGTTGGGCGGGAGATGCTTCCTTGTATTTTTGCACAACTTAACTACACAAATTTAAAAGTAAATCAATAACACATATGTTTCTGGAAATAAACAATAGTAAATGGATAAGAGAGCAATTCTGATGCTTATATTATAGATAGCCAAGAAATCAATTGCTCTTAATATTAGTAAAAGTTTTAACTCATTCATTCATTCATTTTCGCGTAGACCCATTTATCAAATGGTTAAACTTTACTAGTGCAGACGGTATTAAATTATGAGCCATTACAGAAGCGATTTCTGGTAATTTAGTAGCTTGTTAGCTTGGTCACTTGGCTATTTGTGTACAAGTTAAACTTTTTGTGTTTGCAACGAATAGACGTGACAATTGCTGTCTGCATAAATTTAGTGCAGCTGTTGTTTGGCTTGTTGTTTATAAAGTTGATTATCCTTTTAAAGCTGCACAGGAATGAATATCTGATTCAATTTCGCATGAATTATTACAGGGAAGTGTCCAAGTGCATAAATTTCATTTTGCCTGCCTTACAACCTCAAATAAGCAGACAAACAGCAGAAGAAAGAGAAGCAACAGCAATAGCGTTAAGGACCTTACTCTGTGAGTGTTTGCTGGGACATGCCAAGGCGCAACGCACAAGACACAAGGTACCTGCAAGTGGGTGGAGAGGGAGCAAGTGTGGCAAGTACTATACTGATGGTTGCCATAAAAAGAGGCGGCAGACTGTGCGCTGAGTAGTTATTTTTGTTGTGGATGCCAGCCATTGTGGTATTCACTTGCCGAGGAGTGGCTTAAAGTTGACACAGCCACAGCAACACAGAGCAGGAGGACAAGAGTTGAAGGAGTTGATTCGAAGGTAAACAAACAAGAGCCGAAAAGCGCAATGTTCTACCGACAGGATGCAAATAACGTTGGTATTATATACACAAAATTGACTTTGACCAGCCAGGACATTATCTTAGTTTAAACTGAATATAAATATTTCACAAAAAAAAAATACAATCAAAATACAAAAAGTCATGATTTGAATATGGTTTTAAGGTAACTTAAAAAGTCGACTTGCATTTATGCACTAGAAATCGACTCGTAAAATTGTAATGTACATATTCAAATTTTTGTGGATGCATTAACGTTAACGGAATGTTTGCCAATAAAAAATGCTACATGAAAATTCAATAAAAAATTATTTACGTTTCAGAAATCTTGTTGGTTACTTTTTTTTAACATATTATGTGTTTAGGTTTTTTTAGAATGCAATTGCGCTTCTCATGTTGTTTTCAGTCTTATTGTCGACAGTTTATGCTACAGTTGCCAGCCAGAAAATCGCTAAATAAAAACTGCATAGACAATCTAAACAAATAAAAAACAACAAAAAATATATGAAAAATAGTTTAGGTGTCGAACATTAAACACCCTTTGTCACATTGCACGATATATTTTAATATTTTTTAAATGCTTGTAGCAAAATAAAGATCGTGATTGATGAGTTTGCTTAAGATGTTCTAGAACACTAAAACGCTGTTCACAAAAGTCCATACTTTTCGACCGATAGTTTTCAAACCAGATATATGCTTTATGTAGTGATCTAATCTTGCCAACTTTGGATTAAATACCGTCTGCAGTGAAGAGAAAAAATACAAATAAAATATACAATTCAAGTGTGTCTATACTAGAAAATAAATAAAATACTTTGTATATATAGGTGCTGTGCTGGTACGTAGACCACACCAGAGGTAACCAACTGCACTATAGAAATATAATTTATTTCAACTGGCATTTTAGTTTTAGCTGTAGTTGCCCCTCGCGCCAACCAACACAGAGATAAACAAAGGCCATAGATATGTGTTGTGACTGCATGTGATTGCACCTACAGTTAGATTGTACACACCTCAACGTAAAAAAAAAATATGAAAACATTTGTGGATTTTTACCATTTTAAAAAATATTCATATATGTATATACAAGTATTTGGGTATATAGGTATGAATATTGCCTTTGGCATTTGTCACGTTAAGTCCGTTATACGCTTTTTAAAGAGCTTTCATTATTGTTGCCCATAAACTAAATTTATGTGCAACAACAAATCCAAGCAGCAACAACATTTGGTGCACGATAAAGCTCAAAAAATAAAAAGCAAGCAATGAGAACAGAAATAATTCTAAATATTCATACGATTAGGAATCTATACACTTCCAATTTGTATTCTTATTGACTGTGCACGTGCACTTCTCGTATCCGGCAATTGTTGGCTTACCAATCACTTTGTTCAGTCCATGTCTGGCCATGAGGCTTCTATTGCGCGCATGCTCAATCAAAGTCATGCAATTTTGGGCCGAGCAGCGACGCTTAACCGCACAATCAGCGCTGATGTTGTCGAGAAACGTCTGCAATGAAAGAAATTGAGAAATGAGTCAACAACCAAGCAAATCTACTAATGCGAGCCACGTTCTGTTAGTTGAGAGATGGGTTGATGCAGCTTGTCAGCTTGCCAACTTGTCTAATTAAAATACTTTTTAAATTTGATGTTGATAACTAAGGAATTCAATGAACTTAACTTACAATTTAGTATCTATTTCAAAAATCTACTTGCCATAACTAAGTCAAAACTTGCCTCTAGATTTGTACTACGCTGACCGCTGAATTGAACCGAATTTCAAAAGCAATACAATCTTTAAATAACATATAATAACACATATTTCAATCGAGCAATACGAGGTGGATGGTAAAAATACAGCATCATTGTCGCAATATGCAACCGCACCCTTTCCTGATCCTGTTTTCAAGTACTATATTAAAACTTATTTACAAACATATTATTTTTGAATTGAAAACATCTAAAAACATTGTTAATTTCTCCGTTCAATATAAATTCATAAGCAATACAAATGGAAAAAGTATATATTACATATTCCATATACTATATTCTCTAAATATATGCAACACCTTAGCATAATTTAAGGAGCTTTATTTATGTGAATATATTTTGTTAGCTGATTTACCTCAAAAAGTTTGCACGTTTCACTATCGTTGAGACCCTGCTGGACGTGCCGACCAAAATGCTTTACGAAATCGCAGAGTGTCTCTTGCAACAGCGTCTCCTTCCGCTGCGACATGATTGAGATGCATTGTAGCAGGCGCACAGCATACCATTTGATGTGTTTCTCTTTGATTTGAGGTGCATAGTAGGAGAACAAATTCAGGCATATGCGAAGCGAGCTGGCAGCGACAGAAATTAAAGTTATTTTTGGGTATATTAATATATGTAAGAGATTACACATACCGCTGATTACCGTTTCGCTTGATCTCCCCGTACAAATCCATCAATATGCGACTGACCCGCGTTTTTTCCAAGGCACGGAAGATTTTATTAAGGTTTTCCTCGGCACTCATTCGCACCACCGAGTCAAAATCCTCGCAGAATAACAAAAGCACATTTGTGGCTGTGCCACAGTGCGCCGCATAATTGATGTGAGCGGCCAGCGCCGGTGACATGATGCACTCGGCAATTTGCTGGAAGCAGGCAATCTTTTGCTTTTGGCTGTGAGATGAGACAAAATTGTAAGGTTACTGAAGCGAATAATACATCAAAATGGTGCATCCAAATTGGGTAGGCTTTAATAGGATTTGTCTTTGGAGCCATTTTCTTCTTTTTTACAAGACTCTAAGCATCCCACTAGTTTTCTTGGTTATTTGCGGAACTAATTATCGGACTCTGATTTGAGTTTGGACAATTAGTCACCTGCGATGACGTCATACCCGATGTACAATGCATTTCCGTTTTGAAGCTTTTGCAGCACCTCGATGCAATGTTTTTTGATCAATAATTATATTAGACAGCTTTATATGCAGGACCTTTGCCCAATTTCCTTTTGCGCAATAGCAAACTGTTGCCGGTCTGTTGTAACAGTGGAAATAATTAAGGCGAATGCAAACCAACGCTCACCTGCATTCTGTGTTACGCAGCTGGTCCACATAGCCTGTGAATTTCTCGTAAGCACTAGACTTGTCCATTTTGTAGAGTTTGCTTTAACTTAACAATTGTGTGGCTATCACATTTTGTTTATTTGCAATCGTTGAGTTTTTTCTCCGTACGAATTTCCTTTGTTATTATGCTTCCTCTTGCTACTGAGAGCGCACAGCAAACAGCTGCTTTGTGCAAACGCTGGGCAGCACTGAATTGCGGTGCTGCCAACTCAACTAACTACTGTTAGTGCTGTATAATATGTCCAACCATTTAAGCGCCAATTTAAATTGAAAATGCGCTCATGCCTCAATGCTTAAATTAAGGTATTACAGATTTGATTGGTATTTTATTCATTTCGATTGTTATTTATACATAATTACATAAGTTTTTTTTGCTTAAATATGAAAAATTTAGTTATATTCGTTTTTTTGTTGTTCGTCGAGAACTCTTCATTCCGCTTTCATAGAATTCTAATATTTTATATTATTATGTAAGTAGTGTAGTTGACATAAGTGTATTTAATTACGTTTTAACTCAAAAAACTTAAACCCATACAAAAATGCCTTAAGCTACTTAATCTTAATAACAAACCCACCATTGTTTTTTGTTTTTTATTTGCTTGTTTCTGTTTACGTCTATTCCTCCAAATATGAATTTGAGTGCAATATCAAAACAAAACAAAAGTACAATCACAGTCCATTGAAAATATATTAAATTAGTTGTGTGCTTTTAGCCCGTTTGATTTTTTTTTTTTTTTTTTTTTCTGTTTTGATTGATTGTTAAAGAAAAACGATTCTGAAAGAGAATTGTGTAAATATCCTAAAATTGCTTTGCGTCGTTGGTTATTTGATTTCCTTTGTATGATTTCTGATAAAGTTGCATTTCTAAATATTAACAACATTTTATTTATGTACCTAAACCTTACATTTTACGCTACGAAAATGTGCAAAACTTAAATTAAGGAAAAGTTTGCAGAAACGAGTGTATACAAGAAAAAGAAATTGCGTGTGTGCTTAAATAATTTATGACATTTTGGGCTGATTAGTAGAAGTAAAAGAAAAAGAAGATAGTAAAGACCGGGATAATAACAGCATGCTGAGAACTCGCTGGGACCTCAGAAATTTGAAGAGGGGAAAGGAGATAAAAGGGAAGGTTAGGATATGGGAATGACTACTAAAGGCGACCAAGTCTAGGCGCAAACTAAATTAGTTTGACGTATTTAAAATTAGTTGATCTATAACTTAAGCTCCGCTTCAGCCGCGCTTGGAGCGCAGCACCAGAAGCGTCAGCACCAGAAAGCCCAATATCCAGGACAGTGTGCTCACATAACCAATATACACATCCGTCTCGTATATCGCCCAACCACGCGTCAGAATAGAGCGCAGCGAGGATGTGGCCAGTGTCAGCGGCAGGCACAGCGAAATGTATCTGAAAAATAAGTGGAAAGCTTGAGGTAATCTCTTGAGAGCGTTAGACATTTATCGAGCTCACCTCAGCACAACAGGCATTCCCTCAATGGGCCAAATAACGCCCGATAGCAGCAATGTGGGATAGAAAGAGCCCAGAGCCAACTGTATGGCATTACGTTCCAGTTCACAGATGGAAGATATGAGGAAACCGAAACACATGCCGCACATGCCCTGCAGCAGCGTAAGCACAATCACCCAGAATAGATCACCATTATTGGTCACACCAAAGACGACCAGCATGAAGATAAGCACCAACGTCGTCTGGCCACACATGACCACAAACTGGGTGATCACATGCGAGAAAAGAATTTCACCTGGCGAGACGCCAGCAACCCATGACCGATCCAGTAAGCCCTAAGAAATGAGTAAGATTCATTAATTGATATTATTCATTGTAACATGTTATTCAAATGAATGCATTTCAATGATGTTTGATGATGATTTTTCAAAAGTGAATTTCAATGTTTAATCTCAAAGAAATTCATATTTTTATGAAGTAAATTCTGAATAAATATGAACAAATGAATTATTCATTTACAGTAACACACTCTCAAATATACAACGTATGAAGTGCTATACTATTATATTTATTCTTTACCCACCTCAGTGCGTTCGATAATCAGCGCCGATGACGTCAATGCTACAGCCAAGAAAAAGACAATGCTAAAAAAAGTGCACAAGAAATATATAAATTGTTATAATGGAAATGCATATATATTCAGACTTACGTCAAAATCACGCCAGGTGCAACGAAATCGGTGAATGATGGATTCATGGTGCCATAGATGGGCTCCCTAAACTGTATGGGCACATCGCCCAGCTTGGGATTGTTGCCGCACTGGCCGAGCAGACCCATGGCAAAGTCACGATAGGCCAACTGAATGTCGCGATTGAGCATGACGCCGATCTGTTGATTAGACATGTCTAACCACACCTTAACCTCGGACTGCTCAATCGTCTCGTCATCCGAATCGCGCCCCAAAGCAGCGCGTGCCGTGAACGCGTCCGTAAAGTTCTCCGTTATATAGACAGCGCCCCAAGCATCGCCGCGTCGCACCGCCGCCTTTGCATCCTCAATGTCCGTGTAATATGTCTTAACCACGCTGGTGTTCAGATGATTTAAATAGCGACAACCCAAGTTAGCAAAGTGACAGCCATCCTCCCAAAAGCAGGTATCCTACCAAGGTAACAAAATATTTATTTTAAATTAAATGCCGAATAATGTCTGATATTCTGCCGTTAATCTACACTATCTTTATAATATTAAATACAATTATCACAAAAGAAATAACCGATTCTAATATCATAATGATAATATTTTATCGTAATTATCGTAAATAATCGGAAGTAGAATGCCCTCAAAATTGAGATATACGTACAACGTTTGGGGAATTTAACACATAACAAAATAAATAAAGATTGTATTGATGGTTAGACAAGAAATAAAGGCCCTCACCGTGTTGTTCATTTCGTTGTTGACAATGGCTAAATTGAGGCCCTGCGGATCCCGGCCAATGGCTAAACAGAAGAGTATAACCTGCATCACTGGCAGCGCAAAAATGAAGAGCATAACACCAACGTTGCGCCACATGCGGAGCATATTCTTGGTTAGCAGGGCGCGTATTTTGCCCTTTGACGTGACCTTGCATAGATCCGCAAAGCAATCCTGACAGCTCTCCTCATCGTTGGGATTGTTTTGTCGCTTCGATGGTGGCGGACTGTACGTCTCCTGGTTCAACTGTGAAAACATGTTTAACGTTTGTTAGAAGTCTGAATAGGGGCGCTGTTATGGGTCAACGAACCGTGTATATGGAGCCATTGCTATCATTGATGAGCACCTCCTTGCTCTGGTGGAAATTAAGACCCACAACGCCGCCCTCCTGACTAGAGCTGGGCTTGTCCATCTTGCTGCCAAAGGCCATGGCATGCAATGAGATGTTGTTACTGTCACCGAAATCAATAACGAGCACACGAACACGAATAAAGGGACACACAGATGGATTGTTACACAGATTGCAAGCATGCGAGTGCCGGGTCAAATGATAATTGAGAGAGACAAAGATTAGATGAGTGACGGAATTATGTTTTTGGGTTTCAGTTACGGTTAATTGCTACGTGCAGCATGCAGAGCAAAGAGTTGAGACTCACCTGAAGTTCACATAAGTGACATCGCCCTTTTCGCTCTGAATGCGCGAGAGCTTCAGGAAGACATCCTCCAGGCTGATGCACTTGTACATGGAGAGCAGCATACTGGGCGATTCCTCGGCCAGTAAATGGCCAGAGCGCATCAGCCCAATCTGGAAAATAAACAGCAAGTCAAGATCCATAAGTTGATAGCTAATCAGGTTACTTACCGTGTGCGCCTGTCGCGCCTCTTCAATGTAATGAGTGGTTATGATTACTGTCTTCTGACCAGCCTTGGTAATGTGCACTAAGTGATTCCAAATGCTCTGACGCAAAAGCGGATCCACGCCCACCGTTGGCTCATCCAGAATCAGCAGCTCCGGATCGTGCATTAGCGCGACAGCGAAACTGACACGTCGCTGCTGACCACCGCTGAGATTTTTGACCAGACGCTTCTCCGATGGCAGATCGAGAAAGTTGAGTAAAAACTGCAAGCGCTCTAGGATTTCCTTGGTCTCCATGCCAAAGATCCAGCCAAAGTACATCATCGTCTCCTGAATGGAGAACTCACCATAGAGCGCAATTTCCTGCGGCATATATCCCACTCGCTTACCGGGCACACCCGATCCACGTGTGCCCGGTTTGCCGCCCAGCACGAATATATCTCCGGAGTCCAAACGACGACGACCCACAATGCACGAGAGCAGTGTCGTTTTACCGCAACCGGAGGCACCCAACAGGCCATAGCTGAGAGAGTATCCAATTGAATGACAAATTAAATAACATAAATAATATATATAAATATATAAATAATTCATAAATAGTGCGGAATAAATTCTATGAACAGACTACAGACTACAGACGAATGACCAATAAATTAAACAATTCTCTATAAAAGCTAAAGTCAAACGAATGTTTCAAATCGAAATTTTTAAAGAGAGCTAATTTCTATCCAAAGATGTGATGAAATCTGTTCCTACCAATAAGTTGTTGATGATATAGTGTGAAAATAATAGCTTTACTGATAAATCGTTCTGATTTGACTTTTAGTTTTTCCTTTTGAGTCGTTAACAAAATGCGTTTCTGCTAGTTCAGCACATAAATGAGATAAACTAAGAAATGAGTCCTGACGAATATATACTATTATTATACTTATACCACTTATAAGTTAGTGGGGGCATGTAATATTATTTGTGACGTCTCAGCGGCAGTGCCAATGCTATTTTCAGCGGTTCAAGTTGAATTATTTCGAAATGTTCACCTTGCAAACGGAGACATGTTTTCGCAGTCGTTTAACACAGCTCCGCCTTCTTAGCTAGACCCTAGCAATCATCATGAAAATCAGCCGAAACTGACAAAACAACAACAAAGCGATTATTTGTATTATTATTAATAATAATATTGTTGTTGTGGTTGCTGTTGCTGTTGTTATCGCTTCGCTTTAGAGCCATTTAATTTTTGTCTTTCAGTTTTCGGCCTTTAATAATATTTAGCAGCACGTAGGTCGCACGTCTCGGCTTGTTATTGGATTTATTATTATAATTAACACGTTGCAGCATTTTTCGAATCGAATTTTTGTTCATGAAAATTTGACTGTCCAACATTTAACTGTCGCAGCGACTTTGACACAACCAAACGACCTAAAAATAAAATTACCCGTGTTGAGCTATGAGCTCTACGAACAGTTCATTGACTGTCAACTGACCTAGGTCAAGACAAAAGTGATCGTGTTGAACTGATGTTTTAGCCGGCTACTATCTTACCCAAGCAACAGTCGAGGATTTTTAATACTGGGTCAAGATTGTGGTATTTATATGTGCTCACCACACAGAATTAAAAATAGTTACACAATTTTTAAATTTATGACTTGCTTGCTATATAAATTTGGCTATAAGAGTGCCTTGTTAACAGTCATGCCAATACCGAACCCAAAAATCATAATCATATATGCTGTAGTATTTTTATGGCGAGATACAATAATGTGCAAAAGAGAGACCAAGAAGAACTAAAGAAATTTATTTCGAAGAAATTATTATTGTGAAGACTTGGGCCCATCCTTTAAATGCGAGTGTATTATAATATTTTAATGATAAAGAAGTCGGCATTGGCATTGGCACCGTTAAGTCTTCCTTAAGCTAAATATGAATAAATATTTCTAAATCGCTCAACCCAAAAATATACTATTATCAACAACTCTGGCAACCCTGCCACATATCTAAAACAAGTATTACAAAACCTTAAGTTTAACTCGTTTAATTTGCCGCAGCATCTAATTATAATGCAAAAATGTTGTTTCACTTATGATACGTTGAAAACTTGTTATCCAGTATTGAGATCGTTAATTACGGCGATTAATGGTGCAAGCGATCAAATAACCTTTGGTACATCTATACGGAAAATGCTCGCCAGTTGTGTAATCGAATAGCAATTACAAGGAACGTTTTTGTAACATTGAATGTTATTCTCTATATACAATTTTATCGTTTTAAATGTGCCACAAAATTTAATATGACGTTAAATGTGTGAAATGTATGTATGTATATATGTGTGAATTACTTTCGCCGTTTCTAATTTTGTAGTGGCCTGCTAATTGAATCTGTCAACATTTCACTTTGGTTGAAATCTTGATTAGTATTCGATATGTCGAGATATTCGAGTATATACCTATTTATGTACTTACATTGTGCCTTTTGGCACTGTCATATTCAAATTGTTCAACACCTTATTGGCGTTTTTCTTCTTTCCATATACTTTAAAAGCGTGTTGCACTGATACGGCCGCCTGTGTGTTGCGTGCAATCGTCGGGGGTGCATTCCAAACGGCAACCGGGCTCTGTTGTGTGCCACCATCGTTGTTTGTGGCCGTCATAACGGAGTCTGTGGAGACACTGCAATTGATAAAATATAGATTAGATTCAAATACGTCAATAACAGCGCTAGAGTTAGAATAGCTTAAAAAATTACTACAAAATTACCTTATAATTTTTTAACAAATTCGTCAAAAAATACAAATTTGTATAATAGTATTTTAAATATATGCCCCATAAAATTTAATCATCAATTCTAAAGTTGAAATCAAATTTACTCAACAGTTTATTTTATTTATTTATTTTTATTGTTACACACACACACACTTTAGCGTGCTAGCAGATGCCTCCGAGTAGCCAGACCTGACCAGGTATTGTCTAGCCTGCCTGATTTGTCAACTGCATCGAAAAGTTGGTCAGCCATTAAGCGAATACTAGTATAAATTGCATTCGCCATTGCATTTGCATTATTATGTGACGTGCTTATTGCGGAATTGCAATGCAAATACGCTGGTAACTACTCAAACGAAGGCGCTTAGCCGTCAGCGCATGCCCCAAACTGCAATAATGACCACAACAGCAAACATTGGGAAAATTTGCATCTCATTTGGGTCAAGGTTAGCTACACCGATCGCCTTGCCATCGGCTAAATGGTTTCCTTTCGTTGGCAAAGAAAGTTACTAATTGTCTTACTTTTAATCGTTACCAGACACACATATATTAAATTTACACCTTTTCTTTTAATTTTGGAAAACAATTTTTAAGTCATTAACAAAACACAAATCATTCCAACAACAAATTGATGGAAATTAGTTCAAGGTCATTGATCGAACGCCAGGGTCCACTTCACTGCTATCAAAAAACGGTTATCGATTCACTTTTTGCTTTTTGCAAATCCATTGCGCTGGCAGCCCATTGAATAAATTTATTCAGATAGCGCATTATTGCATATTGTATAAGCTTAGATCGCAGACAGCATGAAAGCCCAATAGATCGACACATTACACAATTGGTGATGATGACGCAGAGTGCGAAGAAAACATACTCAATAGCAAAGTCTAACAGAAAATATGTGCCTACTGCGGCGACATTTTAGCTTTGTCCAAGTGAATTCTGTAAGTGATACGTATTTCAGAAACTTCATGCTGCAATAACAGCAATCACAACAACTATGAAGCAGCAAGCAGCAAGTCGTTGACGAAATGTATTTCAAGTTCGTTGCTTGAGTCTTTCGATTTGCGTATTATGTTGATTATCGAGTTAGTCAGAGCCAACATTTATTGTTTGTGTATGCGTAAATTGCGTAAATTTTTGTGTGCTGTGTGCGCGCACATTCAACAATGGACAAGGTCAGTCAAAGTAGTTTTTTATAATGACAACAGGCCAACATTTTTCGATGTATATTTTATTTTTTTGGGTGCGCTCGGCATTTATGGCTGAAAGCTTAGCATATTGTTTGTATGTTGTATGTTGTTTGATGTTTGTGTATGCTTATTGATCATTTAATCAACTATTAGAGCTCTATTTAGTCGTCCACACATATATTTAGTATATGTTGTTGGGTGACAAAATAAAATTACAAAATATGCCGTGAGAAATGGTTGACACATAAACTACAAATTTGTGGATATGTATTTTTTTTGGGTTTGTGACTACAGAAAAGTTAATTAAAGATACCTCTCACCGTATTGTCATATTTAAATAAATTTGTTGTAAAACAAAAACTATAATTATTCAAGGTATTCGCTTAGGGATATACTCTGCACTCCACATCAAAACGACGTGAAGTGCAAAATACACAGTTAAACACGCCTGACAGTTTGTAATTATATTATTATTAGAGATCCGCACACCCACAAATCTTTCTTCTTAGTCCACTGGTTGGCTTGATGATCTATTGTAAATCTGTACGTCAGTCGCTGCTGAGTCAGCGAGCAGGAAACGAGTGAATAATTTTAATATTCAGCAATAATGTACTTGCATAAGCTGAGCTGCAATTGCACGTGTGTGACAACAAAAACCAATCGCTGCTGGAAAATGATTTATGATTGAGCTATCTAATCGCATGTAATCAAGTGAATACAAAGCACGCAACGTAAACAGGTAAACATGCAAACGCATTTAACATGCCTCTCTGTCGCATCTCTCTCTCTACCTCACGGTGCGGCAAGTTTGAGCTCGTCACACTTGAATGATTGGAATTTCAATATATACGCGCGATCTGTAAGGAATATGCAATGCCAACAAGTGTACTTTGCCTGCTCACGTCGGCGAAGAGAGAGAGAGAAAAGTTCTTACAGAATTTTCATTTAATACATAAATTTCTTAACTTCTTAGTTCCTTACATAATTATTCGGAACTTTAGATTATGCAATGGACAATTTGCGTACGAGTGTTTGACACAATTACAAACTTGTTCGCCTGCTCAGAAATGCGGTCGGACTTTTCGCAAATATATGCAAAACAGAGATACACTCACACACACAGCCACAGACACACACACACACACATACACTAACAGAAAATGTGGCAAAAGGCAAAAGCTGCAAACAGGGCGAAGCGTAGGAAAAGTCAAATCGCAGGCAACGCTCTCAGCGAGCGAGCAGAGCCGAGAGCTGCATAGATTATGCAATATTGAGCGAGACACGCTGCAAAAGCAATGAGCAACAGCAGCAGGAAGACTTGCTGACCGACTGACTGACTGACTAAGTGATGTGAACTTATTGACTTATTGGCAGATTGACGTAGCCGAAATCGAGTTTTATATAAAAATTTCATCTTCAATTGGGTCAAATATAGAGTTTGTGTTAATTTTATCGTAATTTTTTTTTCTTTTGTACTTTGGGCATTACATTTTGATTGCAATTAACACAATTGATGTTGTCGTTGTTGTTTTGATGTCTACTTTTACTTACGTTGATATCAGCATTTTGATGTGTGATTTTTTTTTTCAGTTTTGTTGCGCCGCCTGCGGTGGGTGTTTATTTTGATTATCTTAAGCTTTATTTTGGGCTTTGTTTACCTATTTAAATATTAGTTACTCTGCCTTTACTTTTACCAATAACAAAAAATGAAAATTCGAATCGTAACCCGTAGCTGTGCGTTGCGGCCACCAATCTTTTGCAATATTCAAGTGGCGTTTTGCGTTTTATGCCCACATTTCTGAAATGTACATATATAAATATAATAAAAAAATAAACAATAATAAGGTTTTGAGCGTTAATTGTGATTTTTTTATACATGCGCTGACTTGAAGTTTGACGAGCTCAAAGTGCATTTTCTTGTTTGATTCACAGTACGCATGAGCTGTTTGTAGACTCGTTTTAAATAAGGTAGAGACAGCCATAAATAGTATAGTATTGATCGCTTTTCAGATATTCCCGATGTAATAGTGAACTAACTAACAAATAAACTTATAAAGTGTAAATGAAAACAGCTACATATTTATTTAAAGCTTCTTTTAACTACAAAAAGTACGACCTTTCTAAGTTTCCAACTTCTCCCACTCATACAATCAACAAATTGTGGTTAGGTTTCTGCTAGTATTTACTCTACTGCTAATGCCAACAGTTGTTGCGACTTCCACTCTTTCAACATTTTTTCATACATATAAAGCCAAAGTCTAAAAGTCGCTACTACAACAATAAACACATGTTCAATAGTATTATTCCACTCTTTTTAACATATTATCGTACAATTCAAAAGCATATCAAACCAGAGTCTAAAAGTCGCTATCCACAACAACAATAATAATACTTTTTAATAGTATTATTTATTGATTTGAAATCATTTTTTTACGTCTTTGACTTTGGCACCTTTTTATAACCTTCTATAACTTTTAAGGGTATTAAATACCTTCTAATATTTATCTCTAATGACGTAACAATGGTAACAGCACGAGAAATGCATTATTAAATACACTCAAATAATATTTTATAAATATAGAATTTCATCATATTAAATGGCAGTCGCCTCGCTGCACTTTGATGCGTGGCGCATTTGTATAAGTGGGCAATAACTTCGTCAAGTGGGTTCAGTAGGTTTAATGGATCTGTGGCACAGACAAGCAACAACATCAAATCTCAGAAAATAAATTAAGTGGCCAAGCCCATACATAGATAGATAATTTACTCAATTGGTTGTAACTAACAACAAAAAAAGTGTTGAAACTAGTAAGAAACTATACGCAACCTAAGTCGCAAGTCGAAACTTTAATACTCCTCAATGTACATGTTCACTACTTATCCTATTATGCATCACTATATCCGTTTAATTAAGTATTAATTTTCATATATAACTACATATATGTAGAATATTCATTTCTCAGTAACTCGTGAAACAGGCAACGTATCAATAAAATGCGTTTAAGACGTATCTCTGAATACAAATTTTGATGTCGGCAGATTGAGTCCGGTGAACAAAGGCTTCTAAATATTTTGCTTATTTTGAAATGATTCATAGATATTGTGACTTCTCCACAAAGTTAAAATACACTCGGTAAGAGTACAAAAAGTGATTGCTAATTATTGAGCAATATCGGCCAGGCAGCTGACTTTTTAAGTGGCCAGTGCACAGAAAATAAATACAATGATATACACATATCTATATAATTTAAATTTGATTTTTTATTTTAATGAGGTAATCGGTAAACTTGCGGCAAACTCCGAGACGAATTTCGCACAACTATACTTAGCCAGATCTGTTTGCGTACCGGAAAATACAAAATGGATTTTATGAATAGCTGAATATACAAGTGCTTACTGCTTAATAATTTATATGCTGATGACTTGCGTGCGTGGCATTTAAAAGTAAACAGCACTTGCCCGTGGCATGTGACAGTCATTAAAGTTGTTTTAAGGACAGGCCAAACCCTAGAGGGCTGATATGTCTAAATGGGCTTAGAACTGCTTTGGCTTATGGCCAAGTTGAGGAATCGTTGGCAATATCTTGGCAATACTTTCGCTCTCTGTTGGATTTCTGTTAACTCTTTCTATTTCCATGGCGTTTTCATTTTCATTTTGCTTGATTTTCCGATGACATAATTTCTTGAAGTATGTATGTGCGTGTGTGTGCGGGCAGTATATGAGTGTGCGAGTCTGCAGTTGTGTACGACACAGTTTTGTGTCTGCAATTGCTGCTACTTCTTCGGCTTTTGCTACGGCAACGGTAGCGGCATTTGGCTATTGCAACAACTTGCAAACCAGTTGAGTTTAATTTACTCATTGCTAAGTTTAGTTGAATTTAATTGTTTTTGCTATTGTGGCAGCTTGCAACTGGTTGAGCGGCTAACTCACCCGCACCAGCGCGGCTATATTGTCATCCTTAGATAATCAGCATTTTATTGCAGAGAATTTGGCAATCAAGCTATCCAACTATTTTGCCACTTGCTTGCATTTGTTTAAAATTAGATATTAACTGAATTTTTGCTTGACCAAAGCACACTTGCAGCACGCACACACGACAAGCAATGCACGAATAAACCAGTCTATGGCTCATAGCTTGATTTAATAACACAACTGCTGCCACGAAAGAGAATGTACAATTGCCACAATTAATAAATAATTTTCTTAATTGTCTTTGACGTTACATAAACGAACACAGCACAATAAAGAAACGTTCAGAAACTTGGTGAAATGAAAAGCCACGAGAACTTTAACAACTGTTTACCAGTTGTGAACACACTTGTGAAAGATATAATTACATTGTTACTTTACTCAAACGTTGAAAAAAGTAACTTCTTTAGCGTTTTATTATCAATATTGATTTAAATGTCAGTGTATGTTCCCATTATGATGACATTTCAATGAGATTATCGGAATAAATACATTGTTAACTTGAAGCTGACAGGTGTCATGTCATCAAGCTCATTAGGGCAAAGAGTTCAAGCAGGGGCTAAGACTAACAGACTTTCAAATTACAAGCGATCTGCTGCCTTAATGCTTGTAACAAAGCGTTTTTAATTGATTCATTAGACTCTATCATTAAATGGCCACGCTACCAGTTTGAATTCAGCTTAAAAGTGCTTAGCTCATCATAAATGCAGCTATCCTTATGTATTTCTAAAATCTCTGATTGACTATAAAAAAATTTTTTAAATCAACTGCTAACTATTTTTAATTAGTTTAATAACTACTTAATCGAAATAAACTAGAATTCTATATTTGACATAATATAAAGTTAATAGCGCATTTACCTTGGTTTTAATTAAATGTCGCTCATGAAAAAATGCATCTAGATTTAAGAAACAGCCAAGAGCTAAAGTTAATTTGCATTATACAATATGAATACACCTTGAACTCTGCTCAAAACTGTTGCTGCGAGTGACAAAAACACAGAGATCTCAGGAAAAAAAACCGAAAATAAAAGAAGCAAAAGCCGAAACAGAAAATCTAAAAAAAAAAAAGCGAAACGAAACGAAACGAAACAAAAGTGAAAAAACCCAGAGCCGAAAATACCAGTTCAAGTTGGAGCTTGAAGCGTTGCACACTTCGGAAATGCACGCAACGAGAGTGGAAAGAAAACCAACCTTGACAATAAATTTTCAGGGCCCCCGACGAAGGTCGTTGGGTGCACAACATGCGACAATGAATGCAGTTTAACATATATTCAAATACAATATTATTAAAGTCGTTGCTTACTGCTTATATCTCTGTATCTGTGTATATCTCTATAAGTATTTTCATCTGTGTATTTGTGCCTGTGCAATGAAAATGCAAAAAAGTCACAACAGCTATTTACGCTGAACTTTGCTCGAAATCGTTAGCAACAGCGCAAGCACGTAAACTGAGAGATTCAACTGCCTTATAGTGTATCTTTAAGCCGCAATGCCGGCCATGCTAGTAAGCTACAGTTGACCTCTTGCCCAGTGCAGTCATCGTCGCCATATTGTTAATTATAGCCAATTAGATTCGACCTGGAAACTGAGCTCAACCGAGCTTTCTTGCAAGTGTTTAATATTGTACTGAGATAAAAACTGCATAGATCATTTGAGCAACATATCATTAGTAAAGTAAATTGTTGTTGAGTGTTTAGTTAGGCGGCATTTTTAAATATCTAATATAGACTAGTTTGCAAATATATATACTTAACGGGGCTTACTAATCAGGAACAATAATAAACACGGACATCAACTCAGACGCTGATTTTTCATGCACAAATATTAAAAGCCTAATGATACTTAATGATGTGACATCGAATTTCAAATCAGTAATCTAAGAACAGAATACTAAGAACACTAAAGTGTATTATAAAAATGTATAATCTACAAGCTAGTTAACAAATATTCCGAACTATGAGCCCAACTTTAAAATGATTAACTTATATAATCAAATAAAAAAATCCCTATAGCGAGCAAATGTGAATCCTTATTTGAATCGCTTATTCGGCAACATTTGAAAATATTCTATCAGCGTTTTAGGTGAGACAGCAAGTAAAATATGTCAATTTGTATGCGCAGCGATTGAGCTCATAAGTATTTGCACATTTTGAATAAACAGTAGCCATGGCTGGAGCTGGGGTTTGCCTGGGGTACAGTCACGCCGAGCGAACGTACAGTTCGTTTTTATTTTATTTTTAAATTTTTAAGTTTTTTCTTTTATTTTTATTTTTTGTTGGTCATGTTGACAATTTTGGACGGCCTGACAAAGCTGTAGCGCGCACAAAGTGATTGAGAAGAGAATGGAACAATGTAGCTGCGGCCATTTGTTGTTTGAAAAGAATATTTATTGTTTTATTAATATTCTTATTATAATTCGAATACTTTAGGCAGTTGTTACTGTTCAATATGTGGACTGCGATAATGATTTTTGCGAAATAATTTTCTGCAATAATGTAGCACTTCAAGGTGCCAGCTCGTCAAACTCCAAATCTTAAAAATCCAAATTTTGTTTTGTTTACTCGACAAATTTACACTTACAGTGCGCGTTCTGAATAAGTTTCCTGTCCAACTGTCACTGGGTGTGTGTGTGTGTGTAAGTGTGTTAATGTGTGTGTGGATTTGTTGCAAAGAGTCGTTAAATGTCGTCAACTGTGCGTATGTTTACACAAATTGTTGCTAGGCTGTTGTGTGTGCTGATCCTCTTTGTTGTAATCCACTGGCAAATGATTACTCTTGCACAACAGAAGACTTAAGGCACAAACTCGTATCGTATCTAGCAATATTCACACACGCGTCGTATAATATCAATGACAAATGTACAAGCCTTTTGATGTTGTTGTTGCTGTATTTATTAACATCGGCACACTTTATATCGCAGTATCGCTCTTGATCTTGTCACTAAATATCACCGACCGGAGCGAATTCATAAACGCGTGCGTTTCGCTACAGGCTGCAACTAAGACTGACTTCAAGTCGCTGGCCAAACTGAGACCTGAGCTGCGCTGAACTGCGTTCAACGACGACGACGACGTTGACGTCGACGATGCTGCCAGCTTTGCACTTTACACTTTGTCAATGAAAGAGCGAGCGCTCTGTCTATCTCTCTCTCTCTCTCTCTCTCTCTCTCTGTTGTTGTTGAGTGCTTTTCGAAGCTGCTGCACTTTTGCACGTGCGTAAAGCGCGTGTTAACAATTCGTACGTGCTGTCTTGCTGCTGCTTAAAACACAACTGAACTGAGTTAGGCGGCAGTTAAAGTCGCTCGCTGTGCGAGCGAAAGCACTCAAGAAACGCTCAAACTCAAGTAAAACTGGCTTTGCTTTGCCTTTGGTCTTTGCTTTTTGGGCCTTTGGAAAGAGCGCGTGGCGTCTGGTACTCTTTATACCCTAAGCCCATTGAAAATGGGAAAAGAGGGTTTAATGATTTTGTGGAAATTTATGTAACAGACAGAAGGAAGCATTTCCAAACCTAGAGAGTATATATATTCTTGATCAGGCTCAACAGTCGAGTCGATATATCCATGCCCGTCTGTAAAAAAATAAAAACATGATATGAGTGCACTTCAGAAGATAAAACTATTATATATTTAACAGCTGGATTCAGGGTATATCGTTGTCGAGCTCACTCGACTACAGCCTGCTTACTTGTTTGAGCGTATTTTTGCATGTCGTATTAAAGTTTGATGGCTTCTCTTGTTCCTTTGCATGGAGGCAGCAGCAGCAGCAGCTCGTTCACCTTCAAAGCATTCAGCATGTGTGCGCTTTAAGGGCACATGGCAATAAAGGTCTTCTCAGCTGTGGCAGTTTTTGGGTTTTTTGACGTCGTTGTTGTGACGTTGCCGCTGCTCTGCTCTTATGTAAGTCGGCGACCTTGAGGCAGTCGACTTACGCGCTGTGCATCAAACTATGCGCTGCACTCGCTTCTTCTTTTTCTGCTTTTTCTTCTTCTTTTCAGCAACGAGAATTACAACAGCCAAACTTAACCACTCACCATTCACTGGCACTCTGCGGCATTGCATCATTCAGATTCATCACAGTAAGAGTCAGGTTCTGTCCGGAAAAGCCGACGCAACTATTGCGTTGCGTTAATAAGCGCATTTAAATTCCAACCTGATAGATGCAAACTACTCTGCTTTTTGGCTGGAGGAAACATTAAGAATCATACCGAAACGGCAATTAAGTGCTATAATTTGTTTAATTTGTTTTTAATGCCAAATATGCGTGAGCATTACGAAGACACGATCGTCACAATCGCAGCCAAAGACACGTCAATGAGTTTGTTTTTTTTTTTGTTATTTTTGTGTTGCTGTCTTGTTTGAAGTTTGAAGTTTTGGGTGTGGTCAAGGCGAAATTTAATGCTTAGCTTGTATTAAATCAATGTGGCAAAGAATAAGTCGACAATTGAGGGATGGACAAATGTATGGACGCCTCAAAATCAATAGAAATTCGACGACAACAACGACAAAGCACTAATAACATAAATTTGAAACTGTGTATTGCACAATTTCAATGTCATCTATATGTTAACAGTTTGAGGGCCTCACTTAGGGCGTTTCACTTGTGATACACGTGAAAAGAGAAGAGAAAGAAAAAAAAATCATGTTTTGTATGCCGTGGCAAGAATACCCTAAACATGTTCATATAATATATCTTATCAATTTAAAAATATGTTTTTTTTCTTTTTATTAGAAATATTTTCATTAAGAGAAACCTTTCTAAAAACTAAAAACCAACACCCAAATTTTTAGAAAACATTCTTTCTGAAATTCAGAAAATTTGGGTCGATTTTTTGTATGAGTGTAAGACAAACCATTTGTACAGAGGCCATTATGTATGTATACATGTATGTACCAAGTTTATAGAAAGCTGTGAGTAACAGCTCAATCGATATTTGAATGCGTCACCAATGAGGTGACTAAATGAACATACCCTCTTCTGGTGCATATACATAAACCAGCTGGGCGACATTTGCGCAACGCTGACATTGAAAATGCCCAACTGCCCATCATTGTGGGTGTTTGTTGGCCAATGTGCCATCAAATTGAATGATGTAACAAAGCACGCATGAAATTTAAATTGAAATTTTAACTCAAGCGCAAATTGGTTGACTTTTGGTGGTGCACTAGTGTTTATGTTATATGATAACTGGCAAAATTTGAACCGATATTTTCTTGTATTTTATATTTAAAGTAATTTATTTTTTAAACAGCAAGGTTGTCCGGCTATAAACGAACTATAGGCTGCTCTTTTGAAAAAGTGCCTGTCATGCCCGGCAGGGCCATTAAACTGAGTCTTGTATATTCTGAGTAAATTCGTATTTGGGCTGCATTTTATGATCAATTTTGAGATTAACTTCCTGAACATTTTATGTATACACGGTGTGCAACATCTGTCCAGTAATTGCTGTCAAATAAATGTAATTCACAAAACATATCCCTACCCATAAATAAATAAGTAAGCTGAGTAGTCGTTTGCAACGGACTTGACATCGTTTTGAAACTGTCAGCGTGCTAATGAGCCCTGCAAAGTGAGTTCCAAGCTAACCTGACAGCACTCCATCAACGCCGAAATATATGTTTATATATATACACCCATGTAAATATATGTATCTATATTTTGTAATGAAAGATGCATGATTCATCTCAGCGGCCTACTTTGCCTTCAATACCAGCTTGTTGTGCATTAAGTTAGTTAAGTCAGTCTGAAGCTAGTTTGCGTTGGCCCACAACAAAATTTATGATGTGATAGGAAATCTGCAGATTCAGCTGAGTACTGTCTCAATTGTGCTGTTCATACACCTCAAGTGGTTTATATCAATGTGAAATAAAATACAAATATTTGTAGCATAATTTCGCTTAGATACTCTTAGTCTTGTGAAAAAACTGATAGTTCCCTCTGAATTGTAAGCAAATCGTGCTAAATTTGCTTAATTCAATAATTAAATATATATAGATGAGCTTGGTAACGTTAATTTATAAAGCTTAATTTAATAAAGTTTACAGACTACAACGAAAAAAAAAGCGGTAGCAATTTCAAGCGCTAACACATCGTCTCGGTTTCAGTTTAAAACTGCAGTCTGAGTTTCTTTTTCTGTTTCTGTTTGTCTGTCTCTGCTTGTCTGTCTTAAGCTTTTCTGGCAAGTCATGTAGCGATTGTTGCTGCTCTGCCTTGAACAAGTTTGTTGACTTCGCAGCTTGGTCAGTGCATCAAAAGGCAGCAGTTACAAATGAAAAGAAGTAATACAGAAACGTATCAACAACAGCAGCAACAGCAATAACAGCCAACGCAAATGGCAAATGGCAGTTGAAGAAATTGGTTGACAATATTATTTGGCTTTTGCCCATGGCATAAATTTAACAACAACTTGTCGCAGGCAGGCGATGCTAGTAACTGTTTCAGCATTTGGCTTTACGATGTGACAACATTTCAAATCTTCATTTTGTGTGTTGTTTATTTCATAGCATTTTAGCGTCAGAAAGACGAACAGGCCAAGTCTATGCCCATTCATTCATTCATATAAACAATTTAATTTCAGTTTCTTTGCGAGTGCTCTCAAATCGAGCACAAGGTCGCAGCCGCAACACGGCGTTGATAGAGGAAGCCGCTGGGAAGCAGCTGATTCGGCACTGTTGCCCCAATCTGTATGTGCAACTTGAGAGCAGCAAACTATGCAACGGCAGCGCCAGCATTAATTGTATTTCAACGCAATTTCAATCTAAAGTCGACTCATAAAAATGTCTTGCTTTGCGCTTGTCGCTTAACGTAATTTCATTTGCGATAAATTTTCCCTTTCGCTTCAAACTTGTTTGCTCTTGCTGTGTCCTAATCACATACATATATATATATATATATATATATATATATATATATTCGCAATTTTATTGCAGTTGCCACCTGGTCGTAAAGCTTTTAGCGACTGCTGCAAAGCTTTCCATCGTGCCAGAGCACAGAGCTGAACACGTGATGAATACGTTGGACAATTAAAATCGAAACCAGCTTATTTACATTATTGCATTTAACATTTCGTGGAAAGAGAGTAAAATTCCTCAAGGAGCTTAACCAATTCTTGAAGTTCACTCAATAATTAATAAAAATTTATTAAGTTAAAAAAAAATTTAAAAAAACAAATAAGTTTAAGCCAAAACTTATCCACGATTTGCGTTGAAAACACTCATCACTAACATGAAAGCGAGCTCAATGGTTTGTCCGGTTGTACTACTTGTTGATGATTTTGTTGTTGCTGTTGTTGCTGTGTTGTTGTTGCTGTATTGTTGTTTCTGCGTTGTGGCAGCTGTTGTTGCTTGCTTGCTGGTTTGCCAAATATTATGCAATTCTTGAAACAGAGCTTAAGTCGCTGCTGCAGCGCTTAAATCGCCAGGCCAATGCAGAAGAGCAACACAGACGCAAGCAGCCTAATTTATTACAATTTGAGTCTGTCAGTCTCATAAAAGTCACACGCACTGAGGAAATTGCAATAGCTAGCTGGATATTGTTTGTTGCCATGTTTTTTTTTTTGTTTATCTGTGGCTCCATTTGAAATCTAAATTTAACGTGGCTATGCTTATTTTTTATTTATTTTATTATATCTTTTGTGTGTCTTTTGCTCATCGCTTGCACAAAAATGGTCGAGACTAGGGCAAAGGTTCGGATACAAATATACACGCCCCAAATGTGTCAAGGTCTCTTGTAAAATTCGACTAGCAAATGAGCGAAAGATACTTTTGAGCGAAGCAGCGACTTGAGCCCAAAAAGCTAGTGGAGCGTAGTCACAATGCGCTCGAGATTCAGACATTGTTTCCGTAATTATGCGAGGGAAAACTATGGCACACAATGCGCGCCATTTGACTCAACTATTTGGCATAGACAGAAAAAACACAAATTTGATTGAGCGCATTGTGCAACGCCTTTTTCAAAAGCACCAACACACATCGAACACTCTTAAGCCAATTAGCGTATCAGCTAAATATCCGCTAATGCCAAAAGCAAACAAACGCAGATAGTCGCAAAATTGCTGTAGTAGTGGCAAATTCAGTCTAATACAATGCACGGTCTTCTTGCACTAAGTGAAAGTACTTAACAATATTGGAAAAATTACGTATTGTGAATGAGAGAAGCGCAGCAAAAAAAAAAAACAATGATGTCATTGAGGTATGAGGTATTATCGAAAACAAAAACAAGAATCCAAACTGGATCAAACTATCTCTATCTCTATTTCCATATTAATTTATTAATTTTCTACCAACTAAAATTTACCATTGTATATAATATGTATCGATCAATAAGTGTAAAATGAATAATAATAATAAATAATATCAGTTCTTGGAACCCTCGAAAATACCCCTTTATATGAACATAAATGACTTACAATTTATGTGACTTGTTTTGTAAAGAATGATAAGCAAAATTCTGCACATATATACGTGCTTGGGTTCATTTACTGTTCAAATACGAGTTAGCCCAAGCTCATTCTCATTTTGGCCAGAAGTTGCTCGAAAATGTTCTGTGACAAGCGAAAATAAATTAAATATTACTGGGACTTACGATAGGTGCGTGTTTTGACGTTTAGATGACCCGGCCAATGCCCGTTGACGGTTAAGCTGCTCATTTCCTAATAATTTCAATGACCTCTAAGGCAACAAAGGCTTCAAAAAGCCAACCCATTGGTTAATGGGTTGAGCAAGTTAAAATGTAGTTTCCACAATTGCCAGACAAACATGTTCTAAACTTCGCACAAGCAACAAATCGTTGGAAAGGCGCAATGAACGTGTTCAGTGTTATTCTTAATGCTAATGTAATTGTTGTTGCTCGAAGATTAATGTAATTTGCTTTAATATCGCTGGGCGACTCTGATCTTTGGAGCCCATTAGAGCGGAGTAGCGTTATCACGTGTGTGTGATGAATTAAAGTCGAACTTTGCTTTAGTGAAGTTGAGAGCAAAGCTTTTTAAAGCTTTCATTTTGTTTAACACCTTAGAGCGCCATCTGGCGCTTTCAACTCATAAGCTTACTTAAAGCTTACCAGAAGAGACGCTTCAAAGCTCGCTGCTATGCAACGCTCTTCAAGCTACAAGCTGCCAGCCAGCTTAATTTGTTAGAACGCAAATTTGAAAAAAACAGACTAATATTATTGGCAAATATACTGCTGAGACTCATTTGATTATATCATATAAAACGTATTATTGGTATTTAATGGCATGTCAATTAGAATTGAAGCAATGACACCAACAACAGCAATAATTAAGAGCACGCCATCTGTCGCTGCCAAGTCGAACTTATCGGACAACCGACAATGATTTTCACATGCAATTCGGATTAACTGGATAATGCGGAAATGTGGTTGTCAATTGTTTACAATCGTTTAATTAGTGCCGCCAAAAAAGCACCGTTATCCCGCCAATTCACATTTAATATTAAGTATTTTATAAACAAGTGAGGCTATTTGAGAAATTTGCCCAATATTGATTAATATTATGTCATGCGTAAACAAAAAATTATAGCACCGAATTATATGTGAATGGCAGATTTACAAAAGCAAGTGCTTGCATAAAAATGCGAAATTCGCATATAGATATAAGTCGATTAGCGTGTCTAAGACCTGCTTGGCATGTCGCCGCAATTGAACAGTATTTTGTTGAAGTGATTTTCACACATTTGCCCCAGGGACTATTCATAATATTTTAAAATGCGTCGTTCGCTTCATAATAATGATGGTTATTTAGTGTGTTTAGTTGTGCTGCTAGTGAAATTACTGAAACTTGCAATTAGTCATACTAAAAGCAAGCTAACACTTAAATTCAAGCAGCGATTGCTAAGCCCAAAGGTGAAGCGGCCCTGGATTCTATTTTGAGGTTCCTCAACTTAAATACAGCTCCAGCTCGCTCATGAGTTATTTTTTTAAGTATTCATGAATGTACTAAAAAATGCATATATGCATATGTATATGCAAACATATGATTATGTACATAGGTAAGTCTACAAATGCTCGTAGATTTGTAATATGTATTTATATAATTGCAAATTTCACTTCACGTCACTTTTAGTCGGCTAGCTTAAGTGCAATTAAAACATGAAGCTTAATAAGCATGACGTGTAAAAAATATCTGCAAGGTATTGAAAAAGAAGCGAATTGCGAATTACAAATTAGAGGTATTAAAGTTATGTAAGTCCCCATTTCAAAATAGAACAAAAGTCGAGTGCTAATTGTCGGAATAAACCATCTCAGTCATTTAGAGTATTCAAAAAGAGCTAGCGAAACAGATAAGTGATCTCACCTGTCGAAAATCATTTAGTAATGAGTTTTTTTTTTTTTCGCAATGCATTTCAGACTACCTAAGTCATGCCTCAGATGAGCTCAGTTAAAAATACAAGCTTTCGTTTTGAGGATCCAACTGGACATAAAAACTTAGTAAGCCTCATATTTTTTATTCCGTTCCTCGATTTATACATTTCACGAAATTGTTGAAATAATTGTTTTTATGATAAGCTTATCTAGTATCTTAATTTTGAAAAAAAAACACTGTTTTCTATATATAAATAAGTACTTCGAACACCAATAAATTGGTAAACAATTATAACGTATAACAACGGAAATAGATAAGCGAAGAATTTAAAGCAAATTCAAAGTCAACCACTTTTGTTTTGGTTGCTTTGTTATAGATACCAAAGAAAAAAAAACTCTAGACAAGCCCATTTAAGTGCAGAGATCGCATCTGCTTTGTTTATTTTCGAGTATTTTTTGGTTTCTCTTTCTCGTTGAGTTTATGGTGTTTCACATAGTAATTAAATGTGGTTTGCACCGAGTTCCATTTTTGGGGATTTTCCTTTACACGGGGTTAAGTCGCACTTAAGATCAAAAGTTGCTGGGCATGTTAAACTTGTGACTCACATGGCACTCGTATCCGACCAGCTGAAATGACGTTTTATCCTTTCAAAGTCCATGACCGGCTGTTGATGCTGCTGATGATGATGATTTTGCTGCTGTTGGCTCAAGGTTGCCTCTTTCTTGGGCGCCATTTTGAGAGCTTCCCCCGACTCGAGGTTTAAGGAGCCGGCGCTGTAAGCGCTCTAGTCAATAGCTACTAGAAATAGTTGCACAACTGGTTTCGCCTTTTTTTTGATACGGCTAGTAAACAATCGTGTTTATTTCAATCTTTAGCTCACACTTTGTTTCGTTTATTATGCGGAGATTCGCGCGCGTTTGCACAGTGCAGAAAGACAGCAAAACAAAAGACTTAAGCAACGAACCTCATGTTCGTATCGAATTTGCTACTCAAAAAACGATTTTGCTTTTTGTTTTATTATTATTTAATATTGTTTTTGTTGTTATTTTTGTTATTGTTGTTAGCAAATTACTCGCTTCCCTTAGCCCGCTTGCTTTTTCTAACAGCTGCGACTCTAACAGCTGTCTTTGGCACGAGGCGCTCACACTTGCGTAGACGTGGACAAAGACAAATACAGCCGACGACGATACAACGATAACGACACTGCTCAGTAGCGTGAAGGCAACGACAACAATAAACGCTCACAGGCAAATCACGTAATTGGGCTTAAAATCAAATTTAAAGTGCGCACATAATCGACGATTTTTTTACTTAAAATTCTTTATGGTTTATTTGTTGGCGCTGCTGCTGTTGCCTGTTGCTTGTTGCGCTGCCTAACGCGCCGAAGTTGAAAACGAAACTGAAAGCATGCGGAGCCCCCACTATACTCAAGAGCTGCCAAATGTACACATAACATATAGAGAAATATACATTGAGAGGCATTGAGAGAGAGAGAGAGAGAGAGAGAGAGAGAGAGAGAGATACAACCAGTATGGGAGAGCATGCCAGCTGTTATAATATGTAATGCGGCTGTGGTTTTCTCATCAGTAGTTAAGTCAATGATCAAAACTTGGGTTGCAGTTGTATGCAAAGGCAACGAACTTATTGCGCCTAGACGAAACAAGATGAAGAAGATGAAAATAATTGTACATTTAAATTGACTAATTTTCTTAACTTAACTCATAGAAAATCTAAAGCATTTATAATTTAAATTGTTGTAGATTCAAATGACTTAGGAAATGAACTCAATATGTGATTTGCTGCCATCTGCATGGCAATTAACGAATATATCGAATTGATAATATTTTACCTTCACTTTATTGATTTTAAATTTCGGTAGCTGTTGACGCTATACATACTCCCACTGTGCCATAATTTCACAGTAGGCATTTAAACTACTTCATTAAGACTTTGGTTCAATACCGCTATATAGCTGTGGGCAATCAACTTAGGGTCTTAGGGGATCTAACTTAGTGTCAAATTAGTAACAAACAGCAAAAGAGCTGTTAATGATTAACAACCATGAACTTCGATGAACTTTCTTGAGCCGCTTATCAAACGTTGTCCTAAGGATGATAATTTTATTTTATTTTTACTTCATTTGTTCAGCGGTGAAATTGAACCGCAAAGAACTGTGTACGCTGTAAGTTAATCGATTTACCCACAAGATGTTGTGAGGCGGTGAAAATATGCTTTCCATATGCTTAATTCACACATTTCCGTTAACGGGTGCCGGGTGACACGGTTAATTCAGGCGAAATTCGAAAATCGCATGCAGCGACGATTCAATGATATTTATTACATCTCTGTGGAGATGGCGTGTCAAATCTGAGCTTATATAAGTCCCACTGGGTACCGCAGCAGTTTTTTTTTTTTGGGCTGCATTTGTAATGCATTTATGCTAATTATCGAGAAGTCGAGCGACGTTGAGAGAGGAGCAGTGAAAGCGTTTGCATGCCAAAGTCTTGCGCAAATTGCAGCAGACAATACGCTTTGTTTGAATATTGATTTCATTTGCAATGGGTATTAATTGGTATGCAAATGGTCAAACAAAATTCCGAGCGAAACAAAACAACAAACCACAAATGCAAATCAGTGACGTAGATGCAAAATTACGCTCTCTCTTTTCTTCACTCTCTTTTATTTTCTTGGGCCTGGCTAGAAGACAGACACATTTTCGATTACCTCATCAACGTCGACGTCGTCGTCAGCATCGTTAAATTGCAACAATTATGGTCAAAAGGCAGTGATGCTGGCGGTGACGTCGACGTCGCTGGCAGCAGCGGTGCAAATGAAAAATCAATGAAGCAGCTAACAAACGTTGCCCAGAGACGACGAATGTTTTGGGCAAAGCAAAGGCAGCTAAAAGTGCCGCATAAAAAGAAAGTTTGAAGCACAACTTTTTTTGCTTTTGTTTTATTTGCTCAATTTTATTGCTTGCCTTTACATGTTCGTAGTTTGATTTCTGTGTCTCCAGACCATTTGATATGAGTTCACAAATGTTGCCGGGCTGAACAAACGCTGACAGATCCAAACCCAAGGCACGTCCACATTCACTAAGGAAACGGTAGCAGAAACACAAAAAAAAAATCATGAGCAAAATTTAAATGGCAGCCAGTGCATTTGATAATTACCTCAACAAATCGAAAAATGCACACAAAACTAGTTATTTGTTATTTTCGTTGTGTTGGTTTTCGCACGAAACAAGCAAACAACCAAAAAAAAATTGCAACATTTGCCGACGGCGCCAAAGAATTTGTGTCAGGCGCTTGCACAATGACCACACCAGTCACCATTGCATTGCAGTCTACGCCTTGTACATGGGGCGTATGAGCAACACCAGCCAGCCAGCAAAAATCGGTGACCAGAAGACGTTAAACAGCAATTCGCAAGAGCATTACATAATCTGGCTGGGGCAGCTGGTAAAGCTTCGTAAATGTGCACTTGACGGAAGTTAGGAAAAATACGAAAAATACAGTGCATATATATGTACATTCCTATATAAATAAAAAACTGGTCGGTTGGGAAAACGATCGCCAAAATAGATTTGTTGCATATATTTGTTATGTGGTGCGACAACGTCGGCGCTATGTGGAGTAAGCCAATAAGTAAATTGGCCAAAAGCCACAGACAAATAATAACATTGCCAGTAAGCAACAATTTCCAGCGACAAATTGTCAACAGACACAACAACAACGACAGCATCAACAAGATCGCAAAAGAGTTTCATATCCGGTTTTAAGCAACAACAATATTTTTGATGGAGGATACCAAAATGAGCATTTTCAAATGATGATAATGTTACTTATTAGCAGTAGATAAGATTGATTTATCAATATTAACAGCCAATACAGTTCAGTTTTCACTGAACGATAAAATTAACTTTAATGATATAATAATCTGTTATAATTCAAAAATTCGCGCCCATCTATAGTCAAACAACCATCTCTATCGCATACATCAGTGTTGCTTCGCAAGCAGCGCCATCTATGCAACTCGCGCATAGGGTTGTATTTACGACCATCTAGCGGGAAAAATTGTAAATAAAAGCGTAAGCATTCCAGTTGTTCCCAAAATCGTTTCGATTTGACACCCTGAAATTATTAAAACCAACTCTAAATAATGATAGGTTTTATGAAGGTTTTGTGGCGAAAAAAAAAGTGATCTATTGAAAATCTCTCTTACCCTCTCTCTCTCTCTCACACACACTCTCTTCCTAATAAAGAACAAGAAATGTCAACGATATATATTGATAGCGATAGTTTTGGTCGTAATTTGAAAAGATAGTTTGTCAGCTGAGAAAGCGAGGCAACTCTAGCAAAAGCCGCATTTTTTACGTAAACTTATGCAGTTTGTCAAATCAACAAGTTTTTATATGTGAAAACTGTGAAAGGAGGTAGAATTGAAGGCTTTTAACAAACTTGCAAACAAACTGAGAATATGTTTTACACAACGACGCTGCTCTCGCGGGGCTCCATCATCGGTTCGCTAATTAGCAAAGTCAGGCAAGTTGTAGCCAAAAATAAAGACACTTCTTCCGCACCGACAAATCAAATTAAATCAAACAATTTTACACATACGCCCAGACCATTGGGTGCTGCTGGCATTAGCCACAGTTCGGTGCTGCAATCGCGGACGCTAGAGGAACAAATCGGGCTGCCGCCACGACCAAAGAAGCCGCTGACGCCATATTTTCGCTTCATGCGCGAAATGCGCCCGAAGTTGATTGCCAAAGACCCAAAGATAAGCACCATTGAGGTTGTGCGGCAATTGTCGAAGAACTGGGTGAATGTGGATCCCAAGATGAAGGAGCGCCTGCAGTCCGAGTACAAAATAGATCAGGAGATTTACCTGGAGCAGCGCACCAAATACGATGCAAAGCTGACCGACGAGCAGCGCGCCGAAATCAAACAGATGAAACAGGACATTAGCGATGCCAAAGAGCGCAAACAGCTCCGCAAACGTGTGAAGGAGCTGGGGCGCCCTAAGAAGCCGGCATCCGCCTTTCTGCGTTTTGTGGCCAGCGAGCGAACAAATACGCCGCAAACACCACAACAAACATATCGCGAATGGCATCAGAAGGCCACGGCCAAATGGACGCGCCTCTCCGACGATGAGAAGGCCGTCTACTTGCGGGAATCTCGCAAGGAACTCGATCAGTACAAGTGCGTAGATCCCCGATAACTCTATAAATAATCCGACTTGTATATATATTTATAATTTTATTTATATTTTTGTATATTTATTTATTTGCCTTTGCAGAGCCGCAATTTCTATTTGGGAGGAAAAAATGATACGACTTGGCCACATCGATGTGGTGCGCCATGGCAACCTCATCGATCCGCCAGAGCCTAAGGCACGGAAGTCTCAAGCTCCAAAAGAGAAATAGTCTGTACAACAACACGTCATCCATCATCATATGATTTTTTCATAACAACAATAATATTTTTGAAGTCGAAATTGTTAAATTCTTAATTCGTCCTCATCAGTATAAAATAAGTTGGTCCCTTCAGTTCTTATTATTATTTTTGAATAATGTAAATAGCTTCAGCATCATGTATCAAATAATTAAAATGTTAGTAGATTGGATTAAGTTTTTTATCTACGACAAAAGCAAAGACAGTCACTGTAACTTCTATATTGCGAAATTAATTAACATAGACGTCTCGTGACAAATTTGGGCTAATAAAAAAAGAAAGAAGACATTTAAAAAATAAATATTTTTAATTTTATGAAAATGGAAATTGTTAAATTTGTAACTCGTGGAATATTTTGGTTCACAATATTCGGCTAACTTATAAAAAGACCTACTTAAAAATTAAGAATTTTTAATTTTGTGAAAGCTTAAATGATAAATTCTTAAGTATGAAACAAGTTGGTTCCTTCAAACCTTATTGTTCTCTTTGAATAATATAAACAGCGTCAGCATCATATATTATATAATTAGAAAATGTTCATATTTTCATAGATCAACTGTGGGTTTTCGTAGATGCGATACTCTGTTTTATCTACGACAGAATATTAAGAAAATAATCGTCCCGCGACTAAGTTGAGCTAATTTATAAAATAACAATATATGTGAACTAAATAAACGACCTTTGGCCGTGAACACGTGGTTCAGGCCAGATTCTAATGCGTTTGCCAAATGGCAAACACGTGTCTGAGTCTTACGGGGTTAAGATCACACTGGATTTTTAGTTGATTTAACACGGTAATCGACACAGCTTTCATCTATCTGCGTAGATCATGGTAAACAAATATGCAGTAAATTTGTCACCTCAAATGCACAGAATAAAAAGAGACTTTTCAATTAGAATTAGTAAGGTCTATATATATATATATATATATATATGGATATGTGAATACATAAAATTAAATGAGTGCGCAGACACAACCGCTCGCTACTCAAGTCAGTTTCGAAGTGAACGAGGTGCTCAGCGCCGAGAATTGGATTAGGCTTGGCTGGAGAATGAAGACAGGCTGGAATGCTGCTGACTGGATTGCCATTTCCAATGGTCAGCATTGAACACGCACACCACGTTCTCATTCTCCTAACACCATTAACAGATACACATGCACAGAGGCATTGATAACATATTAACTTTACGGATGCTCACTCAGAGAGCATGAAAATTGTAGCGCTCACCATTTTGTTATTGTTGGTTTTTTTTTTTAATTTTGATACACATTCAGTTTCTCTCTGGTTGCTCATTCCAGTGAGAGTTGCTACTTTGAGTCATGTCTCTCTTTATTTTTGTTTTGGGCAGGTAGTAGTAGCAGGTAGTTGAAATTCGTGGCTTAAATTTTCATTCTAAGGCTGCCTGCGCTTGCAGCAGAACAAATGGCTAACAAACGAACGCTATGCTAATTAAAAAACAGTGTAAAATAATATTGTGTGTTAATTGTGGGGTTCACTGCATGAGAGCTTCTTGCTTACCGCATGGTCACAACTAAATGCTTGAATTGGCCGCCACATTCTCAAGCAAGAATTTGTACTTACCTCTGATTTTTGGCCAAATAACACGTTCTGGCACAGCAAAACTATAAGCCATGCCGCCTTGCAATTGCGAAAGCCATATTGGTAAAACCTTGAGCTACTCTACAGCCAAAACAGCTAACTGTGTACCCCGGCCAAGCCAGGCCAATAAAATGTGTGTAAATTTTTGGCAGAAAATGGCAACTTGAAAAATACACAAACAAATCGCTTACAAGTACACTCATAAAAAAAATCGTCCTCTTTTTAACGCCAATGGTCAGCATTTTTTTTCCAAATATTTCCAAGCCTTTCTAAATTTTAAAAATGGTTTTCCTAATATTTAGAAATAATATTCAAAGACAAGAACATTTTTTATTTTTTAGAGCGATTGACTAAAATATAGGACGATATTTTTTTTGAGTGTAGACAACAGCTAGTGGCAAACAGCTAGTGGAGATCCAGCGTTGCCCTGAGGTCCCGGGGCATGTGCTGCATGCACTTAAATCATTAATATATGTATGCGACAGTAAAAATAAAATATATAAATATATATGTATGTACATATATGTATATGTGATCCATGGAGGCAAATAAAAGTCTTAATGTTCTGTGCTGGGGCAGCCAAGTGGAACCATTGTGTATTGTGACTCTGGCAGTAGCTACTTATTAGCCAGCTTTGCGTTGTCTGTTTGTAGTCTATTATATTTGTTATTAGCCCATAACATTGCTGAGTTGAGTTGCGGCTTCGCTTAGCTCCCTTGGCTCCCCTCGCCAAGTTTCGACGATTTTACTATGAGCTGGAGGCCAACATGTTAGATTCGGCGGGGCTTGTGCAACTTCAGTTCTTTATAAAAAAAAATATAAAAAATGGCTTGATATTACAATTTTTTATTAAACAGTTTGACTCGATGCAAAAATATATATTTATAATTTATGTTTACGTTTGTTCAAGTTGCATGTATGAATTACAAACAAATTTCCCAAAATCAATAATTCTATAATAACCGAAGGCTTTTATATGTCCGGGTTTCGTGTTCTTTTGCTCGATGTAGCCACTACAAAGAAATATACACATAATTATAAACTATCCTAAGTACCTAGAAGAATATGTACATACAACAAATTTTGGGAAAACATGAAGACAATAATTTAATACTCTGTGAAAACTTCAACTAAAATGTGATGTGGTGTTGTTGCTGATGCTGATGCTGATGCTGATGTAAACAATTCAAATATGATTTAATGAATCAACTCCAAAAACTGATGGAGTCAACAATATGTATGTATGTATGCGGATGCCAAAATGAAACAATTCTCTAAAATAATCAAACAAAAGTTTGGGAGTTAACCTCGCTTCCCATTGGCCTGAGCATACGTGTGGCTATCCTCCGAGGGTGGACGAACCCAGCCGCCATAACGTCGCTCCATTTCGCGGGCAACGGCCAGACAGAGATGATCTTGTCCCGGATTGGCCACAACTTGTATGCCCATGGGTAGATTACGGCGATCCAGGCCAATCATACAATTGGTCACGGGCAGACCCAACGTATTGAAGATGGCCATGTACATCGGTTCCAGTAGCTTGTGATAGATCTGATAATGCTGATGGGCGGTATTGGGGAATGTTGGATAGAGAAAGACGCCATCTGTGCCGAGCAGCTCCTTGAATTCAGTCTTGAGCGCCTCAATGATGCTGGCCAAATGCTTGTGCCGGGAATTCGGTATTATTTTCATAAAATTCTGCAAATGACCGAATATCACCGAGGGCAAAATGCTGTCCGAGCAGCCAAAGAAATATTTGACCGTCTCCTTGCAGACGGTCTTGGGCTGTTCACCCTCCTCCGTCTTGTGGTAAATCGTCTCAATGTTTTTCATCGTTAGCATAGCCGATAGCGATATATCGAGAGACCATTTCATTTTGCGTATATTCACGCGTTTCGCATTGAAATCGCTGGCAACCCGATTGATGGCCGCATGCAGATCCCGGCTAAGGGGACGCATCATGCCCGACGGTCCATCGTTGTCCATGAAAAAGAAGCGTATGCCATGCGCACTGATCGCCTTGTCCAGCGTCAGTCGCGGCCCAGTCGGATCGCTCATGCACTTGAGGAGCAACGGCAAATCCTTGGCATAGCGTGTCATCGGTGCAATGGTGAAGAAATCACCCCATTTGGGAAAATCGCTGGTCGGATGATGGCCACGAAAGGAGACCGCATACGGTGTCGGTTTGTGACCCCAAATACCGCTGAACATGGCGGGCAGGCGTGAGGAGCCGCCAATGTCCGAGGTGAGGCCCAACAGGGAGGCGCCACTAGCCAGCAATGCGGCCTCCCCGCCAGAGGAGCCGCCTGGCGTGCGCTTTAGATCATAGGGATTCTTTGTTTGGCCCGTCACATTGTTGTACGTCTCCCAGAGCAGGCACAGCTCTGGTGTATTGGACACTAGCAATATGATGCCGCCACAGCGCTTAATCTGCTCGACGACGGGTGCATCCGATTTAGCAATTTGCGGTGTCTTAAAGACACGACCAGCCTGATTGGTCAGGCCCTTGACGGCGATGCTCTCCTTCACCGTCACCGGTATGCCCAGCAGCGGAGTGTGCTCCTCCATGGATTCAATGCTATTGATGCCCATCGCAATTACATTGTCGATTTCGCGCGCCTCTTCCAGCGCCTCCTCGAACCGATCCTGCACAATGGCATTGATTAGCGGATTTACCTGTGAAATAATTTACAATGTTTACGATATATAATGTTATAATATTATAAATAATAATCTATAATATTGTTTACCTGTCGACAGCGTTCTATGTAGGCTTCAACGACTTCTTCGCTTTTGATCTGCAATTAGAATGAGAACACAAAAAGAATTCTTTTGATCATTTCCGCACTGGGTATTATTGATATTATTCCAAGATTTTATTGTTTCTCTTTGTTTCTCTTGTCGCTTAATTGTTTGTGAGAACTAACCAAACGACAAACACACAAAAGCAATTTATGTTAAATTAAAATCAATAAAAAAAATTCTCATTCATGCACCATGGGCAATTTTATTCAGTCTGCTGTGCGCCGACCAAAAAATGCGATCGCTCCAGGAAGCGTCATGGTGTATGAGTAATCTGCATTTTCAATTGTCCATTGCGTTGGCAAATAAACTGTTTTTTAGAGAGACCATAAGAACTGAAAACTGGACTATTAGTTATCGTTTAGCAGCTCAGTTTTATCGCAGCTCAAATTCGTTTTATTTGATCGACAACTTCTCCCTTGCGATACAAATAGTTAGGTATATTAGGTATATAATATTTCTTGATTAACTGCACAAATTACCGTCCAGAAACATCTACTTTAAGAAACAAAAAGTATTTTCATGTGTGATCACATTTTAAAAAGCGAAGTTTGTTAATAAATGTAGTACCTTTGTCTTAATCACTTTAAGAAATTAAGCAGCTGTTTGAGTGACTTAATGCTGGTAATAAATTATTTAACTTAGGCTACCTGTATTTGAGTGCCTGTAAATTTAAGTTATATTAAGTAATTAACTGATTTAACTATTTCAGCCTTAATGCAGTGCATATTCAAGCACATACATGTAAGTGTAAAGGTGTAATAATACCTTTATATACAAACTGAGGCATATAAGACTACTTGACTTTGTCAATGACTTCCAGTGCAATCATAAATCAGATGCAGCATCAGCTCAAAAATCAAACTCGAACTTAGTATATATCTGGGTAGAGATGGGGGAGAAGGGGGAGCAAGTTGCGTGGGATATTTTACAAAACCTGCGTTGTGCATATGGCAGAAACTGACTGAAACTGAGACACACCAACTAAATACACGGCAGAGAAGGCAAACTAAAAACAATGGAAAAACCCGTAGCCGCAAAGCAGTCGAATTCATCGAACACTATTTAGTGGAATAAAATGTGTATATAATGTAATGTGTGGAATAATATGTGTAACTATATGGCCTGTATTAAAAGCACAAGATAATATTCCTTTTAGTTTGGTATTACTTTAAAGCTGGATAGTTTAAATTAAAATGATCGCGTATAATTATTTCCTTATACCGAAAACTACACACAAACTCAAAAAGCGAAAAGACATTGTGTATTTAACTTAAGTATGCCGTCTTGCGAGTCTCTTTATCTTCAAATATCATATCTACTTGCATATATATATTAATCACAGATCATGTCGCCACTTATTGTTTAAATAAATCTCAATTTAGGTAGTAATTAAACTGAATGTTGTCGCTGTTGTCTCTCACGCTGACCCGGTCAGCTGACTTATGGGGGAGTTAAAGAGTGAAAAAAATTGAATAAACAACAAAAAATTGTTTTCAACAATTTGCGTAAGCAAAATGAGGCAATAGTTGAAGCACTGACAATGAAACTGCGAATATAAAATTAAAAAAATAAAAATCATAATTAAAATAATGCTCGCATAAACCTCAAAATAGTGCAAAAAGAAATCTTAAATATTATGTGAGAGACGAACGTGCAATAAATTATAAACAAACAAGGCGGCTTATAAACAATTGTGATAAAACAAACCAGACACAAAAAAGAAGAAAAAATGCAATACATTTTATAAGTTTTTTTGGTTTCTGGTTTCTGTGTGTGTGTGTGTGTGCTGGTTGGATAAGGTCAGTCAAGTCATAACCTTAAGTGCTGTGTGTGTGCGAGTGTGTGTGTGTGTGTGTGTATGTGGACCAATGAACGCAACGAATCTTACGGAGCACAACAAACCAAGCTAAAGAAACACAACAGAAACAACAACAACAACAGCAAACCAAACAAATTTTATTTATTTCTGAGTATATTTCGCAGTTACTCTTAAGTATTTGTACGTCATGCTCACGCGTTTATTTCACTGGCTGTGTGCAATTTGAAGCAGCAACCAGATGTTATTGATATGGCCACGATAAAGCACAGACAACCAGCCAGACAGACAGCCAGACAGCCAGTCAGCCGGGCGGACAGATCTCTAGGCCGCGGCGGTTAGCTAACCCAATTTGCGAATTGCGGCTCTGTTGGGGATTTCTACAACTCTACAACACACAGAGCAGGTTACACATTGAAGAAACTGCCAAGTCGAATATGAATAGGTAACTGCTTTGTTTAAATTGGTACTCGAATGGGTTAAAAGTCTGTCTGACAGCCCTCAACGACAATACTAGAAAATAAATAAAGTCCCTTATAATTATTTAATTATTTTGCAAGAGAATAATTTTTTTTTTCATTCAAATAAATGCAATCCTTTATGACGTGCATAGCTATGTATATATATAGTATAGTATATCCTTTTGCAAAAAAATCTATTTGATTTAATGATTATTTTTCAAATTTTTAAAAGCTGGATTTTGCACAAACATTATAATTAAAAAGTTTGTAAGTAAAAAAAGCGTCATTATATTATTTTACTTGTTGCTTAATGGATTTTTTGGGGAATCCGACTAGTCTTAAACTTTATTTTCTGGCTATTTAAAACAATGTCTTTATAGTCTTTATAAGGTGAGCAAAGTCGAAACCCAGTCGACATGACCCGCTAATGGACCTGTCAAAATTCAGTGGCCATCAACGGCAGCAGCGTATCTAAGTATCAAAGTATCTCATGGATGGGACAATCACAGTAGTGTGGCCTTTTTTGCTGCACTGTGGGTCGTGGCCTGTAGATGGTGGACTATTCATATTTTACCAATACTTATTTTGTGGTTCGCTTGAGTGAAGTACACTCATAAGAAAATCGCCATAAATTTTAGTAAGTTAAAAAAAATTGTATATGTACAGTTTTGGATTTTCAAAAACTAGGGTTTGTACTTTTAAATTTGAGGATGCATTTTTATAAAAGAATATTTCTAATTTCGAGGGTGTTTTACAAAGTTTATAAATTAATTTAAATTAATTTAGCCCAGATGACAGCAAAACTCTAATTTAAAAGCCGAGCCAGTAAATTTCATTACTTGTTTCTGCATTTTAGAGAGGATTTTTTCTACTTTTTAGAATTGCATTTCGTAATAATAGAAAATATTTCTAAAAATTAAAATTAAAAAAACATAGATTTTTTTGAGATTGTCGATTTAGAGCAATACTTTCTAATTTTGAGACTTTTTCTTATATGAAAGAAACTGAACCAGATACGCTCTAAAGTAAATTTCATTACTTGTTGTTTTTTGTATTATTATCGGAGTTTGTTAGAAATGCATATCGTAATAATAAAAAATAGTTCTGTAATATAAGTAAATCGAGCATTGGACTTACCTTTCTGGTGCGAATCAGTTTGGCCAGATCGACAGCGGGTATCTCCAGCAGATGGCTACGGATGGGCGGCAATTTGCGCCGAATCACCTTGATGTTGGTGTAGCGGCTGTAGGGCACCACAAACCAGCTGAAGACAATCATGGCCGAGCGCAGGAAGCGCCTCATGATGTACCCCAGGATCCTGGAACACAGTAACACAGCAATTTTGACGACTTTTGTGAAATTGGGCGAAAAAAAAATAGCCAAAACTAATATTGTATCCAAAAAAAAAGATACAACAATGCGGGCTCCAAAGCTGCTGTGGCAGCGACTGCAGCAGCGGCAGTGGCAGCGAACAGGTTGGCCAACAAGCGTCAGGATTGCGCAATATGCAGCTGGCCTGAGCACTGACAGACTGCAATTGCGCAGCGCCAACAGCGACGTCGACGTCGACGTCAACAGCGACAGCGTCTGCTGCACAACCGATGTGCACTTGCACAACTTGCACTCGACACGAACTCGAGACACGAACTCGAAATACGAAAACGATGTTAACGATGGCTTAATATATTTTTTGGGTTTATTTTTTTTTTTGTTTTATGTTTTGGTCAGTTGGCTAATAACTAGAGTGGTGATAGTTTGTTGAGAGCGACGGCATCTTGTGCTATGCTAGGCAAAATCGAAACACTTGTTTTGGCAAGAAAATATGCGTAACTAGTTTATTTGTTTTTGTATTAGGCGAATTTGAATGCGCTGCAAGCGCATGCGTAACGTTTCACTGGCTTTCATATTGCAACACTATTTTTGTATATGTATGTGTGTGGTGTGTCTTATCACAATTGTTGCACTTTGCAGATGAAACGGATCGCACCCAGCCGAGTTTCAATGAACACCAACCGATTCATACAACGCGCGCTAAGCAAATAAATCAGCATCGAGAGCTGTGCATAACATTTAAAGCTCTGCTCGTCCCAGCTCTCTCACAGCTGAACTGAAAGCTCCAACCGGTTCAGCTTAAAGTTGCGCTGCTCTCTCTCTCTCTCTCTCTCTCTCTCTTTCTCTCTTTGAAGCGCAACAGAGCTCTTTTGAGACTTCGAATCGGTCAGACTTTAAAGTCCACTTGTAAATCACCAATTGTTCTGAAGGAAATGGCTGGCAATAAAATTAAATAGTAAACCGGGCCTTGACGTTGTAAGCCAATATCTGCGGATATGTGTTTTAAGTATCGTTATCTTTATCTGCTATAATTCCGGCTAATCTGCAATTAGGCATAACGTTAGAAACTTGGCTTTGTTGCTCGTGTTGTTAATTATACAAATTGCAATGGATATGTTATAGACATAGAACCGAACCAGATAATTAAAATGAGATCGAAACTTAGATCATCGATATTTGACAAGAATGCAACGTCATCAAAACAAAACATTTACAAAATACGAGATATATTAAAGAAATATTCATCTGCAATTATTAATAAATATATATACGATTCTATGGTCAGTTTTAAGATATCGTGATATAATTATTCCGAGTCATAATTTTGTAAAATAATAATATAATAGTAATAATAACAAAAATAAAAATAAATAATATGATAAATATATTTATGATTATACATTAAGATAAGAAAAGAGCTCTGATGCCTGACGCCTATTTAAATTGCAATTCGGCATTTATACTGATTTCGTTTTGTAAATACTTAAATGCTTGTCTTTTTTTTATTTTTTTGCTGTCCGTGGGATTGAAATTGTTTTTTAATTGCGGAACTATTACTGGCTAATGACAACACACAGATGCACATTTAAGACAGCTAATTTACCTGGATATACAAACATATATATTAGTGTAAGCTAAAAGTACTTAGGGATTCGCTGCAATCATAGGTAATGGCTCAAATTACAGTTCTGAAGTATTAACTTAATATCACGCAATTTACTCAACAAGCACTATACTAAAAGTAAACAACAAATATTTACTTTTCTTTTAGATGTTAATCTATTTTGCGTATTGCAAAATGCTTTCTGTCTGTAATATTCTGGAGAAAAATACAGAGCCGGATTTTTGATAAGTTCAAGCCAAAATATCAAAGAAATGCGACTTAGAATTTATGCAAACGATCTGTTTGGTTATGGTTCACATGGTTTATTACTGTATTTAAATTTAAAAATTGTAAAATAATGTTAAAATATGGTTATTATTGTATATAAATTTGGCAAATAATGTTTATGACCCTTAGTTGTTTACAAACTGATCACCGTTAAGCTCATGTTCAAATATCAATATTGAGCATATGTTGCTTAGTATTCTCAAAACAGATAACGTTAAAATAAAAATTATGTTAAATTAATTTAAAAATGTGATAAATATTGAATTTAAGTATAGCAAAAATGTTTTATGACTTTTATGTGTTTTTAAGTTCAAAAATCAATGTTAAATATTCATTGCAAATATGTTGCCTCGGGCAGTTCCTTCTATAAAAGTATGCCATAGATTGTAAGAATAAATTATTTAAAAAAGAAAGCTTTAGATAACGTTAAAAATCACATCAACGTTTACTTAAATAAAATTGCAGAAAATTAATGTAAGAATATGATTAATATTGTATTTAAATGTAGCAAAAATTTAATTTGACTCTTATGTTTTTATGAATGTCAACTAATCGCCCTTAAGCTCATATTCAAATATTAACTAAAAGTAAGCCAGAGATTGAAAGAAAAAAAAACAGTATTCCTTAACAGATAACGCGTTAGATAACGATAAACATGATATTATCGTTTACTTGATAAACTATGCAAAATTAATTTACTTAAAAGAGAGAGAAAGAATCCAGCGCTAAGAGAAAATAATAAACGCTCAACTGCTGTTATAAGAAAAGAAAAAGCACGCAAATAGTCGTGCGCATAATTTAGAATTTCGATCGAGTTAGTTGGCTGGAAAGCTTTCCATTGTAAGCAACATTGAACAAGACGCAGTGCAGACTCCGACCGCAAAAATAAGAACAACAGGAAATACCAAAGTGAAACTAAATAATAAAAAAAAAAACAAAATTGAAATTGATTGAAACTTTTGAACTAGTCTATAAAAGCTATCGATGTGGTTACAACGCTGGCGTCTCTACCGCGTAGCAGCAGCGGCTCGTCAAAGCTTGAGAAGCTTTGCTGCTGCTGGCAGCGAGAGCGAGATCGATAACAACAATAACAACGCTGGCAACTCGCAATCAACTTTAGTTGACGATCGTCACCCGTTGAAGGGTGTGCGGATATTGGACCTCACTCGCATTGTGGCCGGTCCCTATTGCACCATGGTGCTGGCCGATTTGGGTGCAGAAGTGATTAAAGTGGAACGTCCACATTTCGGGGATGAGGCACGCAAATGGGGTCCACCCTTCCTGGAGCACAGTGGCGATGCTGCATATTTTCTGGCACAGAATCGCAATAAGCAGAGCATCTGCATTGATATGAAACGTGGCCGAAAGCTGATGCAGGAGCTGGTGAAGATCTCGGATGTGCTCGTCGAGAACTATGTGCCAGGCACACTGGAACGTTACGGTTTGGGTTATGAGCAGCTGCGTCCAATAAATCCCCGACTCGTCTATTGCACAATTAGCGGTTACGGCTCGGTAGGACCGTATGCCAAGCGTCCGGGCTACGATGTGATAGCTTCCTCGATGGGCGGCCTGTTGCATATAACGGGCGAACGGGATGGGCCGCCCAGCAAGGTGGGCGTGGCTGTGACAGATGTGGCCACCGGCTTGTATGCCCATGGCGCCATTTTGGCCGCTTTGCTGCAACGGCAGCGCACCCAACGTGGCCAAAAGATCGATGTGGATCTGCTGTCCACATGCTGTTCCCTGCTCATCAATGTAGCCAGCAACTATTTGAACGCGGGCACAGAGGCCAAGCGTTGGGGCACAGCCCATTCCAGCATTGTACCGTATCAGAGCTTCAAGACGTCGGATGGTTATCTGACAATTGGCGCTGGCAGCGACTCACAATTTGTGGAGCTGTGCCGCCGCCTAGAAATTGAGCAGGTGTCCCTCGAGGAGAGGTTCAAGACGAATAGGGATCGTGTTGAGCATCGCGAGGAGCTGGTTAATCTGCTGGAGCAAATCCTGGCGAAAGATACATCCAAGAATTGGATGCAATTATTTGATGGCGCCTCCTTCGTCGTCGGGCCTGTCAACAGCATTCGCGAAGTGTTCGAGGATGAGCACATTAGAGCTATTGGTCTGGTCAAAACACTGCCGCATCCGCGTGACGTCTGCGTCAAGGTCGTCGGTCCGCCGGTCGTCTACAGTGAAGCATGCAACGATGCCCGCACAGCGCCACCAATGCTGGGCGAGCACACGGACGAGGTGCTCACCAATCTACTTGGTTATGGAGCCGATCAAATTGCCGATCTTCGCGACCAGCGTATTATTCAATGATTCTGACAGTATGCTAGACATTTCATCTTAATTTAAATGGAACTGATTTAAAGTGCATTTTAAATACCAAAAAAAAAATAAAAAATATTCATTAAAGAGGTGTTCTTCTAAGTTAAAAATTATAACTAACTTTAATAAACATTTTATAAACAAAAAAAATATGTTTTACTAAAATATTATCCAGAAAATTTCTTTAAAAAAATATTTAATCGCCCTATGCAGGAAAAATAAAAAACATAAATTGAAAATAAAAGGCAAAAAAAGGAATTGAAATTCTAATCAATTTTGAAACTGAACAGTTTCAAATTTGTTTTTACATTATATTTTCTAAATGGGCGACATTTTCTTCACAAAACTAATAGCTGCCGTTGACCGTTGACCAACTTGAAATGCCGGTAAGTTCTAATCGTAATGATGCCCTCTCAGTGAGAGAACAGAATTCAAATCTCTTTTTGAATCCCAGTTTCAACGAGATCATGTGCCATGGGTGGAGCGATCGCGACGCGAAAAAATCATTATAATTATGTTCTATGCAATTGTGCTGACGCTGGTTATCAACATTGTTGTGTGGTTAGCTTTTGCGTGTGTCTTCCTAAATAACAACAAATTTGTGAACCACATCGATAACAACAACGTTTAAAAACTTACTCGCTGATGGGATTCCAGGAGTCTAGGCGACAGATTATCGATTTTGGCCAAAACGTCACTGGTTTTAGAAATCGCAAATGCGAAAAATAAAAGCGAATGGAAATGATAAAGGATACACATGAAAACGAAGAATGTGTAAGACTGAAAATAATGCTCGCAACTCACTTTTAAATATTTTAAACTAATAAATAAACTCATAAAACGCGTCTCGCGCGCTCCTCTCACGGTATTGTTGATGGTCTGAGAGTGCGAACGAAACTAATTCTGAGCCGAGTCAGTGCAAGTGACTCTGCCTGCATGGACGATGAGCCGTTTATTTACTCTCTCTCTCTCTGTTTTGCTATTGCTTTCGCCATTTGTTTGTGTGCAAAGTTCACATGCTGCCGCTGAGAGTCACAATACACACATACACAGTCAGCACAGAACTCGTTATGTACTTTGCCCTCAATCGCATTATTATTTGTGTTGTATGAACTACGCAAGTGACAACAGAGAAAGGCAGCGGGAGAAAGAGAGAACGAAAGGCAAGGAGAGAGGTAGAGAAAAGTGCTTGGAACAAAGACAGATGTCCATCGACTAATGAATTACAGGAATTATCGTCCCAGTAACTGATAACAAAGTTAACGCAAAGCTAGCTTTGTACGCAGGTAAACAAATAATCGGCAAGCCATTATCACGGATCAGTTTTATTTATTGATAGTTTTTTTAATAATAATAATTGAATCAATACTATTGTCTGCCTAGTGGTGAAACTCAGAAGCAACCCAATCAAACCAAAAAATACTTTTTGAATTAGTTAGTTAGTAATATGACGTTTAAAATTGAATTCTTAATAATATAAATAGAAGACTGAATACAATTCATGATTAAGTCAATTTTATTACTTATTATATTACTCATTACTCGAAACTCCACAATAATTATACAGATAACAGCTTTTGGTGATGCACGTATAAGAACATTCCTTTTAGTTGTTGACTCTTCTTGTAAGCGCAGACAAATTCAAATGTCAGCGCCAATGCAAATGTGAACTTGGCAACACTGCAAACTCGAATGTGACAAGTTTTGACGTTTCGCTTATCGCAAAACGGAACTTATCGAAAACCTATCGAAATGTATAATGCTAAATGATGTTAAATAATAATAGTAACAAATATTGTGATCTTGTCAAAACTCGTCAATAATAATGCCTGCGCCACAAAAAACAACGTTCTTTTCGCGTAATCTGGTTGCCATAGTTATGGTGCCCAGCATAATCGGCATACACTTTGGGTGGAAAATGTTACAGGAGAATCGCACTTTGGTTACCGCCGACGAACAAATTGACTTGCCACCAATTACGGTGAGTGTTAAATTTATTAATAAATGTGTATTATTTCATATATTTATACATTTTCCCTTTACAGTTGGCAAAATTGGCGTGGAAGCGACTAACGAATGACCCCAATAATCAGACTCAAGTTGTGGATAAGGAAAACGGCAGCCCAAAATGATAAGATTCTAAAAATGTTACTAGTTAAAAACTATTTATTGCATTAAAGTGTAATGCAGTGATTAAATCTAAAAAAATCTTTAAACTTAAATCTACAGACTAACACATAAACGGACGACACACATACATATATATACCTAATGTAAACAGACACATGAAGCGAAACAAATTCGAGTTTTTCGCAGCTTAGAAACTAATTTTTGTACACAGAAAATTATTGCGTCAACGAGGAGTTGATGGTGAGATTATCGAGCTGGGCGTTGAAGAGCACGTCGCTGATGAGCTTCTCGGCAATGATGCGCTGCGTGTGATTGATGGAGCGCAGTTTGCTTGCCACATTCATCCCAATCGCATCGTACTCATCCTCGGGGCGATGCGATGACGCCGGCGCCGATGTTGTAGTGTAGGCTGTAGTGCCACCATTCCCGAACAGCGGCTGGTAGTGATCTCGCCCAATCTGGATGGTCGGCACGGGCACCGGTCCATGGCCATTGGCTTGATGATGCAGGTGTTGCAGCTGCTGCTGATGATGCTCCAGTGAATTAACCGCCTGGAAGACATTAATTGAATTTGAGTTTGAGTCAAGTTGGACATGTTTTAAATTCAGCTGAGATCGATGCCAATTTTATGAATTTTTTTTAGTATTTAGAAAGTTATCTATAAAATTATATAGCTTAACTTTGTTCCATGAGTAAACTTGGCCATGTTTGCAGTTCGGTCTAGAATCTCTGCTGAGATTGACAACCCATTCTAAGGATTTTTGAAATTGCATAATGGGATTGAATAAGTATTTAAATTTAAGGAAAATATTGCCTATGTTTGTTTAGCTCAAAAACAACTAGGATTTTAGGCTCGAAAGTGGTATACACAATTGTTTCACATTTAATATTGGATAGATCCGAAACGCATCTCAACTTTTGGGTATTTGGTTCACTCACCTGTTGTATTTCGCGCTGTGAATTGGAGTCCAGCGATGTAATCTCCAGCACTTTGACCGCATGCCCGCCAGCCGCTGCTGCAGCCAGAGAAGCCTGTGCGGATGTGGCCTGGGCAACGAGACGTTGATGCGCCTCCGCTACCTCATTGTGGGCCACCTGGTGAGCCTCGTCCTTGACGAGAGTCACACAATCGGCGGGCGTCACCGAAATGGTGCTTAATGTGGCACCCTGACTGCTGACGACAACATTATTATTACTATTATTGTTGTTATTATTGGAAGCGACTTCGGCGTCAACTTCATCGACCACATTGGGCACAATTGTCTCGATGTGTGTCTGTGACTGTGAATGGGACTGTGAGTGGGGATTCGTGTGATGCGATTCGTCCTCGTAGTCCATTGAATCCTCATCGTCGAAATTGATCTGCAGCTCACGCTTTGGTTTGCCACCCAGTTCATTGGAATGTCGCTTCGGTTTGTGATCGGCGATGAAGAGCAATTTATCATAATACCAGAGCCTCGTCTCGTAATCACTTTTGCTGCTCGACTTGCGGAATTCGCGACGGAATGCGGAGCGAAGTGAGTTAATCTTCCGTACGACCATAGCCCGGTCCGGATTCGGTTCGACTTCCTTCAGTTTTTCGACCAGTTTGTCGTAGGCTTTGTTTCTGGCGGCATGATTGCTGTAGTCGTGATGCTTGGGCTGCCACAGGCACTCCTCCTCCTGGTATTGCTCGATGAATTCGGTTAGCCAGTGGCGGGAATAAGAGCGCAGGTCGTTTAAATTCGACACATTCATTGTAATTGGTATTTTCTATATATTTATATATTCTTATGATGCTGTTTTGCTGTTTTGCTGTTTTGCTCGCATTGCGTTTCACATGAAGTTAGCTGCAGCAGCAGCACGAAATGCAAAATGCAACTCTATTTTGTGTGATGTGGCAACGCCAACAAGTGCGTAGACAGTCAACGCTGCAGCCCTGATTCGCATACCCCTCAGATTCTCCACGATGGTTTCAGAATAACCGAGAAGAAGGCAAATTTGCGCATGTTATTGCATGTTGTTGTCATTATTATTATGTATTAAAAAAAAATATTAACAATAGCGCGTACTGTGCGAAATAAATAATAATAATAAAAATTAAATGAACCACAGCTAGTGAGTGCAAATTCGTGCGCTGCTAAACAACTGCATTGTTGTTGCACACATAAAATAATATATACCCAAAAATCTGTGTTAAACAAAAAAAAGGTGCGTTTTTGGGGATCGCCTTTCCAATATAATCGAATCTTTCAATTTGGCTGCTTATATAATGATTGTGTGTGTAGATTAAAAAATAAAATAAAATAAAAAGATGAACAGGAGTAAAAGTAAAACAAAAGTAATATATATATATATATATATATGTATGTATATATTCATATATATATACATTTTTGTCCAATAACAAAGCAAACGAGTGAACGGCAGTGAAATGCATTTGAGCAACAGCTGTTTGTTGCACTGTTAACGCTGCTAACAGCTCCAATCAGAATTTGCGACACAAAAACGCGCTAACAAACAACGTAAACAACACCATATACAGATACATAATATACGTATGGATTACGTATTTGCTCTTCAGGTTTTCTTATTCGACCCGCAGTGCCAAAGTCCATTCCAATCAGAATTAATGTTGTTATTGGCCAATCTAAATATGAGTGAGTCTATTAATAAACACACTCAAACGCGAGCATGTATATATATATATGTGTGTGTGTTTGTCTACACTTGTGGATAAGCAACAACCTTGATTGACTGCAACAACAAAAAAGGCTTAACGAACTTGTTTACATTCGTATTGCCGGCTGCAATTCAAAGCTGTGCAGTTCAAAGCACATCTGTTCGTATAAGAGCGAGAGAGAGAGTATAAGAGTGTGCTTAAAGCTGCTCGATTATTCCTTGTCATTCATCTAATATTTCTCAGAAAACAAATATATATTTTATTTATATGCAACAAATGTTGTAACATTTTTCGTTTAAATACCCCAATAAGTCTTTGACAAAATGGTTTTCTTTCTATAAAAAGAACACATCCTAATCCGTAATCCTGGATTAAATATTTTTAAATATGATTTCCCATATGATTTACGCATGCTTCAGCTTAAGCCTGTCAAAATGGATTCAGATCTAATTTTTGACTATGACTAATGACTATTGAAATCTGTTCGCAGAGAAGTCCCAAAATTTCTAATAACAGAGTTTTTAATAATTTGTGAGCTTATTAGCCATTAAAATTTGTTGAGGGTGTTTCCTTTTATAAAGAATAGCTGAACAGTTAAATTCATCTCAGAGAGCTAGCCACACAGTTATCTTATCACTTGAGATACTTTTTATCATGGCTTAAGAGGTTCTATCGTTTCTATCTATATTAAAACCATTTCAAGGTGAAACTATTCACTTGTAGAAGTCAATGGAAAACCGCTCAGAAGACAAAAAACGATAATGAGGAAATCTTATCAAGCTGTCTTAATCAGATTACGACTTTTAAAGGGGAGCAGTCCAAGCAAAGTACAAAAACTTACAATATCTCATTACCCACTTTAGCTAATAGTTCTTTTTAACACTCATTTCGATTCATTGGCACCCAAACTGGAGGCGTTAATTGATTTGTTTCCTATACCCTGCAGTCAATAAAAATTGCAAAAAGGTTATGATAAGTTTGTGCAAGTGTGTGTATCGGGCAAAAGAGATCAAGTCCAACCAACTATAAAGTCTATATATATTTCTGATCAGGATCAGCACACCAAATATCAGAGACTCTAAGAGCTGGAGACTTTTTGTTTTGAATATATGCTTATGCGTATGCTAAAGAAAAGTTTATTTAATTTTACTGATAAAAAGACACAATTGTAAATTGATATATAACACACTTTTAAAATGCTTACTAAATACTTAATTTATAGTTAAATTTAGCTGAAGGTTATTTTAATCCGGGCCACAAGGGTATTTTATCTTCGTCGTTTTTTCTTGTTCTTTCTGGATTTTTTCTGAAAATGTGCCAAAAAAAAAAAATAATAATTATGAAACATATACGAAAATTTCGCCCTCTCAAATTGAACCTTTAGAAATGTGCCCTTAGTTGGCGTTATCAATATTTGTCGTGTTTGTGAGCCGATCAGTAGCCATAAAAATACAAAATGAATTCCTTTGCCTGCTTTTGATAATTAATTGTTATTTGAATTAAAATGTATCTGTTCCCATCTGTATTGTCTGCCGGCAGTCTGCGATGAGCCTTCTAGAGAAACCGAACATTGCCATGTCCATGACATCAACAGGTAGTCAATTAACCACATCAGTTGCCGCCGCCTCAGCCAGCAATGGGACGACAATAGAGGGCGCTGCAGCGGAGGACGAGGATGACTACAGCGCGGGAAGTAAAGGGACAACTGCCGCCCCAGCGAATGGCAGTTACAATCAGAGCGCAAAGGTCCCAGATGGTAAGCTTATAATTAATATTATGGCTACTGTGACCTTCAGCTTATTGGGATTATTATTAAATAATTACTACGAATTATGTATAATTATTATATTTATATTGTATATTATTTATAAGCAAAATTGTTATAAACTGAACCATCTAGCTTAAGGGGGTTCTTATATTATAATTATTTTCATAGTTGGTTTTTATTTTATTTATTTATTATTACCAATATTTTATTATTCATAACATGAGCAAAATGTTCAAAGTGAAGAAGTTTTGTATAAGAAGTATCATATAATCACGTAATCTTTGGCAGGCCTAAGATACTTATAGATTGACTGGTTATAGCTGCATCAGAAGTTTTATCAAACAAGAATATAGATTTTCCAATTGCCAACCACAACAAATGCTTCCCCAATTTCTGTTTTGCCTTCGCAGTGCGCAACAATCTGGATGGGGTGCTCATCAGTCTGATAGCGGGAGCAGCTGCTGGTGCGCTCGCGAAGACAACAATCGCACCGCTGGATCGCACCAAAATCAATTTCCAGATACGCAAAGATGTGCCATTCTCGTTTCAAGCCTCGCTCAACTACCTGCAGCAGACCTACGCCAAAGAGGGAGTCCTCGCCCTGTGGAGGGGCAATTCGGCGACAATGGCACGCATCGTGCCCTACGCGGCCATTCAGTTCACATCCCACGAACAGTGGCGCCGCATTCTCCAGGTGGACCAGAATGGCACCAAGTGAGCTTTCCTCTTTTATCTATCCATGTACCTTTCAAATATTTACCAATCACGATTTACTACTTACTATTGATAGCACCAAGGGTCGTCGCTTTGTGGCTGGCTCGTTGGCGGGCATTACGTCCCAATCGCTGACGTATCCGTTGGATTTGGCCCGTGCCCGAATGGCCGTCACGGACAGATACACAGGCTATCGAACACTGCGTCAGGTATTTACCAATATTTGGGTCGAGGAGGGTCCGAGAACACTTTTCCGCGGCTATTGGGCAACGGTCCTGGGTGTTATACCCTATGCGGGCACTTCATTCTTCACCTATGAAACGCTCAAGCGAGAGTATCATGGTAAAAAATAAATAATCAATAGATGGTCCAGCTTTTAGATCTAATCATAATTTTTGCAGAAATCGTTGGCAATACAAAACCGAATGCTTTAATTTCGCTGGCATTTGGCGCTGCAGCGGGGGCGGCGGGTCAAACGGCGAGTTATCCTTTGGATATTGTGCGTCGACGCATGCAGACAATGCGTATTAATGTTGCGAGTCTGGAGCGTTGTCCCACAATTCTAGAGACCCTCATAAAGATATATCGGTAAAATAATCCACTCCCTTTAAATAATAAAATATGCTTATTTATCTGCTTTCCACAGTGAGGAGGGCGTTAAGAACGGCTTCTACAAGGGCCTGAGTATGAACTGGATTAAGGGACCCATTGCCGTGGGCATCAGCTTCTCCACGTATGACCTGATCAAGGCTTGGCTTAGGGAGTTGTCTCACTTGAAGCGTGGTCGGGTCGACCAGTAGCCTCTGGCCGTGCTTCAAAAAAAAAAAAAAAAAAAAATACATAGAAAAACACCAAAAAAAAGCCAGAATAAAACCCACTGCTTTTGTTCTTAAGTGAAATCTTCGAAGAGCAGAATTTGGTATTGCATTATTTGAATGCGGCACCAAAATTGTTACATTGATATTTTTAGTTGTTAATTTTTCGGGAAAATGAAATGATGAATATACAAACGCTTACTTTGGTTATTCAATTAAATTGATTAAGTTCGTTAAGCAGAAAGTGAACGCAAACAATAAAAAATAAACTGTATAAAGTTGCAAATACAAAGCTCCTATTGCTGTCAACTTTAAATGCCGCTTAGTTTGTACTTTTGGTCACTACCTGGACAATAAATATTGCATGTATACATATATCTGTAGCTACTAAAATATTGTGTAATTGATCCATTTTACTCTGTCAAATGTCGATTATATGTAAATACATATATAAATTGTCTATATACAATTGCAACAGCTTTGAGCATATTGCACACAATTGGCATGCAGTTATTCATGTTCTGCATAAACTGTATATTATTGTGTTTTTTATTAGTAAAAATAAATTTACAATGTTTTCAATAAAAGTTGATTTCAAATTTTTTTTAATTGTGCGTTAATTTAACATCTTTAGCAGTAGCTTGTGTTGTTGAGGTGGCAACGCCTTCGATAGGTGGCATATCGATAGCGGACCTTCTTTCATTTGCAGTGCACTTTTCAGTAATAATTCTCTATACATATATATATATATGTCATTTTTTTTTGTCTACTTGTTCCATACATACACTAGGAATACGCAAATATGTGTAACAATATTTCTAACAGTCTGGCCACGTCGCTTATCTAGCGTTAACAGTGCCATTTAGAGTAACATAATGTGTCTTCATGTGAACAGATGGATTTAATATTTGTGCCCGTGCGCTCAGACGCGATAGAAATGCTGAATTTTTTTTGTCGGGACCCGCAACTTTATTTGAAACAAGGACATAAGTTAATACCAGCTGTCACTAAGTAAACATATGTGTAAAGTGCCCTCTGATTTGAAACTTCATATCAGATTCAGAACCGGTCACATCAATAGTAGCGTAGTGCCACAACCACCCAAACCGAGCAGCATAACGGGATTTAAGAACCTTTGTGCGCTGATATACACTATGCAAGGATAAAAAGGTTTTGCATAGCCGCTGCTTGAAATCTGTATATATATATATATAACTTCTTTACACCAAATTTAGCTCCGCCACCCATCGCGCCCTCACCACTGAGAATTTTGAGTGAATAAAGTAAAAAAACCTTTACATTTATAAGTTGATCAATATTCATTTTTTCATTAGTTGAGATACTGCAACGTGATAATATCGCCGACGAGCCTAACGAGTACATTGCGTGGAATCAATTATGTAAGGAGCAGTTGCCGGAACGCATGTTCACCTTTTGGGAATGGTTCTTTGCCATTACTGACACAGCTGGACACATTACTGGCTTCATTAGCAGGGCCAATTGCTAGTATGATGATTTTGTTATCTCATTTAAACCCTCGCGCTAGGCAGCATTATCCTTGCCCATGTGCATGAATCCGGTGTGGTTACTGTAACTGATCTGAACATGCGGTACCTGCATCTGAACAATATTAATGGGCAACCGCTGGATTGCCATCTTGCCTTTGTCGAATATGATTTGATTTTGTTTGATTACCGATTAATTGTTCCACAACATTTTGAATTGTATAGTCAAATGCTAATATGAATTTTCAGAGAAATCAACTTCTCAGCATTACCGTATTATTATTTACACGACTAGACAAGCGTCCAGCTGCTAACCAGTGATACTACGAAAACTCTATGAGTGGAACACCTCATAATAATCTTATGCAGTCACCGTCGCAGGATTGCTTATCAATGGGAAAGTAAGTTTTGCTTAGTCTCTGAATGAATCTTTTCAATTCGTTGCTAACTAAATTTAATTATTTGCTATCTGTTTCACGACTCAGTGAGAACTTGTTTCATATGCCACAACTTAAGACTTATTTTTCGACCGACTGTTCCTATTGCAGCTATATGATGTATATATATAATGAATCGTTCAGGTCGGCCTCAAACTATTTACTGCCCTCATCAAAAAAAAACGGATAACTGCAAAGCTTTAAAAAGATTTTCATCATTTTAAACGGGGGAGAGACGGACATATATTTATTGATTCGATTAATGCTGATCAAGAATATGTTTTCCTTATAAGGTCGGAGAGATATGGGATAAAATTGGCATTCATTTAATTTGTGTTTATATTAGTAAATATTTTAAATAAAATATACTTTTTGAAAATATTCACAGTAGGCGCCATTTTTATGTCTGCCCAGTAGCATGTGTTTTTTATGTGTGGCAGCGCCTACGATAGGTAGGATATCGATAATGGACTCCTGCACTATTTTATCACATCTGCCATCTCTAGTCGCGTTGAGCTGTGCAAAATTAGTGCGCAAAAACCAGTTGCTTATTATTATTAATTTGTATTATTTCGGCTTCATCCAAGACAGTAATTCTCGTGTTATATGTGAAGCATTTGCTCTTAAGCACCGGTCTTGTTTATCTTTGTTGTTCTAACCGAGTCAAGTCGCAAAGCCTCCAAACACATTCATAAACAAATACCTGAAAATCGAACAATAGGACTTCTTATAAAGGACAGGTGAGTGGTGGCCAATGACTAAAAAGCAAATGTAAATAAAATGATATACATTAAGAAAGTAATCAATTGCTGTAGTCAGCGCCGCTCCCTTGTAGGCGGCTGCTGGCGTACAACAGGTGAGCGGCGTTGCCACACTGTTAATAAAACCCTTTCGGCTACTTTGAAGTGCGAAAAATCAATTTTGTGAGCTAATTACTCTCCCCTTAAATAAATAAATTCGTAACTAATAAAGGACATTGGCAGGCTATATAATCATATCATATAATATATAATACCAATATTGGTAATGAGAACTAGTTTAAATATTTCAAAGACCAACAACCAACAGCTAAATACATAAACATTGATTTATTCATGAGTATCATAAAGTTTTATTAAAATAAGTGATCCCTTTATTTTTTAAATTATATTTATTATTTGTCAAGAATAAGTACTGTCCTTAAACAATCAAAAAATATACAAATTGATGTAAACTAACTTCTGGCTGTCTGGCCACGCGGCTGTTCTTAGGTTTACAGTGCCATTTGGAGTAAACCAGATGCGTATTCAAAGTTAACAGTTGACTTTTGCATTTATGTACGTGCATTCAATCGCGTTGGTGGTGCTTTTGCAGCGAAATTGCGAAACTAAATACGTAGTTAAAGCATATATATTCTTTAATCAAATTTATATATTAAACTACGCTCAACTCAAATATTATTGAGGCAACAGGCCAGCCACCCCGTTCGAAAAAAAGACAATTATTTCAATGAAGTTCTAGTGAGAGTGTGTGCGTGTGGCTGTGTGCATATAGTTGTGTAGCGCGTGTGCCTGTGGCTGTGTGTGCGTGTACGATTTAAAAATAAAACGGCAAATACATATCAAAATATTAAAAGCAAAAGAAACAGCCGAGGAGTGCGTGTGCTTGTGTGTGTATGTACGTGCCTGCTCTGTGCACTCGTGTGCGTTTATATGTGCGCTGTTGGAGCCACCGAATCCAATACATATATGCATATGCATATGTATGTGTTTACACCTTCTCCTGAGCTGTTTGTCTATTAAAAGGTAAATAGAATATATATGAATATATATAGAGAAAAGAGCAAAACGCGGGCGGGGGTTTATGTGCGTGGGCGGGCCATTTAAGCAATATGCCGACGGCGACGCTGCTGCTGCACTTTTTCCCCTCTAGTACTTTATTATTCTGTTTTGCGATTTGTTATGGGAAATTCTAAGAACTAAATGAGTTGAACCTTTTGCAACTTTTTAATAGTCAACATCTTTGCTATATTTTTTAATCAGAATTAAAATTCCTTTTTGAGGCACACATACATGTGTATATATATATGTGTAATTATGTATACACGTGTGTGCAAAATCATGTGTTGAATTTTGTGCTGTTGTTTTTGTTGTTGTTGGCTCCTGTTTCTTCTTATTGTTATTTCTTGCTGGCTGCGCATGTCGCAGTCGTAGTTGCATTTGCAGTCAGCAGTCATCAGCCGCCAGTGTTTCGTTGTTGTTAATTCTTGGAAAAATCATAAAAACAAAAGGCAAAAGAATTTTCGAGTGCAATAGCAAAAGAAACACAAAAAGAAACAACACAACAACAGGCCACAAAATATATATTAGCTGCCTTTTCCCTCTCACTCTCCTTCACTCCCTCTTTCTCTCTCTTCGGTTCATTCTTTCTCACTTACAATCACATTTGCTACTTTTGCTTTCTTGACATCGTCGAGCGTCTGGCGTTTTGCCCGCTCAACACTTTATCTTCTACTGTTCTACTCTTCTGGTCTGGTCTTGGTTCGTTTCTTCGTTCAGTGTGTTTGTTGTTGCTTTTGTTGCGCACACGTTCGCTTTTTCTTTCCATGGTTGCCTTTTTACCATTTTGGACAAATTACTCTTCTCCTCAGTCGTCGTGTCGTGTCGTGTCAATGACGTCGCCAGAGTCGTTGTGTTAACCCTTTTGTGGGCAATAATTTTAATGTTATTGTTCTGACCTGTTACAATCAAGTACGTGCAAAAGTATGTAGCAGTATGTATAGAACGGTATTTATTTATTAACAGCCGAGTCGGTTTAGCTCTCTTATACCATATACTATTTTGTAGCATTTTATCGATAACTTTGCCCTAATCGATTGCCAACAGCAACAAGCGCAAGTATGTTTTACATACATGTGCTCACAACCAAATATATATATGTATGTATATATATATATATGTATATATATATATATGTATATATATATATATATATATATATGTATATATATATATATGTATATATATATATGTATATATATATATATGTATATATATATGTATATATATATATATGTATATATATATATATATATATATTTGTATATGAAATTATGTTAAGGGTATCTGCTAGCTAGCTTATTTTTATTAATTTTCTTCGGTCGCTTTTTAATCGCGTCGTCTATCGATGCAAAGATAGATAAGTTATCTACAGCCAGTTGCTTCCTGCTTGACTGCGATATAGTAGCTAAACTGCAACGCAATTTACACACACTCTCTCTCTGCAAAGAAGTAAGACAGAGCTTATCCAGTGTGTGTGTGTGTGTACGCATATACATACATACATATAGACTAAGGTATAAGCTCTGTAAAAGTTTGCAGAATATAAAACACTTATTAAAACAATGGCCAGATGTTCAACCGTGTGCTTGTGTGGGTTGCCGGACAGATTAAACTCAGGAGTCCAAAATGTTAAATATGATGTATGTATGTGCTTGCTTGCGTATAAGAGTATTCTTACACTCGCTGTCTAGCTATCTAACAACTAATTTATATGCTGCAAACTAACAGTGGATAAAATAAGAGGAGAAACACACACAACGATGATAATTGATAACTTAGCATAAAAAATATAGTGATAGGGATGGGGAATTGGGAGGAGACGTTGGCGTGGGCTTAACATTATATGTTGGGAGACTTCAATGCAGTGAATAGCAGCAAATAACAAGTGAAAGACCGACCAATACACACAAACACACACAGACCCATATTCACACACACACAGACACAGACAGCGTTTATTAATCTTTTATGAGCGCAGTAACAAATAGCACAAAAGCAGCAAAGAAAAGAATAAACATTTGTGTGTGTGTGGCTGCCTGTATATGTATGTGTGTGTGTATGTATTGCTTATAAAGAATTAAAAAGTAAGAAAAACTTTTCTTGACTTTTGACGAACTTTTCGTACCCTTTACTTTTAACAAAACGTTATAGAGGAGATAATTAAAAAAAGGAATATATGTATAAAACATGTATTTAAATAATGAAATAACAAATATATTTAATTTTTATAAAATATATATATAATTAAAAAATAATTAATAATATTAACTAAAGTGCATTCAAATATGTTTGCACTTATTTTGAACTGTATTGTGAAGTGCACAACAAATTTGCTATTTAAAAATTTGCTATCAAACATGATTTGAAATCAGACAGAAAAGCAAAACAAATGTCGCCGCGACAGCAAAAAAAAGCCCCACAGGAGGGAGGAGCAACAACAATAAGTATCGAAACTTGGTGTATATACTGTGATTATGTACACACATTTTTATATATATATGTAGTGTGTGTTTTGCTGACTAGCTTACAACTTGCACATATATATTTTTTGCATATTAGTGTTTGTAAATTGTACGTACAAATCGAACTTTATAGCAGCTGACAATAAGCCGAAGTATTTAAGTGTATAATGCTGGTCTTAACTGGCATAAATGAATTGAAATTGTTAGTGGACTATTATTCATATTTATGTTTAAGACAAAAAAAATAAAAAATACAATTTCTTATCTACATTTATTTATATATTGCACGGCGCTTGATTGCAACGTAAGCAGCCCCCTCAATTCTATATACGCAAAAAAAAAAATATACAAATACAAATACAAATAAACATACACATGTATTTCTTGTTATATGTGCAAAATTTGTTTATCTTTGCCTTATGGCGTCGACGCCGATATATCGCCATATCGCCTCTGTTGCTATATTTGTTTATTAAGAGAATCTGTTTGCTTAGCTAGCCACAGCTATACATTTTGAAAACGATTTGAATGGACGGACGGACGGTGTATGTATTGATAATTGTTCTCCTCTTGCGGCAATTTGTTAATCTACAATTTGCGGTGCTTGTATAACAATATATATGTAAATTAAAGAGAGAGAGAGACATAAAGAGAGAGAGAGAGAGACTAAAGAGAAAGACAGAGAGATATATATAGAGAGCTGTGAAGATAGATTGAGAGATAGCAAGAGACAAAATAGTTTATTTCCGAGAAGAGATAGTAAAAGAGATGTTTCCAAACATTTTTACCTAAATCTCGAGTACACTTACGATTTTAATATGCTCTAATTTTCTCACAGTTAATATTGCATTGCCTACGGGGGCATGTGAGTTTTCCCCATTTTTTAAATAAAACTCTTATCAGCTGCCTGCAGTGTGCAGCTTTTTAACTCTCTCAGATGCTTTCGCTCGCATAGCATTATTCATAGGCAAAAAATTCAATTGGGAAGCATTCGCATATTTCACTTGCGAGTCACGTTGTGTTTGTTCTCGGTTTGTGTTGCGTGTTTTGGTTGTCTACAAACAGATACAGATTCAGATATGCATATTTAGATACATGATGTGTGAGCATTAGTTGCTTGTCTACAATGTGTGGTTAGCACTATTAATTGATAGCTATTCAAATTGCTCTGTGGGGTTTTCATCGATCGCAAGTAAAAACAAAAAGTCGTCCAACCAGTTTCAGCGTTTTCACAACTACAACTACTACACACAACAACTTTCTTGGTTCATGCTTCACTTCTAGGTTGAAATTCGCTCTAGTTTTCCCAAGCAGCAAATTTTACTTTTCAAGGTCAATTAGCACATGGCGATTGAGTATTAAAGGGGTAGAAATAGGGAGAGCTCTCTTTGAGCAGAATAAATTAGTCCGAAAAAATAAAAATATAATAATATAATTTATTTGTGCGTTTACAATTTTAATATTTAAGATTTATATATCATTATTTAACAGACAGCTGGAGTCAACTCCAATCTATGGACTTCAAATTTGGAATTGTAGTTCAAGTATACAAAACCAAATAAAATAAGTTTTTTCATTTAATCCAAAGGAGAAATCTCTTTCGATCGTACAATCGCAAGCTTTTTCTGAATACATTCTTACTTGTTTTATACGTAAATTCGCTTATCATTATTGGAATATACGTCTTATTCGCAAGACTCGCCGTGACAGATATTTGTTTTTGTTAGCTTATCCCCCACAACTTGTTCACTTTTTATTAAGTAACTGCGTGTTTGTGTTTGTTTCTTAGAAGATCCCAGTTATATGTCAGCGCCTTGTGTGGTGATATTTTAGTGCATAAGCAAACACAATTCCTTTTATTATCAATTTCATGGAATAAAGTAACGAGAGTCCATTAAAAAAGTAACGGCGATCTAATCGAGAATATTAAACAGTATGAAACTGTTTTTAAATGCCACAACTTTAGAGAATTGGCGGCTAATTAATGTTAAATTTGTTCACATCATTTCACATCGAGACTGAAAATACTAATTACGGCCTATGTATATTGTATATATATATATATAAATAAATAAAAATATAAATATAAATATAAAACTTGCTGGTGCATTGTTTGAACATTTGAAACGATGTCGTCCGTTAATGTTAAATAATTTACATAATTAAGAGGAAATGTAATTCCTCGAAATTGATTCGAAATACATACGTCAATGCTCTGGGTTTTGTAGTCGGATTGAAAGATTCAAGTTTCTCTGTTCGATAAATTGATTAAAATGTATAATTTTTTTCTTCTTTTTTTTTGGTTTCAATGAAAAACAGACCCGTTTTTAACCCATTGATGTCAAACATTTCGTAGGCGTATTTTATTTGAGCGGGTTGAGTTAAGTTTAATTTCCAATTTCAAGTAGATTTTTGAACTGAAAAAGCGAACATGGAAAACCAATGTCCGATTTATGCTAACCATTAAGTCAAATGGTTTTTCATATGTTTTATAAGATTTGCAAGCAGTAGGAACATTTTACATTCGATGTCTCTCAGTTGTTTTGATGTGTTTTGCCTCACTGTAACCACACCACTCCCCATATTTTGGTAATAACCAACCAAAAAAAAGCTGCAAAACTTTTTTACTCTCATCTTTTTGACTCAGAAGTCTGTTTTATTTATAGGTCGTGTGCTAAATGTTGCTTTATCAAGGATAGCAAACCATAGTGATGCATACATCTAATATTAATATGCACATTTAATTATAATGCGTAGTTCACTGCTTGTGCTAATTATAAGCTCAACACAATAGCCTGTGGCCTTGGTTTTCATTCAACTAGTTGTACCCAATATTAATTTACATAAATCTCACATTACGCATTTTCAGAGAAAAACAAACAATGCCGAAATATTGGCTGCGATTTAAAGAGAATTTCGCACAATTACTAAAAATCAATTTGTTTGACTTATATTCACTAAATGTTTCCCGGCAATTTTATTGATAAGGCTTATCTTTAGTCAGCTGTTAAATTGAGTTTATCATCCATCTTAATCTTGCATAGCAACCGATCAATCAACATAACTAGATTCTATTAGAAGTGGACAAGGAGCTACTTAATTTTGTTTGTCGCGATTCCCATTAATTTGCAAATTACAGTCAAATTTGGACTTTAATTGCATTTCTAGAAAAAATCATAATTTTTAATCACCACTTATAAAAAACCGGGCTTTTGCTTAGCAGTTTAGTCACGTTTCTTGTTTTATTTACTGTATGTTTCCTTTGTTATAAATATTGAAACAGACAAATTGATACCCCTGACGCGTATAGAGTTTATGTTATTTTAATTCCTATGAAAAGTCTGGCGTATGGGCTAAATTATTGTTTTTTAATGCGTTAGGAGACGACGACGCGAATTTCAGCTGGCGTTTGTTTCAGGTGTAGTTTGCATCAATGCACCTATGGAGTCAAAAATAATAGCATAGTATATAATAATAAAGTAATCATAAAATTAAAATTCTCAGTGTACTCACAGCTACTTTCATAAATTCTTTGATTCATTCGATCATTTCCGCTTTTTTAGACTGTTTTAGTAGTGTTGCTGGGGAGAATAGTCAATATATTTACAACTAAACGACAAAACTAAGCAACTAAATGAGTTTATTAAGACTTTGCGGAGTAAAATAATACAATATTAACTTATTTACTTAGATGACTCATTTTATGGTGATAAAATGCTAAAAATCGAGAACCCTTAAAAATCTTCAATATAGGGAAAAATTAAATTCAGCAAAACAATAAATTGTTATTATTATTTAAAACCTGCGCGGAAAATCATCAGCAACACAAAAGTATGTGTTCCACCTTGTCTTTAGCGAACTATTCTTAAATGATAATATTATAAAATCATTTACAATGTAACATCGAGTGCTGAAACTGTTGGCGGTATTTCTACAGCATATGCATTTATAATTTGCGTTAACCAACAGCCTTTGGCAAATATATATTTTGCAAAGCGGTGCTTCCAATGTTTTCGCTTTCCACTGAGTTGGCGTTTTCTTTTTATTTAGCTGAGCAGCAGCAGCAGCAGCCTTGAACTACATTTTGTTAGGTGGTAAAACGAAATCGACAACATTTTGTGAACCGTAGAAAAACCTGCACAAACTGTGTTTGTCTACCTAAGCGTTCTAGTGGCGTCGCTAGTGAGCCGCACATCCGATCGGATTTGGAGTGCTGACTGTGGCAGACAACAAGCAGCAGCAGCAGGTAACAACACAGGCCAGGGGTTTGACCTGTTTTGGATGTTGTCCTTTTCGCTGGGCTGACTGCCCGAATAGAGATGGGAACCCCGGTTCTTGATGTGAAAATATGCTCTAGAGCGAATTGGTTATAACAATAAAGTGATAAGTCTACTAGCACAGGGGCTTATCTAATACGAAAGAGCATATTACAACTACACGCAAGATACTAAAAGTCTTCAAAAAAGTTAAATGCTTTTAAGTTTAGCACTTAAGTTTTTGGACAGATCTAATTTTTTATTGAGACATGGAGCATGACTTGCTCACATCTCTATTGCCCGATTTTGTGAAAAGAGAAGAGAACATATTACACTAGTCGTCTACGTAAGATACAAAAAATCTTTAAAAAAGTTACGTGCATTTTTTCATTGTTTGAGTCACGGCACACGACACGCTCACATCTCTATTGTCTGTTGTGCATCTAATAGTGTATTAGTTAGTGTCATGAGTGTTTTATTCGATTTTTATCTAAGTTTCGTTACTGGCTCTAACTGGCTGCTCTCTTTTTGAGTCTGGTCTGACTGGTTTGGTTTCCTCAGCCATTTCTCGTCTAGGCTGCTCGTCTCAGCTCATCGCTGGCCATTCATATTTTCTTCGTGCGCTACGTTCTCGTTCTCATTCTTTATTTTTCCAGAGAACTACGAAAATTAGCGTATCGACCACAAAAGCAAACACAAATGAGCTACGGGTTTTATGGAGTTTGCCGAGTTTATTGTTTGCGTTGTGTTGTGTTTGGGATGTGTTGTTTGTTTCTTTATGTTTTGTTGGTGTCGTCCCCCACACGACGACAAGGGACAGAGACAGAACAAAAACACAAATTGACAATTGCAAAGATCTTTTAAAGTGCGAGTCCAGCTCGATGTGCAATTAATTCTTACACCTGTCCCCAGCCAGCCAGCCAGCCAGCCATCCAGCTGATCCCAACTATCCACTCGAGGGAGCGCCTCGAATTTACATATCGTTCTGTTTACTTTCTCACTGTTATGCGAGTGATTCTGGTTGGGTTCTGACTTTGTTTGCCGCTCGCCATTTGCCATTGTTTTTATTATGATAATTAAGGTTTTGTTTTGTTAGCACATGGCTCTTTCGCACTCAGTCACACACCTTACCCCTATCCCCAAAGTTCAAAGAAAACAACCAGGCCTAAACACAAGAGTTCTGTTATTGTAATGCACAAAATGCGTTATGCATTTTTTGCCTACATTTGTTTATCTATTGGGGTGGCCCCATTGGTAAATAAATCAAATTCATTGAATATTTAATAAGTGGCATTAAATATTTTAAATTACGCAATTTCTCTTTGTCAGGAAGCCGAATTTTATTTGTAATTCATGTATTAAAAATCGAGCTGTTAACAAAATTGTAAAACTATAACTAGAACTAGAACTGTGAAAACTTACCATTTGACATTAAGCTTTTACTTAATTGCGTAATGAATTTGTTAATAAAAGCATAACACGTAATAAAAGAAGAGGAAAATACTAGTGGAGATTTGGCGAGATTTTGAAGCGGATGACAAATTATGTAATTAAGGACGTTAGGCTTATACTTAATTGTGTAGTATATTTGTTAATAAAATCATAACACATAGTAAAAGAAGAGTAATAAGAATATTTCAGACTTCAAATCGGAAAATTTAATCACAAATTTTTTTAGATTTGGCGAGCTTTTAAAAAAGGACAGCTTATATAATTAAAAGTAGCTTGCAATATAAAATCATTTATTATTTGTATACCACACACACACACACACACTCAACACACTTACACACATATAAATATAATACCCTCTCATGTAATCCTTGCCACTTATATGCTTATGTATATGTATATACATATATATTTTATTTATAGTTGTCTATACATAACATTCCGTTTGTGCTTGTGCATTTTATGGACGAATCCAACCAACTTCCCATTCGCTTGTGGAAATCAGCAGCTGGACCTTGGCCAGGTCATCGCCGCCGTCACCACCAAGCCCCGCCAGAGAACCTCACTAAAATGCATTAAACAAAAAAATAATAAACTGCATGGCAAAATAAACAAAAGTTATAAAAAAATAATATATATACACTGAAATAGTAAAAAAGAAAATCCAGCACAGCGCACATTGTCTGTTCAGTCAGCAGTATATCCCTGTCATTGCAACCTGCTGCTGCAGCATATGTAACAAGAGCAACAGCAGCAGCAGCAGCAAAATCGCTCTCGCTAGCCCACATCCACCACATCCACCACACTCATCTGAAACAAAAATACTACTACCACATGAGCAGCATGAGTCTGTGGAAGCGCATCTCGAGCCATGCCGACTGCGAGCAGCGCATGACGGCTTACTACAATAAGAAGGGTCTGTTCGACCTGCGTCTCTGCTTGGCGCCCTGGATCGAAGAAAGAATAATGTGAGTAGTCTCATTCTCAAACAGTGCAGTGTGGCCATTTTGTGGGGGTGTAAGTTCTAAGGTATTGTTTAGACGAAGAGACATTGCTGAAAAAAATACTGCAAAAGTACTATTCAAGAATCGATTGATATTTGATATAAAAACTTGTGTGTAACCTGAGCAGAGATGAGAATATTATTATGTTATCTTTGGGCATTGAATGGGGTAGGAGTATTTGGCTTAGGGGCGTGCGATCTGTAAAATATTGATTTTTTGGTATCGATTGATCGATTTTGTTTAACTCGAGTCCATCTTTCTCTCTCTCTCTCTTTCAAACAAAGGTCCGAGCAGATAACACCAAATTCAACAAGTCAATTGGAACGAGTGGCGTTCAAGTTCATCGAGGATCTAAAGCAGAAACTGTTATCGACACGTGCCAGCGATCAGGTACTCAAGTATCGCCTGGTTGAGCTCTGTGCACTGATTCAGCGGACTCCAGCACTCGAACTTTATACGCATCTGCGAAGCGGTCTGCAAAGGGAGTTGCAGCTAGCCACCGCAGTGGTCCCATCGATGCCTCTGAATACCTATAATATGAACAATGCGGCTGTTGCTGCTGCCACCGTTGGCATGAATGGTATCTGTGTGGATGCTAGTGAGTTATTAGGCGTTGCCGGTCCCGGTTCATCTCCAGTGGCAGCAGCCGGCATGTCGGTTGGCATTATGCACAACATGGTGGGAAGTGCAACGCCAGCTGTAATGGTCACCCCCAAGGTCGAACTGTACGATGTTCATCATCAAATTGTTCAGAGCTACAACGAGTTCACCACATGCTCGGAGAGTCTGAAGCTATTGGTTCAGACTTATCGCTATATGCTCAGCGCACAAAATTCACCAGATGCGGAACAACTTTTCAAGGGTTTGATTGAGGATAAGACCTCATTGGTGGCCAGACTTCGTCGCAGCTTCATGTACTACGAAACACTGCAGGAGTTGGTCATAACGGAACTTAAGAATTGGAGACGCCAACAGGCGCTCGCTGGGAATGGGGCACAGTTCAGCGAGAATATGTTGGATGATATACAGCGTTGCTTTGAAATGCTAGAAACCTTTGTCACCCATCTCTTGTCGGCTGTGAAGGAGACACTGGTAGTGCGCTTAACGAACGACGATCCCGATCTTAACTATTTGCTCGATCAGGTGCAGGTGGCACAAAAAAATCTGGTGTGCTCCGCATTTATTGTAGACAAACAGCCACCGCAGGTGATGAAAACAAATACACGCTTTGCGGCATCAGTCCGTTGGCTGCTGGGCTCCCAGCTGGGCATACACCTGAATCCGCCCACTGTCGAGTGCATCATAATGTCAGGTACGATTTATACAGACACTAAAAAATATTTTCTTTTTAATATGAGAACAAAAACAGAGACGAACATATACAGCTGCGACCAAAATAGTAGTGCCCACATATGTTTTGGAAAATGTTAAAAAAATACTTAAAATATCTACGTTCGCGGCTCGACACGCTATGCGTAATACATTTTCGATTCTTTGCCTTCGGCTCACCGGTCTCAGGACCCGAAGACCAGCTGAGCCCAGCTATACGAACTGTTCCAGAGTAATCGGCGCCATAACTGGCCATTAGCTAGTCGGCACTCAAGCCAATAGACTCCAAGGCCTATTATGATTTCTGCAGAAGCTGCAAAGCAGTAGAATATGAGAAATCTCCTGAACATTTCTTTTGCTCCTGCCAAGCACTTGCCATTACGCACCCTGGGAAACCACTTTTCAACTGATCTCGAGTAATTTTTGATTCAGTCTCTCGCGAGTGTCAAGAAGTTCTGCGCATATAAAACAAACTATGCTGATTAACAATATATATATTTTATTGATGGGGAGACAAAATTATAATATCCTCTGCAAGGGTGTAAAATAGTTACTGGAAGTTAAACTTTTCTCTAATCTACATAAGCTACATTAAGCAATTTCAAAATATTTTCACAGAGTTGCAGGCGCAGCGCTTTGTAACACGCGGCACACACATGGATGTGACTAATAGTAGCCTGGCTGGACAGTCGTCAGGCGAAATACAGAACTGTTCCAGCACTATGGAATATCAGCAGAATAACCATGTCTTCTCCGCAAGCTTTCGGAACATGCAGCTAAAAAAGATCAAGCGTGCCGAGAAAAAGGGCACTGAGAGCGTTATGGATGAAAAATTTGCACTGTTCTTTTATGCCACGACGACAGTGAATGACTATCAAATACGCGTTTGGACACTCTCGCTGCCCGTGGTGGTGATTGTGCATGGGAATCAGGAGCCCCAGTCTTGGGCCACCATCACCTGGGATAATGCATTCGCAGAGATTGTGCGTGATCCGTTTGTGGTCACCGATCGCGTCACCTGGGGTCAGATATCTGTGGCACTCAACACCAAATTTGGCTCCGCCACCCAGCGCGCCCTCACCGCCGAGAATTTGGAGTTTCTTTGTGAGTAAAGTATAAAAAAGCTTGACATTTCTAAGTTGATCAATATTACTTTTTAATTAGTTGAGAAACTACAACGAGATAACATCGCCGGCGAGCGTAACGAGTACATTACGTGGAATCAATTCTGTAAGGAGCAGTTGCCGGAACGCATGTTCACCTTTTGGGAATGGTTCTTTGCCATTATGAAACTGACCAAAGACCATTTGCCAGCCATGTGGAAGGCGGGACGCATTACTGGCTTCATTAACAAGATCAAAGCACAAGATGATCTATTGCGCGCCAATACAGGAATTGGTACATTTTTGTTGCGCTTCTCCGACAGCGAATTGGGTGAGTAACTGGAAGCTAGAATCTATCACTCCAGAACACGACATGCTCATAGTTTATCCAACTGTTTTAGGTGGCATTACCATTGCCTATGTGAATGAATGTGGTTCGGTGACAATGCTCTCGCCGTGGACTGCACGTGATTTTCAAATACGCACTTTGCCTGATCGCATACGCGACTTGGACATGCTGCGTTGCCTGCATCCGACCGATATTAATGTGCAGCCAATGGATCGCCATCTCGCCTTTGGCGAATTTTATACCCAACCTCCTGGTACGTCTGTTGCAACAAAATTACTTTCTGTGTTATGACAAATGTTGATATTTTCGATAATTCCCATTAATATAACAAAGTAGCACAGAGAAATTGTTACATTTAAATTGTAATTATATTAAAATAAGGTGAATTCTTCGAAAAATCAACTTGTCACCGTGCACACCACACACATTAACGCTTGATTATTTATATAACAGAGAAAACGTCAGGCAAGGATGGATATGTGCCGAGTACGATACGCGTGCAGGTGCCCACCAGTGGGGATACTGGCTCCATGAGTGGAACGCCTCATCATCCTATGCAGTCACCGCCGCAGGATAGCTTGTCAATGGGAAAGTAAGTTTTGCGTGGTTGGCATCAACATCAAAAGTCTCTGAACGACTCTTTATAATGTTTGTTCTTATTTTGTTGTTGCTCATGTGTTTTATCAGGGTGAGACTAACTTTGAGAACTTAGATCCAACAAAAAAATCCAAAGTCGCATTTTGCTTGGAGGTTTTCAGTTTCTTCACGGATTAAACTGTACTTTTCAATTTTTAATTTATTTGGCTTTATTTGGTTTATAACCATTTTTAAGAGTTTAATTAGATTGCAATACTTTGAAATGGAAAGGTATATTAAAAACCAAACAAAGCTATATAAAAAACGATTCTTGAATTCGTGTAATCGAAAAACAGATTTTGGTTTGCGTTTATCTTGTTGTTGTGTTTTGTATCAATTATTGGTTTTGCCTCTAGTTATTTAGCAATAATATTAATTAATTAATAACCAATGAAAAAAAAAACAATTGTTGCTAGAAGTAGTGGTAAAAACTTTTTTTTACTTACTGTACTTTTTGTTAATTTTCATTTTCTACTTTTATGCGTTTTTAATTTATTGTACAAATTCTTGTTGCGGTGCCATCTAGTTATTCTCCATATAGTGGCATCATGTCTGATAATCCATCGAGCGTCGCAGCCACATCCTATAACAGGGATGATTCAGATTCAGATGATAGCTTTGTGGCTCGTGAGCTCGAGGACTTAGTGAACAATACAGCGCCCGACGATCCCATACTCGATCAAATCAGTCACACCATACTCAATGTGTGCGCCAATGGGCAAGAAGCTCAGTGGATGATGCCCACTAAACCAGCAATAGCCGTGCCATCGCCTTGTAATCAAAAGGCCCAATGTAAAACACAGAGTGGTTGTGTTAGTCTTTGGGTTGTGCCTCTTACCGAAAGGTATTGTTTGATATACATATATCAATATATTTATATGTACAAATATCGCAATCGCAATCGCATAAAGATCACCTAGTAAATCAAACAAACCAAACACAATTCGATATTAAAAATCTTAATCACCAAAATCGAAATCGCGGCCATTTTGTCTGCTCAAAATCCATTGCACACCTACGCCCTCCCGCTCTGACCCTATGCATAACATCAACACTCGCCTTTCGTCACTTGCAACACACTCGTCAGTCACACCCTCATTTGATATCCGCTCTCGCTGTAATCTTTACTAACCACTGTACCTAACTAGGTCGCTCGCTGGGTTACAATAAAATTCAAAGTTCTACTAGTATTAAATATTTTGTTTTGTTCTTCAAAGTATTGCCATCTTTTTAAGCTTTTCGGCAGCCTCAAATATGTTATGTTATTTATTTATATTTTTATATGCATATTTCAAAATGAAATTGATATCTAATGAAATTCTATATTTTTTTAACTTTTCATATAATCGTCGCAGCTTGCAGAATAGCACCATCATGCATTTGTAAATGCCAAAGAACAATACAGAAGAGCAATTTGCAAGCAACTTTTGAGGGTTCATTTAAATTAAATATATTCAAAATAAATTAATTTATTGCATGCGCTTTTTTCATATATTCCTCTTGATGTGTGTTCGTAATTGTAATTACGCTACGTATGAATTTAATGCTTATTGTTGTTACTATTACATAGGAATGCACCAAAACACTATAAGGTCAATCAGAATAGGGGTGTTTTCTGTAAAAAAATGTTTACCTGAATATTTAATTATGTATTCTGTAATATTTTTGTTCGCAGGCAAAAAATTAGTTGGTTAATTTCATTAATTCATTTAATGAAGCGCATTTTTCATTTGATTCTCTACTAACATCATTAGACACATCAAATCTTTTTATATATCCCATACAATGTATTTCGTTTTTATTTTTATTAATTTGTTTTTCTTTTCTATTTTTGTTCCAATTTTAGTGGTAGTGATTTTCCAATGACGGACTTTGATACGATGCCGAACTTTGATGAATATAAGCTATAAGCATAACAGAAAATATACAGATCTATATGTTGCAATTATATATAGAAATGTGTAATCAAATTACGTCAAATGTTAATATATATATAACAAAAATAATCCTATAAATATTTGCAAAATTTTGCCGCTATTATCGACGTCCATTAGATGTATCCACCCTACAACCTAAAACAATCGGATACTTCGACTTTAAACTTATCTAACGTTTTACCTAAATAATAATAATTGGAATACATCGTTGTGGCATGTCTTTTAATTTTGGTATGTATTGAGTTAAGTTATCGCTGATTTAACTTTAATCAAGTTACAAATTTGTTCATTAAAGTAAACATTTCTGGTTGTGATCTTCAATTTGTAGCTAAATAGGTCGTTATCATTGTTAGCTCATAATATAAATGTATATATTTACACACACACTTACGGAACACTATAATTGTTACAGTTAGTAGCAACTACAGAATTTAAGAAAAATAAGTGTTTACACATTTAAAAAAAAGAAAGTATTTAACGAATTTGTATGTAATCGAATTTATTGTTATATGAACTTTTTAAAGTTAAATATCACCTTGTGCATTGTATGTGCTTTAAAACATACGCACATACATGGATATATATTGTATTGAATGTCGATGAATGCGTTTGGAGTGAACGAGTCTGGTTTCAGTATGGAGAGTAAGTGGTACGGAAGGTGGCTATGTATCCGTCAGCCTTCGAAAGACTAATGAAATGAAAATGAGCTTGAACTGAGGAACGGGAAAGTATACAAATTTACACATACGAAGAGTCAGGTATATTTATATGTATGTTTATTTAGTTGTATAAAATAGAAGGAAGCAAATAAATATGTTAGATTTTTGAAATGAAATTTCTTGAATAAATTAAAATTATAAGTAGCAAGGGCGTACCCAGCTTTCCGTTAAGGGAGGGGCCGAATTGTAAGTTTTCATAAATCAATAATCTATCGATTGTAGATAGAGATGTATCACTCCCCCCGTGTGTGTCCCTCCTAGACATTAAGTGAGTGTTTGACGGGGTTAACTGTTTAAGCTACTATTTTGTTGTGCTCATCATTACTAAAAATGTATTTTACTTATTCTTGCAGCATTTGTGAAAACGCCAAAAACCAACCTTCTAAAACAACAAGAGCAATGCATGCAAATTGTGGCACTTCAACACAAAACACCTCCAGAAAACAGACATTAGTAAAATCTTTTTTGGTTTTTGCCTGAACAATTTTCAGTACTTTTTTTTTTTATATATATAAATAATTTGTCATGCATCGGCAGGTGTAATGCTTTCTAAGATACGACTTTGATGTTGTCAATTTCTGTTACATATTTATTAATTTTAAATGGATTTCAAAGCAGGAGAATGTGGATTTATCTTTTACGTTCATTTGTTTAATCTAAATGTGAGTTTGATTATAATTTTAAACGTTTATTTTAGGCATAAGCTATTTAGATTGGTCACAAATGTATTTCAATTGTGCTTATTTTAGTTGTATTTTACATATGTACGTATATTATATGTATATTGAATGCTTTATGTAAAAAACCCTTTTTCATTGGCTTCCATGCTGCAATGCAAACAAATTTCATGAATGTACTAATATAATTTGAGTTTGAGTTAGGACAAAATGTGCATTGCATTACAAATGCGTTATTAGTGTTGCTTCTGCCCACCTACAAAGGATACAAAAGCACAATAAGGAAATATATTATGATGGGAAACTAAAAACTAAACGATAACTATTTTTGTGTAAACGCCTAAGCTTTCAACGTGAACTATAAGAATTTTATTATACTTTTAAGTAACACAACTTATTCAATAAATAAATATATGATATATATATATTATATATAAAAAGATACAAAGAAAAAAAACAACAAAAACAAATGTTCATTACACATTTTTAATGCAGCTGTTAGAAAGCAGTTTTCATTTGAGCAACGACAAACTCTGTGTGTTCGTTTACAAATTTTAAATATTTTAATATAAAACTCATGCACACATTCCCACCACAAACAACATACACAACCAAGTAGGCACAACATAATTGCATGTTCTACGAAAAAAAGAAGAAAAAAAAAACAAACACATACATTGATATTGGGAAGTTTTTAAGATGTGCAAATTATTTGATATGAATGGAGTTTTTTTTTAATGTAAGCAATATACGAATTGAAAGAACTAAAAACTATTCTTGTCAAAATGGCCAATAAAGATTTGATTTTGAATATTATTTACTAGACTTTCACTCGCGTGGCATATATGGTATATGTTATATGGTTTTTGATGATTTAAGATGGTAAGTTTTTTCTTAAAATTGCAATTTATTAAAATTGAATTTGATTATTATGAAGATGAAATGAAGTATATAGAATTATTTGATGCCCAATAATTTATTATCTTTTGTTGCTTTGAACTTGCAAGTAATAATTAAAGAATTCATTTTGTTTTACATTTGATATATATTTATTTAAAATTATATTCAAATGTTCATTTATTAATACCAATAGATTTTATAATTTGAGTTTTAATCAATTTTTGTTGGCACAGCATTTGTCCTTAGGGCCATTCTTGCAGGCGCACTGGCATTGCTGACTGCAGGCGCAGTTGTCGCCGCATTTGGTAGCCGAACACTGGCAATCTATTTGGGGAATACGAGTTAAAAATGTTTGATAAAAGCAGGTATCTGCGGCTATACTCACTGGATCCACAAGCCTTGCAAACCATTATGTGTTTATGTTGGATTGATTAAAATTGTGTGTAAGCAAGTGCGTTCAACTTGATGTTTTGCGTTTGACTTGGTGTTCAGCTCAGTAGCTCTGGCATTTTATAGATCGTCAGTGAGTGCAATTTTGCACACCATGTGCTGGTAGCTCGCTCAACTAACTTGACTCATCAATTGTACAATATTTATTGTGGCTTATCAGGGCGTGCGCAAAATTGCGTAGCCGCCTCGTTATCAGCGATTTATTTTGCGCACGATGTCTGACCGCTGCTGCGCACGACTTCCATATCTTATCAGTTATTTCAAGGGGCGTGCTAAGAAACAAATAAATTCAAGATGCTTTGCAAAGGATGTGGAAATAGGGAGTTAAGTAATTTTCAAAATAGACATTTTTTTATGTTACATTTAATATTAAATTTTATTTTTAATTAAGCTCAATATATTTTCTACTTTTTGTATTATTTTTGTGTCGACTGACTTTATTTGACATTCAAAAAATAAATATATAAGCTACATTTGTTCAAATTATATCTAAATGATATCGTGCTTCCATGATTTTTATAAACAGGATTGAATCTTGGCCAGTTTATGCAAATATATTATCTTTGCACCCATAGTGTTATTGGTAAAAAAATAGTATTTTGGTTTTCAAAAAAATCTTGAGGTCATTTAATTTACATGAATACATTTTTGAGCAAATATTAAGTCAAGCGTATGAAATATTCGGCCAGCTGAAAATAACTGCTCCTTGCGTGTTTGTTGGTTAGAAATTTGAGTTGAGCTTGATTTGATATGCTTCGAAGCAAAAACACTTACAGTGGTGGTACCATATGTGAGTACTTTATAAACTGAAGTGTCATCATTCAGGCAAAGTACACTTGAAGCAGCGCAGTCTTTAAATTGCAACGCTGGGCGAATGCCACGAGTGGGGGCAAATGTCTGAGTGGCCAAGCAAGTCCTCAGTGTGTGTGTGTGTGTGTGTAAGTGTAAGTAGAGTGTATATAAATGTACCGTAAAATTGCGCAAACTGCACTTTAAGAGACCAGACTGACTGAAAGATAGACAGATAGTTTGACAGATATTTAGAAGGACAAACATAAAATGACTCTAAATTGGCAGCCAAAAAGTGTATTATACCAACTAATTGCAATTGACAATTTCATTATGAGCCAAACATGAAGTCCGGGATTCCTTGATCCAAAAACTGGGCGCATTTCGCAAATTTTCAATTTCAGAGTTTTAAATGGCGCTTAAGCGGCGGAAATGGAATCGCGCCTGTAACTGCTTTTTTGTGCAGAGTCATCACAGTTAATTTGTGTAAGGGGAAATTCGAATTCAAACGTTTTTACAGCTATTTCCTGAACTCTGGCAGTCGAAATGCTAGCGAAAAAAATTTGCTTACTTGGCGGAAATGTGATCCACAGTTGGCAAATAACTAAAACATGCAGCTAAAATAGTGATAGTTGACTTGGTAAACATTATTTGTGTGTGCATAAAATATACGTTAATATTTAGGGCAACAGAACACAGAGAAAACAGACTCGAATCTAAAACGAAGCCATGGACATAGATCGTAATATGTTTAAGAAACTATATGAAAATAAATATATATAAATATCTTTAATTTAAAATATCAGCAACCTTACTACACTCAGAAACAATTTTGCTCAATTTTAATTTGCAAATATTGGTAAAACATTACAGAGTGCCTGTATGTTGGAGGGACTAAAACGACTTTTCAGATGGAACATAACTACTAGCAGGCTACAGGGTATCTTCTATTGGAGCTGTCTCGATGCGAACATTCTAACTTATTAACTTTGGCTTTGGTTTGCACTTAAATAAATATTTAAAGGGTATGCCTTGCAAGGCTGGCGTCAGATGCTGTGGCAAGTGGGTCACGCGAGCTGGCGAGAAGTTGGGGCTTAAGCCGCAGCCGCTGCGTATACGCGATATGCGTGCCATTTAATTTGGTGTCGCCGCGGCCTGTTAGCGCAAACGCAAACAGTTAATTGCGGCATTAAGTTTTCATGGCGCAGTCAAGGAACGGCAAGTGAAACAACTGCAATGCGGGTACTTCGTGAGCGGGCTTTGTCCGCCCTTCTGAAGTCACAGATTGGAATGGAAAAGAATGTGGTGCCGCATCACTTATGCATAAGAACATTTTAACTTTTCGTTAGCCACTTTAAACTTGGTCACGTCTCGGAGAGAAGGGATGAATGCTTGAATGGATGTCAAGCATGTTTATCTTTTGCGTGTGGCTTTCGGCTTTTGGCTGACTCAAGTTGCTGGCTCAATTGTGGCTGATGCTGAAGTGCTGAAATCAAAGCTGAGCTAACCACCTCATACTCAGGTTGAAGGTGACAATCACAAACACAATAATTGTGTATAACCATAGTTGCTCGTGTTCGGCGGTCTGAAAATAGTCTTAATAATTTATTGCATTTTGTTCTGCCAAGCGCTTGAAAACTTGCTAAACTTTTCAACATAAATTAACAGATTAGTCCTTTCCTGCCAAACGGCAACAAAAGTGTTTTCAACTTTTTAGCAGGTGCCCCTCATATAAAATCCCATAGTTGCTTTAGTGTCTGCCACAACAGCTGCTACTTTCCACTCTTCAAATGTGGCAAAATAAAGAAGCAAAATAGCGCCAAAATGTGACCGAAAACTTTTCGAAACGGCACACACTGCAAAAACGCTGTGGGCCATCGCTCTTGGCCACTATAAATCTTAGCTATTTAGCCAATTTGTAAATCTCTTTGGTATCTCCTTCAAGCTGGCAGCATTGGATATGGTATTTTGCATGAGCCGACCGATGAGTCTGACCGACTTGTTAAAGTTGCAAACACTGCATTAAATATTTATTTTTAATTTGTAATTCCTTTTATTCCAGATACCAGCAGTAAGCAGAAAGAGTCTTCAAGTATTCCACTTTTGAGTTTTGTAGTGCCAACTATTATCGAGATATGTTTCTGGGATTTGTGATTTTCGATGTTAACGCTCCCCAATGAGTAATCAGACTAACGCGTGCACTCGTCGTCGCTTAACATTTAACGAAAACTCATTTCGTTTTCGATTTGTCGCTGATTTCCCAAAACACTTTTAAGCCATGACACAAAGCCTCACACACACCCACATATGTTGCCTTTGTGATGTCTTTGGCCTTAGCAAACACATTAAGCGGCACATCCTGGGCGTGTCTTCGTCAGTGGCCCGGATGTCCTGCCTAGCCCAGTATTGAATGGTCCCAGACTGAATAACTCTATTGACAGCAATTTGGGATGCACGACTGCATCAGTTATCAGGGTCATATGAGTCCAATCCAAGGCAAGACCAGTCCATCAAGCCCTAATTATAATAGCTTAATAGTTTAGCAAGCAGAGCCATATGTCAAAAAATACATCGGTTGGGAGGATGAGCTATGCAGCCATGAAGTTAGTTAATATCCCTTCAAAAGTTTTGAGCATTAGGTTGCTTTAAATGTCCGGCCTTAAACCTTTTTGATTATGATTTCCAGGGCAGTCGCCAGTAACAATGAGTACGATCTTCCGCACACTCAGTGAAAAAATCACTCTGAATTTTTAAAATTCGCCATATTTTTGGCGCCTTATAAAGTAAGTTGATTTATGAAAACCATATTTGCAATTGTTAACTTAATATGAAAAAACTTTGGATTTTAGTTACAAAATAGAAAAATATACAATATTTTTGGGATTGATTTTTGTTTTCTTATACTTAAAAATTATTTATAGGACAAAGAAAAACTTTCTAATTTTTAGGGCGGAATTTTTATCATTTTTATTTCTAATTAAGTGTACTAGTTGAAAGTTATTGAATATTTTAAAGTATTGCTGCGAAGCTTGGGGTGTAGAAAGAATGTTTTTAAACTTAAATGAACTTAAATACTGTTGTTTTTAAATCATTAGTCATATGTGTATGTCTTAAACACTTCTCGGTTAATAAAGTGCTTTGTTATGTTTTTTCTTGTCAAACGATTTGTCTTACAATTTTAATGCCCTTACATGAAGGTGGCCAAGCCTCGTCCTTTTCCAGGCACTTATGTGTGTTAATGTTAATGCCGTAATGTTGTTAATTAAGCAAACTGGCGCAAACAGCTGTGGCCGTTGTCCTGTCTGTTAGCTAGCCTGTGTGCCAGCTCAGCTGTCAACTGTACCGAATGTCAGCGACAATTGTGCAACGTCTTCCGTCGCATTCTGTGTCCAACTGTATGTGTGCGTACGTGTGTGTGTTTGTACGTGTGTGTGATTTGCAGTGTTCCCTGGAGCAATGGCCAGCTCGGCTCATTAGCTAACATTACACGTGCACAAATCAATTTTGCCACGTCGCACGCTTCGCTTGAGTGCTTCAGTTACCGCCCTAGTCCCTAAAGCCAGCAAGTGCAGCAAAAAACAATCATACGACGCGTTGTCCAAAAGCAATCAAAGTGAATGGCTTCAGTGGAAAAATCACATACTTACATATATATACCTACTCCGCATTACAAAGTATATGAGCTGCAACTGGATGTTTTTAATAAGCCACCGCGCTCAAGGAAGATGAAGCCATAAGTATGCCAAATGCCATATTGAATGCTGCTGCACTTGCTCCACTTGCGAACCGCAAGTTGCAAGCAACCATAATGCTGTTCCTCTTGCCTGCTGATGTTTATCCAGAGCAATGGTTGGCTTGCCAAGTGTGTGCGGCATCGCACTGATAAGTGCATTAACATCAACATCAACATCATGCTCAAATTATATGGTCTCACTTGCCAGCACACCGAACGAGCCCCATCAGCATTACACAAATACATATGTAAGTATAACCCATGCACAGGAGCGGATCAGAGTGATGTATTTATATTATTAATATTGCCTCTTTTGTAGTTTTGATATATACATTTTAAGTATTACCCACTTTATATAATACGTTGGTAACTTAAAAATAAAAATTTCAACTGGTTAATCTAATTACTGAGTCCAATTAATTTATTATAAGAGTGGGCGGAATCATCAGGAACTCAGGAACTATAACATATACACAGAAGCGGATCGGAGTCATGTCATCATGATGTATTATCCGACTTTAAATTTTTAATATTGTATCTACTCAAATGAGACTTTGGCAACTTTGAACTAAGCTCTTCAACTGGCTAATCTGATATTACAAAAGTGGGCGGACTCATCAGCAACTCAAGGATACCAATCAACTCAGAGGGTAGGTAAATATATACATATCTGGTTTATTTTCATTTAATATATACGGTTGCTAACCATATTCGGAAATGATCTATGCATAGATGAAGGCTGGTTTATTTTCTATTATTATATGATGTTTCTGATTTATGCATAGATGAAGTTACTGGGATGCTTGTCTCAACGCCACATTTCTCACATCGTTTGCATTAAAATGATCTATTTGTGTTTTTAGTTACTTTTCTAGTCAGGTGGCATAGTGAAACGATATCAAATCTCGTCTATCTCTGATATCTGCATAGGCGATGGCCGTCAAACTGATTTTAGCATCGATGGGTAGTTTGTCGTAGAGGCCTGGTCTCCTTTTGTGAGCCACAAAATTTGTGTAACTATGCCGCACAAAGTTGAAGTTCTCGCCCATGCTAGACATGAGTCTTTTGTAATTAATATTCGGACTCTGCCTGCTAGCTGGGGCAGGCTCAGGCGGTTTCTGCTCCTCACGCAGATGATGCATCAGGGCCATCGATGCTTCTGGCAACAAGGATAAACGCTTGCCTCGGGGCTCATCCCTTTGGTCCACTTTAAAGTTTTCTGGCATTGCTATGACTGACGAATGGTATACATATTGACGGAGAGTGATGCCATTGGTGAGCCTATTCGTGGAATAATTCGTGGGCCAATTCCGACTCGTGCCTGCCTTGTGGCAAAAATAGTGTTTGCCACGCAAATTGTGTGGATTGGCGCCGAGTGCCAACTCAATGGATGTATCCGATGTATAGAGTATTGTGGCATATTTGTAGTGTTCGGTGCGCTGACGGACTGTGACACGTTTCAGAGGGCCAAAGATGCAGAAATGCTCGAAGACCTCGTGATGACCAATCTCTAGACTCAAATCTTTCACATACAAAAGCCGTTGTAGAGTCTCCATTTCCGACGGCAGTTTGCGATTTTTGTCCTGATAATTGAAGACCTGCAATTAACTGCATCTTTTTGCTCATTGATACAAATACCTACCAATAGTAGTAATGTGCTGTAATGCAATATTGGTGTACTCTATGGATTCGCGCCTTCCCTTGGGCTCTTACATCATTTGAGCTTTTTCTCGGCTGGTTTTTTAATTTGTTTAGTTCACTGGGAGCTTTAAAATTGCGTTTGCGGCAACTGAACGCCGGAGCAGATGGTGATTTGCTGCTAATATTTGTATCTTTGTTAAATGTGACAAGCATATAACAAACGAAATAAAATTCATGGATTGCTCTTTTGATTTCGATAGTAGCAAAAAATCTATATGTATTTATTATTACTTAATTAATTAAGTGCAATATTGAAATCTACATCTTTATTCTGGGTATTTAGAATTTATATTTATAATTTATATTTATTTAAGACAATAATTGCAATCCTTAAATCTACATCTTTATTCTGCCAGTTTATAATTTATAATTTCTATTTATTTAATACAATAAGTGCAATGTCTACATCAATATCTTTATTCTGTATGTTTATAATAATAGTAATATTAATACTAATATATAATATGAAATATAAATGTTGAACTAAGTATATTTGATTTCGCTACTGTGCTCACACACACAACACACACCCAAACTCAATTGGAGGCAACCGCACATTGTTGCACAGACTGGTTTAATAGTCTGACGAAGAAGAAGATGAAAATGCTTTTTTAATGCAGCGCAAGTGGAGCAACTGTTTGTGCATCGCATATGGACGGACTCACTGAGATATTTACACTTAACTAACACTGAACACATACCAAAATTTTATGCAAATTGCGTTCCAAAAAAAAAAATCATGATTTACCAATGTAAATGAAAATGAAATAACAGCAATTTTAATTCTTGACTGCAGCTTAATTACTTAACTGTCAGCACTTGGACAATCAAATTTTTTAGTTCATCATATACTTTCCACAAAGTTGATGGCGTTTTTCAACTTGCTCATTATTGAAATATTATTGATGACAGTCACAAACTTTTGAGGGACAAAATTGAATCAGTGGCAAAAAAGTCCCCCAAAGTGGCTGGAAACAATAACGTGACTTGACTGCACAAGTTATGCAAATAATGTGGAAAGTTAACATCGCTCGGCTTTTGATTAGGTGCTCAAATAGCGGCAGAGGCATGCAACCTTGATTGTAGTGCAATGCTCTAAGCAAACATTATTTTAATCAATGCACGGACAAATAAGTGCACAGCTCAGAAAACAAATTTTAAGTGCACTAAAATTAGGAATGCTAATTTCAAATCTTGGGGATGACCGTAGAGGACTGACGAAAGGGAGAGTGTGACAGAGAGAGAGAGAGAGAGAGAGAGAGAGAGAGAGAGATGGAATGGAAAAGAGAGATATATATATGGGATATATATACAATATATGTATATATATATATATATTTGCGTCTGTTTAAATCGTTTTTTGACATTATATATTTTCAATAAATTCATATATTTTCAGAATACTTTCATGGAAAAAAATATGTTTTTAGTACATTCATCTCTGTCTAGAAAGTTTTTATGATTCATTTTTTCAGAATACTTTCATTGTATTGTCGAATTTTTTTTTTATTATCCTATTATCGCTATCGAATATATATTATGTGTTCCTCAAGTAGCACAATAGTAGCGGATCCCATCGTCTCACGTTTAAGCGGACACATTGGACACACAGGCCACGTATATGGATGCAGTGCAGTGAAACAAATTGGCATACTTGCAATTTGTCGTCGAAACAATATAGCAAATACTCGTAGAAGGCAGCAAAAAGCAAATCAGCGAAAAGAAGAAAAAAGAGAGCAGCCGCAACGAGCAGGAATCAAACCTAAACCTAGCTGATGCATATCTGCGGTGTTGCCAAAAAGACAAACGCGGCCACAATGCGAAATAAGATACTACACCCAGAAAAAAAAAAGGATTTAGATTTCCAAATTTCGGAGTACATTTTTCTAAAATTCTGTTTAATTTCTTGGTAGTTGTTCTATGAGTGTATAAGTTTTCTAATATTTGTTTATTTTTTATTTCTTATAGATAAACATTTGTATGTTAAGATCTAACATAAACGTAAATTTTAATTCATATAATTAATTTGGCATTCTTAAAATAGACGACACCTAAACTCCACTATCAGAGTCAAGCCAGAATTAAAAAAATTCATTACATTTTTTTTGCATTTCTACTTTTTGAAATGTTTTATTATTAATAGGAAATATCTAGCAAGTTTTTAGGCCGACTTTCCTTTTAGGGCTATTTACTAAAATGTTGGTTGCTTTTTTTCTGAGTGTAGCTATTGCAGCTGGGAATTGAAGCAAATGCAATGGAAACCAAAAGCGTGTACTCTACAAAAATAAACAGATACAATGTCAATATGTAAAGGTATTTGCTCTTGGAGTGCACGATTGCAGTGCCACCATATAAAATCAATAACAATATACTTAGCCTTTAGCCAGACACTTTATATTAAGGTAAGCTCTTTAAAATATTAATAATAATATTAGTTTAGTGTAGCTGCAGTGACTCATAGAGTATAATAAGACTACATAATATTTTGTTTATCATTTTGCTTTTTGGCTAAAATATCCCCGATGATATATTAAGTGCAATATTTCGGTGACGTAAATATGAACTTTAGCAACAACCCTTTTCGGCGATCTCTCAGGGGCATCATAAGGCCAACTCAAAAAGCTGGCTCGTCTGATAAGTGGCACGACTTGCACTATTTTATTGCAAGGCCGCCATGTGGGCATACAAAAATAAAACCCAAAACCGTTATACTCTTACATGCATATGCATGTTGCTTAAATATTCAGCAGCTGAAAATAGTGTTTATTCAACTCGAAGAACTTTATGTGCAGCAGCTATCGCAGATAGATTTTAATTTTATATTCATAGGGAAAATGTTAACTATTCTGAAATACAATCATAGTCTGTCGGAAATGACCAGAAATTACCTTAATTACAACTGTGCCAGCATTCGAGCAATTAAAGGACAAATTTTAGTATCTTATTAGCTGAGAGGCGACTTCAATTCGAATTTACAGTTTTTGCGATTTCTGTCTCAGGGGCCGGCCAACAACCTTGCCACACACACACAGACACACAGAGACACACGAGCACAGGAAATGTGGATACGTGTCGGTTTCAATGAAATGAAAATATAAAATATGCATTTACTGCAGCACGCCTCCAGTTACTGATAGTTGCCGTTTGCTGACTGCTGTTGCTGCTGCTATTTCTGCTACTTCTGCTGCTGATGCCCGGATAAGTATGCTATGGGCAACGTGCTCCGCTCCGGGGAATTGTTTCGAATGTCAAATGTGCGCACCTACCCCGTCCCCCGTCCCCGCCCCGCCCCGCATTCAAATTGCGGCAAGCAGCAAGTCTGCTCAGGTTCTGAGCCAAAAAACTGTGAGAGACATAAATTAACCAGCCCAGACAGCTAACGGCTGAGTGTTGCATTGTTCGGCAGTAGAGCAAAGCAGAGCAGAGCGGAGCACTCAATAATAAATGTAACGAGCGTATTTCAAACACTTATGTGCAGCAAGTTTAAAGTGCCGCCATTACTTGTACAAGCATCTGAGCATAGATACTTGTAGCTACACACTTACACAAATATAAGTTGAGCATGGCATCATACAGCTGTCCAATGAATATATGTAGATATTATTTATTTTATTATTATGCGGCTTGGCCCAGCGATATAAATTGACATATTTGAAATATTTCACTTTCTGCTTATGCACTGTACAGTTTCTCTTAAGCGTTGTCTTATCTCGTCAATAACATTCTCGTATGCATTCGTGTCATCTTAACAAATTCATACTAGCCATTTTTTTTGGTCTGATGGGGATTTCTGGTGCTTTAACAATTACTTGCAATATATGTTGGACCATTTTGCATGTAAATACTCCCAAAAATCTTATAAGCATTTTTTTTATTTAAGTTACAATATTTACATATATTTTTAATTTAATTTCACTTATTTGTTCTCTTCGTCTATTTTTGTGTCAACTGATATTAGTGGACATTGAATAAACAAAATAAAATTGAATAAATAGTTATAAATAAATTGCACGTAGAGATGTGAAAGCTAAAATGAATTTAAAATGCAATGCAGTTTTGATTATGGTGTGGTTTCAATATTAATACCTTTACTCAAAACACAGTTTGGAATCTAGTGCTATAATGATCCTAACATTTTGGAAATAAATTATACATATCAGAGCTCCAAAGCTTATAGCTTTCATAGAACGGTCGGAATTTTTCAAGTTGTAATTAGGCAATTACTAGCATTGCTTACACTCTGTTCAAGACACTCTTTATTTTGTACTTTGTTGTATTTTGTAAAAAAAAATGTTTGCTAGTTTTACTTGAAAACGAAAACTGGCACCTGCCAGTCAAGTATGTTTGACTACTACAATTTATGACTTGTTTAAGTTTCTTTGTGTTTGAGTTGAGCACTTTTGCTGACTACCACATAGTCGTACATAATTGCAGAATCAGACAAAATAAAATGGACATCAAGCAGCAAGCAACTAAATCAAATGTGAGTCAAGTGAAAACTTCTTCCAACTTCTCTGCAGCTATTGTGTGCGTGTGTGGGAGAGAAGTGTGGGGGAAGGTGGGCCTAATGGAAAGGGAGGGGGTGGTGGTCTGATGGCAGTGACGCTTGCACTTGAAGTGCTAAAACTTTGCTGCGCTCCGTTAGTAAAACTTTTGTCAGCTAGTTCTACCATGAAAAGCAAAAGTTTGTCGTCAAAGCGAAAGTTAAAGCCAGAGGTAGCAACAATAATACAAATTCAAGTAAAAAACTAACAAAATTAAAAAAAAAAAAATGTAGAATCTAGCTCGACAAGGAGATAGCCCGAACTGTTAAATAGAATATACGTTTAATATATTAATTCTTTTAAACACAGTTTCACCAGCTCGAAACTAAAGTCACTTGCTTGGAAATCAACAGAGCCTACAACATATCCAGAAATTTAGAAATTGGAAAATAACAGCCTGGAAATTAAACCTTTTTATTAAATTTTATAAAAATTCACCCTATAAAATAGAAATGCAAACCTTGTTTTTAGAAAGCCGCAGCCTTCTATAATTTTACAAATTTACTTTCTGAATATTGTTGTGAAAAATCGAATAGTAAATATACTTCATTCTACATTTCTCCCATTTATAAATGGTGCGGGTATATATAGTGAATTCATATATTTGTCGGAATTAAAGTTGAAGTTTGAAAAGCAGACATTAGCGTTATATTTCAAATGTAATTTGTTAGCTACCAGTTACCAGTTACCTGCTTTCTGCTCTGGTAGCAATTAAAATGATTTTTGTATAATTTGTTTTTATTTGAATGTCGGTATGGGCAACGTTGACTGATGTCCTGTCAGCCAAAATACAAATGGACTGGGCATCAGCATTGGGGAGCTTTGTGGAACATTGGGGAGCGGGGAGCGGAAAGTACACATCCAAAATGGCACAAAACTTTCTGGTATTCTCGCATTCTCGTATTCCCCAAGCAAGTTGCACGTACAATTTTTGCACAATTGGCAATCGAAAATTGGAAAACTTTTTCCTATATTTGTTTTGGCTTCATTGAGTTGACTGTGCCAAATCACACGCAAACACACATACACACACATCCAATGCTTAGACTTACACATACACACACAGACTTGTTACGGTTGCTGCTATTAGCAAAGTTTTGTATACTCTGCTTTAGTAGCAAGTTCCCAAGTTAACCAGTGAAAGCAAAAACTTTAACGCAGCAATAACAACAACAACAACAACAACAACAAGAGCAACAATAATATACATAGGGGCACATCTATTGGCAAATGGCAGCATTTATAATTGCAATTGGCAACTGGCAACTGGCAACTGCCAATTGGTAACGGGCAATTTTCAATTTGTTTACATTGCATTGGCATCTTTATGATCGAACTGCACCACTGAACCACTGACCAACCTTGGGCCAACCACACAACCACTATTCTATGGCTAAACTCTGGCAGAAGCAATTCGAGTCGCTTTATCTAATGGCTTCGATTTTTTCTTTTCAGACTTCATGAGTATTTACCCATATGCAGTAAAACAGTAAAGTAAAAAGGATAGTTTTGTAATTAGGTGAGATTCTGAGGAATATCAAAAATATTCTATATATATATTTAAAAGGTATTCAGAGTATATTGGTTTTTTGCAATTTCAGTCATGCTGCCTGTCCGTCTGTTTGTTTGTTTAAAAATTGATATTTATATCAACAGTAACATTGTTTTCTAAATATGTGACTTTTTCTTAACACAATTTAAGACTTTTATTTTCAACTACATCCTAGCACAAAATTTGTGTCTTTCAGTTTGCATTTTTATATTATCATACTTATTATGAGTATTTATCCATGTGCAGTTAACGGGATGGTTTCTTAATTAAATGAGACTCTTAGAAAGGTAAAAAATTGTCTATCTGTTATTGGTTAAACATTTTTGTGTTCAGAATGCATCAAAAAGCTGTGAAAAATATCTGTGTGAATGGAATTAAATTGCTTGTTTTGAGTAAAAATTAAATTTGTTTCTTTATTAACATATATATATTTCAGTTTCCTAAATTTTAAATTCTGTAAAGCACAAGTTCTCATGCTCGAAATTAAAATAATCTGATTTCGGTTTGTTGTCCCTGTTACATACTTTTGCACAACTTCATTATTCGCATTTCCCATTCTTAAATAGTTAAGGGTTTACAACAAAGTTTAATCATTTTGTTCATCATTTTTGTTTCATTATGTTGTTGCAAATAACGCGATTTGATTTCACAGCGATTAGAGTGATGTCAAAATATTTGATATATAGTTATAGCTCTTATGATAATTGTTTTGCGATTGGCTTGTGCACCGGTTTTTCGAAAAATTGCATAATATGCTGCATGCTGTGCCATATTCCATTTCATTCGGAGTTAAATTTTAAAAAATGTAGTAAAACAATGACCAACTTCCTGGGGGTTTCCTAAGTGTATATCATAGGAATAATAATTCTTATGTTAGTTTTTTTGTTACTTACATAATTATTAAACATAAGCAGACAGCTAACCTCTAATATAAAGGTCGAGTCAGTAAATTTAATTACATCTTTCTGAATTTTAGAAAGAATTTTTGCTCAAAATTTACATTTTTATAATTTAATGTTTCTTAATAATAGGAAAAATTAAAAAAAAATTAAAAAAACCTCACATTTTTGGGATTTTTGATTTGATTTAATTTCATTTTGTCTAATTTTATTTATTATTTAGAATTTATATCAAAGACTACAAAGACTACTACTAGGGCGATTTTAATTTTATTCCGATTTACTAAAAGTATTTGCGCTTTTTTTCTGAGTGTAGAGGTAGTCCCCCTTATGCGACGATTGCGTGTGGCTGTTTTATATTTGTGACTGTCGCTGTCGCTGATTTCCCAAAGCATCGAGAGTGTCAATTTGTTTGGCTTATTGGACGTCGGGTTATGATTTAGGTAAGTGCCCAGGGAGGGTTAGCATTCATATCGATGTCGATGTCGATGCTGAAAAAAAATTGAAGTCCGCACAGTGCATGTGGTGATTTTAATATTTATGGATTTTTGTGTAACCATTGCGATTGCGCTTGGCCTAAACGTAACAAGATTTATCATACAAAATATTCTTTTCCTGCGCATTTGAAAAATATTTTATTTTCGGGCTGCTGTCAAAAGTGCTTGCATTTGCATTATAATCGCCATACACAAAATAAATCTAAAACGTATGCATATTTTATGAACGTGCACCGTTAGCTGCTTGATTTATATGTAAGAGGGTTAAAACGTACATTTTGTACTTAGGATATGAAGTAAATATATAACTGAAATCTATAAATAAAAGAAAATATATTTTTTGTTTCTTTAATTCTTTAAGTCGTCAAGACAAAAAATTCGCTTCAATAATTAGTTACCAACTCCGAAACTCAATTAATTATAGGTGCTTTCCAATATTTTGAAAATTCCATGAACATTTGCTGGCTTAACTAATGGACTGGCCCTCTTTGCGGCATATTGTGGCTTAAGCGGATCAAATGTTAAGTGATAAACTCGAATGTTCCTACAGTTCCAAGTTGCATATTTTATGCCAGCCACATAATTGGTTGTGTTTATATGCCATAATTCAAATGGAATTTGTTTGCATTTTCAACAATATTTAAAAATCATTTGAACGTTGGGAATACACAATGTGAGCCGTATTATCTAAAATAAGCGATAATTGTGTAGTTAATGAATTGCATTGAATTAGGGACCACAAGTAAATATGTGAGTGTGAAATACCACTAATTATAATTGCGGTCAACTAATTGTGTTAAAGCTCAACCGAAACTGCCAATTAATTAGACGTGATTGACATGCAACCGCAGCACGTATGAGAGATAATTTGGGGGATGCTCTCATTTTTGCTTATGAATATTTAATATATTGTGGAACGACAATTAGGTGTTCCTTGGTGATCGTTGATGGCGTATATCTTAAAAGAACTGGCAATATATTTAATCTTTGGCTTTTTTGTGGTTGATGTACAGCAACTCTATTTTATTATAATTCCATTTGAGGGACTTTTTAATTTCATTAGCGTTTCTCGTCCGCGCTCCAAGCTTATAATTAAAATGCCACAAAGCACCGCCAGACGACGCACTGAGCCATCCCCCCAATATCACCAATCCCCGGATATTTCCCCCTCCATATCCCGGGGGAGACTGTGAGTGGATTGTGGACGCGCCCACGCATTTGCCAATTAAAAATTTCAATTGCGGCATAAAAACGCGCGTGTAGAAAATAAACTTGCCTGAAATGGAATAATTAAGCAGCAGCGTTCATTAAATTTGCACAGCCCAAGTTAAATATATATAAATATGTATATATATTCAAAGGCCCAGGCCTTTGTAGCACCGAGCAAAAGTCCGCCTCAAAATTTACGAGTGCATACCCTGTGGCGTCGATTGTATCAAAACTTTAACAAGAATTAATATAGTTGTGCCTGACCATCATATTATCATGCCATACCTGCGACCACAAATTGTGTCAACAGCCAAATTATATGAAACGCAAATATGCGTTAGTTTTTTTTAAGTACAATTGCCAGCAGGTACGGAATCTATGGATGTGTATGTGTGCAGTATACACTCATAAAAAAATTGCCATAAAATATGATAAATCGCCAAACTTTTAGCGCCAATTGTTGTTCAAAATATTATGCGGCTTTCTAAAAACGAGGTTTACATTTCGAAATATGTCTAATTTCAATGCTCATGTTTTTGTGTTTGTGCCCTGGAATATCTCTTATATTAAGTTTTTTGCTATTTATATTTTGAAAATTAACAAACACATATAAATATTTCACATATACAAATATTTTAGATGGTTTTTAAATTAATTTTAAAAAACTTACCAAACTCTAATATAAAAGTCAAGTCAATGAAGATAATTTCTTGTTTCTACATTTTAGAAAGGATTTTTTCTAAAAATTTTGGATTGCATATCAACTTTTTAGAATTGTTTTTCTTAATAATAGCACATTTTTCTTTCTATATTTGTGACATTTTTCAAATGCTTAGAAAGTATTTCTAAAATCGAGAAAAACTTTATATTTTTTGTTTTTTTTTTTTCGATTTTCATATTAGAGCGATTTACTAAAATTAGAGCGTTTTTTCTGAATATACGTTGATATCAAGTTGAGCCGGCGGCTTATTTCTGTCGTATGCCAGACACACAAATAAAAAAATAGGAATAACGGGATTCTACCTGTGGTAACTACTGCAATTTAAGCGGCATCTGCTCCACTTGAAAGATAGAAGCAGTGCCCCAAAATGCTCGCAAACTTGTAATACTTTTTCGCCAGCCAAGTTCGCAAACATTTTCAGCCAACGAGTAAATTTTATGGTTTTTTGTACAGCTGCTAGCAGTAAAAGCCCTGTATATAATTAAACTTTGTGGTCTCGCTGGTCTCAAAATGAAACAAACAAAATACTTGAAAAAGTTAAGAGAAAATCCTTAAACTTGTTGTTTGTTTTGTTAATCATAATTCGCTTGGCTAGCTCGATCAGTTGGCAAGAAGAAGCAGTTAGTAGTAATCAAAGACGCATTTAGAAATTCCACAACTCTTTTGCATAGTGCCTGTAACTGGCACATTATACACTTAAGTTACTGAGGCTGTCAGCGTCGTGTCCTTTTTACATGCAGTGTGTCATTTGTCCGCCAACAGTTGGCACACAGCTCAAGCACCCACTCAACATAAATGTACAAATGCAAAAATTCACAAAAGTCAGAGTCGTCATGCTGCCAACAGCCGAGCAGCAGAGGAGCAGCAGCAATGCAGAGCAGCAGCAGAGAAACAGTAGCGCAAACAGCAGAGCAGCAGCAACAACACCAGGCGACTGCAGCAGAGCAGCGGCAGCAGTAGCAGCAAAACAGCAAAACAGTAGCAGAACAGAGCTGCAGCAGAGCAGCTATAACAGTGATAGGAGCACCAGGTAAGACGAGCACACTTCAAGCGTCACCAAAAGCAACCAAAATAACAGCGAGAAAGCGTACGACAAAAATTACCTCAGCAGTCACAGTTCTAACAGCTGTAAGAAGAGCAGCTGGCACGCACACGCACACACATGCACGATTGGTGCAGTGTTACGCACTGAACTGGGTTACACGGAGGCTGCTTGGACTAGGAAAAAAACAGGAAAAACAACAACGACGAAGGTAAACAAAAACACGTGTGTGTCTGCAGTTATCCGTAGCCGCTTCTATGGCTCTTCATGCTGCGCAGTTGCGGATAAAATGTTTGGGGCTAAGAGCGCGGATAGTTAGCACGAGCGCTGGATACGTGATTTTTTGGCGCTCTTAACTACAGTTGACTGGCAGCCCTTAAGTATGCCAATGCGAAGAGCTCGCCTTCGTTTGTCCAAATGCAAGTCAGAAATGGGCAATCGCTTGCTAAAATATATTAATGATCTCTTTCGGTTGATTAACTTATCTTGTTCCTTAATTGTTTATTTGTAGCTAAAAGCAAACTGTTGAAATCTACTACTTGTTCATACTTGTATCATCATTGAACTACTCAATATATTTATTTATATTTCAAAGTTCTTCGGAATATATTTTAAGTATTTTGTTAAAATCCAAGCAAAAAATCTTCTGGATTAATGCCAATGTTTTTTTTCAATTCGTTAATTTTCAGCTAGAAATAAATTAATGAAATCTAGTCTTTACTTGCTTCTTTTTTACAACTACTTAAGCATTTACTGTAAATTAAGTGATTTTTCTATTGCGAATGCTAACAAACAGTATAAGATTAAAAGAGTATTTCTTAAGAATCTTCCTTCTAGGCACGTATACTCAAATAAAAGCAACCGAAAATGGTGTGTGTATGTTTACGCTGTACACTTAATTTTTATGTGTGGTATGCGTATATTTACCAAACATAAAATGTATTTTATGCCTTTAACCAACTGACATCAATAAATCATTGCGCGTTAAAGATAAATTGATGTCATTGAAAGCATACGCACACAAGCCACACACACGCACACACACAGACACGAGCCACATAAAAACTCATACAAGAAATATTGATTCACATAGGTGTAAACGGTATAAAAATAGTTTCAAAGTGTTCATTGAAAACTTATTGAAGTGTAACGGTAGACGAACGATATACTCGTATTAATTTTAAACACCCCCGCGCCACACGCTCTGCTGTTCAAGTGTTGATATGTGTGTGTGTGTGCTGTGTTTGCATACACAAATACATACAAACTCACACTGCTACCCATTTATCTCTCAAGTGAGAGAGTCGCATGGCAACGACAGCAGCGCAGCAACAGCAGAAGCAGCAACAGCAGAAGCAGCAGCAGCAGCAGAAGCAGCAACAGTAGCAGGAGCAGCAGCAGCTGGCATCCAGCTGAAAGGGTATTCTAAGCCTGAACAGGTTTAATATACGTCGCTAAAAATAAGTAAATGGAATGATTGGATTGGCCAAATATATATATACAGTTGCGAACCAAATTATAGCATCATTGCGATATTTTTTGAAATCTTTTCAAATGCTGATTTTAAATATATTGTTTAGTATTAAACATAAAATTAAAGTCAGCACATAAGTTGAAAGCGCAGACGAAAATTATGGTATATTTTCTTTCTCAGCTCCCTTCATCCTCTTCTTAAAACGAATTTATAAGTTCCTTAAACATACAAATTCAGAAAGAGATACATTGGAAAATGGTAATATTACTTTGTTCACAACAGTACTATGTTCGCTATAATAGATACAATTTTTCACTTGGAGTTTAAATTTCTTAGATTTTATTGCGTGATTGGATTTTGCATTTTAGTCGCACAAATTAAATTTAATTAGGCATTGATTGCAATTCCCTTTAGAGGGCATCAGGCGTAACGCATTAATGGATTAGAAGCACTATTAAATTGACATCATTTTGTTACGTTTGATGGCACAACGTCAATAAGCTGACATTTGATATATTTATTTGGCTAGCATCCCTTATGAAGTGCTCGCTCGTAAATGCCCTTTCATTTCAGCACATATATTCATGTATGTGCCCAGATTTGTTGTTGTTGCTGTTTCTAATGTTATTTTCATTTGCGCTGACAGTCTATTAAATTTTTGATGGCACATCGCATGTGCGAGCTTTTGCACGCATACCCGGCGTATACACATTTATTCCTGTGTACACTAAAATATATATGTATATGTGTCTTTACAGAACTACATGCGAATATTTGGTACGCTCAGTTACATATTTTTATGCAATTTAATTAGCATTAAATTCAAGCACGCTTTATGTCACTGTAAGGTTATTATTTTACATATACCTGTTTTTTCTGGGTTTTCCCAAATGCATGCAACAAATGTTAAATTTAAATACGCACAGAAATCAGATAAATATTTCTTGTTTTATAAATTTTAATTTAATATTAAGCTTTATATTTAATTTAGTTTAATAAATTTTTTCCTATTTGTATTTGTCCGAATATAGTAGACGTTCAATAATAAATAATGATTACAATATTAACTCACAGCTCGTCATTTAGATAATAATTGATTTGTATTCAAATTTGAGAACTATTATATAACTTATTACTTAAGTCTATTTTCCTTATACAATTTAGTTTGCCTCTACAGGGGATGGCATAGTTCAGCACATGCTTTCGTCTTGCAAATTTAATATTCGGACGCAGCCATTTACCATTTACGAGGTGGTTTAATTTTATAATATTAATAACGTCAGTACGTTCAAGTAGCTGCCAAAGCTTCCGCTTTATGTTAATATTAATGCGCAGTCGACGCTGGCATAGGGTAACCAGCGTCGACTGTGCGTATGATTGATACTTGATTATGTGGCATTCCACATGGCTTTTATTGCATTGCTGCCAATTTATCTGCACAGCCTCTCTATAAGAAAGAAAAAGGTAATTTCCTGTTCATTTCATTAGTTTCGTTGGAAGTCCCCAAACTGCCTAAAGCTTTGCCAGAGACTTTCAAATATGCAATGAATGGCGTCTCCTTTAGTTGCAACTGGCAACTGGCAATTGCAACGGGCAACTGGAAACTGGCAACTGGCAACCAAAACATTGGTCGACAGTTTGTTGACCCATAAAAAGAGGGATACAGGGACCAAACAGGGATACACACATGACAATTGAGAGCGCCTTCTACTACACTCTGAAAATCAAATCCACCTAAATTTAAGTAAATATTCAGGAAGTAAATTTCTAAACTCTATGGTTGTGACTTTCTAAACTCAGGGTTTGTATTTCTAAATGTAGAAAATATATATCTAATTTCTAGAGTGTTGTTTTCTATGTGTGCACCATATAATAACTTTTATATTAGCTTTTGTATTACTTCACACATTCAAAAATTTCATATAGTTTTAAATTCATATAATATAATTTGGCATCTTTAGGGTAGACGACATCTAAACTCTAATAGAAAATTCGAGCCAGTAACTTTCATTAGTTGTTTCTGCACTCTAGAAACAATTTTTTCTACATATTACTGTCCATATAGTGCATATCGACTTTTTAGAAATGTTTTTCTTAATAGTAGAAAATATTTCTAAAAAATAAAAAAAAATCACCTTATTTTTGGAATTGTCGACTTTGGGCAAGCCTTTCTAGCTCTTATACATTTGTTTTCTTCAAATATTTCTAAAATAAAGAAAACTTTATATATTTTAGGACGATTTTGATTTTAGGGCGACTTACTAAAATTTAAGGGAATTTTTTTCTGAGTGTACAAACTGTTCTTCTCTTTCAATAGCCATGTCGCTCTCAGTCTGTGTATCTATATGTATGACTGTCTCTTTGCTGGGGCACGTTGCATTGTGTGGCCCATTTTGACGCCAGAGACAACTCGTTGAATGTTTAATGAATTGGTTCTGAGCAACTTTTAGCTTGGCAACTGCTCCCATGGCCACTCTTGACCGCTTCTCCATTGCTGCATGTGCTCTTGTAAATGTAGTTTTAAAGCGTCCTCCCCTTAATCAGCTTTCATTTCCCTTACCATCCCTATCTCCTCGAATTACCGAAGTCTGCTGGCAAAATGCATTATTTCATTTTAGCCGAACATTATTAAAACTTTTCCACAAAGCTGCAGAAAAGTTCTTCTTTGGGGCGCACCTTTGCCTTTGTGGTCGAGGTTTGGTTTCTGTGGGTGTTGGGCCCAAATAAAAGTTGTACTCTAATTAAGCGCTAATAACATTTTAGCACAGTTTGCAAGGCAACGAAAACTTATGATGGTATTGCCACGATGTTGCATTCACTGGGGCAGCAGCAATGCAAATATGATAAAACTCAAAAATAGCCGATAAAAACTATAAACCAATTTACATTCTCGTACAAAAAGGTCGATAAGATGCAAGCCACTTGGATATATCCTGTACTTGAAAATATATATTTTGATTTTTATATATATAAAATATATATTTGTATAAATATAACTTTTATCGCAGGTTTTTAATGAAGACAGCTAGACTAGAGAGCTACAAATTTATATTCAAACATATTTATTATTATTATATTAAAAAATATAATTTTTGTGACAAATTGTAGTGAAGTTGAATTTATATATTTTTGATAAATCATATTGTTAAATTTCTTGTTTATATATATAAAATTATAATTTGTATGATAGTCGTTTAATTACTAATCCAACAGCTTGAAGACATTTTAATTATCTTAGAGGGCCACAAATTGTTATTCATATATATTTATTATTAATTAATTTTCATTATTAAGAAATACATTTTAATGTTATTTAACAACAACGACAGGTCGGCCAAATTGTAGGGGTTGCGATGTAATTCCCATGGTTCGGCATATTCTGGGCAAATTTCAAGGCAGCTGCCAGCTGTCAGAATGGACAGCAGAGCAAAACAAACACAAGCACGGGGCATGCCACAGCAGGCAGGCTGTGCCCCCTGGCAGCTGGGATGCGAGATACGAGACGTGAGACGTCTCCAACTGTATTCCTTCCACGCTAGTCAATAGAGTTCTGTAGCTGAGCTCAAGCTGACAGTTGTCATTGCTCCAGCTTTTGGTATATTGTTTGTTGCTCGTGTTATTGTTGTTGTTTGGCTTCAGGCGATTTCACTGTACTTTACATGTTGGCAAATAGCTCTCCCCAGCGGTGTCTTTTGAGTTTGTTTGCCTGGGCCTCAGGTCAGCAGTAGCAGGATATTGCTTAACACATGCTGTGCAACTATTTCAATGGCTTGGCACTTGAGTAATGTGCACTCGCATGTTGCCTGTTGCAAGTGATTTATCTAAGTGCAACAGCAGACGATCAGTAGCTCTATCAAGCATCGAGAATTGCCACAGCAAATACAAATGATTTATGGCAATTTTGTAGCATGTGCACCCAAGAGCTCAGCTCCTGGCCCAAAACTAATGTGAGACTAAATTGAATTTTGATCTGAGCCATGCAGGAAAAAGCAACCAAGCAATTAAGTCAACTGACGTTGCAGAGTTGAAACACCTTGACATAAAATGAGGTCAGATATCGTATGTATCTCTTTCTCTCTCTTCTTCTCTCTCTATCTCTTTCTCTCTCTCTCTCTCTCTCACTCTGTATATCTTTGGCAGTGTCTTTGTTTGTTTAAAGCAAATAAACGCTTATTTGCACACTAATTGCACCTGCGACGTGCTTTGTTATTATAAAATTTTATATTTACACTGCGAGTGGTTCGTTCCTTCTTTGTCTTTCTACGTCTACTTCAATGTAGATGTGTGTGTGTGTGTGTACACTCACAAAAATATTCGCCCTAGGATGAAAGTCATCCATGCCTATAGTCGACAAAGGTATTTTGATTTTTTCTAATTTTTAGAAATATTTTCTATTTTTAAGTAGAAATGCTAGTCCTTATTTTTAGAAAAAAACAAAATAAAAACGAAAAGTATGGCGATTTTCTGAAACGTGGGTCAATATTTTTATGAGTGTGTGTATGTGTGTGTGTGTGTGTGTTTGTGTGTGCAACGCTTTTGTCACAATATTTTCAATGGAGTGCCTTACGTCTTATAGCGGCTTGTTAGTGCTGCATGGATACTTTGTTGAATTCTTTACGGCCTGCCAACATGGCGTATGATTAACCATGCAGATGTTGTTTTCGTACTGCGGTCGCTGCATGTTTGGGACTTAATGAATATGCAAAGCTTTTGGCTTATGCTCAACACTCATTCAACTGATTTGCAGGACGAAGCGCATCCTTGACACCATGCTATTTTGCATGTGTATGTAAATTGAACATCAGAAGGCTTTTATCGCTAATTGCATACAGTTCTCGCTTTTGAGCTCATCGCTTTTACTGTTGTACACACTTTCACTTGCCACCAATTCCCCGGGGCGTGACTAAAGCCGCGTGCGGCGTGTGACGTTTTTAATAGCATTAATTAGTTAATTAAAGTGCGTCCCCCTCAATTGGCCAGCTCCCTCTGCTGCTCTGACGGTTTTTCGATGTTAAGTTAGCCTTCAATTTTCGGAGCTCTAACTACACTCAGCAAAAAAAAACGGCTTTATTAAGTCGCCATACTTTTGGCGCCAATGGTTAGTCACCAAATTATGTGGAACTCAAATGATGATTTGCATTTCAAAATTTCAGAGTGCATTTTTCTTAAATTTAAAAAAAAATATGTCTAATTTTCAGGGTGATGCTTTCTATGTGTGTATAGTATACACTGCAGAAGAAAATTCTTATATAAGTTTGTTTTGTGTTTTATGATTTCACAAATACAAACATTTTACATACTTTATATATTTATATTAATTAATTTGAAAAAATCTTCCTCTATAGTGGAACAAAGATAAACTCAAATATGAAAGCAAGCCAGTAAATTTCATTACTTATTTCTGTATTTTAGAAATTTTAGCTTTCTAAAATTGAGGGTTTGCCTTCCTACTTTATAGAAAGCTGTCTAAATAATACAAAATAATTCTAAAAAACTTAAAAAATCTAAATATTTTTGGGAATATTGATTTAGTCTACATTTTATTCTGCTAATATTACAAGAAGACCTTTATCTTGGGCGATTTACGTTAATTTTTGCTGAGTGTATACCATTGCATACTTATGGGCGTAGCGATTAGGCAAACTTTTGTCATTTTGTGCATTTGATCAGCTTAAATATTTGAATAGCGACGAGTTGAATTTTTGTGCTACGTTTCTGGCATCTCCCATCTCTTCTTTCCTTTTTCCCACTCTAGGGACTTACGTGTGTCCAAATGCAATGCAAATGTCCAGCTGGTGGCGGAGTCAGGTCGCAGCTGAATCCCAAGTAGTTGGCCAACAACTGGGTCGAGTAAACAGCGATGCGGCAAGGCAAGCCAAGCAAGAGCAAAATGAGGAAGATGCTGCTCGAGAAAACTTTCCACTAGAATCTCCGAGTCTGAGACTGCGTCCGTGCTGAGGCTTTTGTTGTATGCGCTCAACTTGAGGCAAGTTTTCTCAAGTCCCGAAATCAAAGGAGCTGCAGTCAAGCTTCAAGTTCACCACATAAAATGCCATTAAAGGCTTACGTTGACGAAGTCAAACGATGAATTTCGCACAACTCACTTTCAATCGTAATTGCAAACAATATACCAAAATGAAAAGAAAGAAAAAAAAAAAACGTCATCTAGTCAAATAACTATACGGCTTAAAGTTTATTTTGCTAAAAAATTGTTTTTGGGCATTATTTGTTGTGCATTCAGGTGCAATTATTTGCACTCAGTTGCGTTTTCCTTTGAACTGCGTCAACGGTGCGCAATTAAAAAACAATTTGTAGAGCATAAAGAGAAGGACCTCATCGCCCAAGCTACAAAAGAGAGCTGTCGAGAGCGACAGCCCTTTTGTAACTGAGGCAAATGAAATCCACAAACAAAGCGCACAACGACACAAAATGCGGAGAAGCCAGAAGTGGGAGCACACAAAAAGCCGGTGTGCCAGTGTTGCATGCAACAAAAAAAATAAATAATAAGAATGCTATAGTCGGGAGAGCTCGACTGGGGAATACCCTGAAACCAAGTCTTCCCAAGCCGTTTAATTACTTGAATACCTGATTTTGACAAAGGCGTTTTCTCTGGCGGATTAGAAAGTTGTATTGTTAAATTTGTGGTTTTCGGTAATCGATGTTTATCGATGTAAAATAAACTTGATCTGAGCGTGGTATACGAAAACTTATGTAGATAAAATGGATGCAAATATGTATATCTTGTTTATTTATAAATTGAATCGCCAGATGATGCTGATCAAGAATGAAAATACCTTATGACATTGGAGGGGTTTGCTCCAAATAGCGCAATAAAAAAAGATTGTCTAGCCTTGAAGATTACTTTTTTTCTGTCGATTATACCTAATTTTGAAATGTTTGTGATAAATTTCTATGCTTTATTTTGGATTTCTCAATTACTACGATAAATATGATAATCGTTGAAGAGACCATATATTTTAATGACATATTTTACTTTCTTCAGATAATAGATATTTTAATAATAGTAATTTAAAGAGAAAGTCTACTTGTTGAATGGCCATTTATTTACTTTATTTTGGCTATCTATATTACTAAGATAACCAAGATAATCGTTAAAGAGACCATCTGTTTTGTTATTAATGGCCTATTTTGTTTTCTTCATATTATAGAATAATAATTTAACGAGAAATTCTACTGGCATTAGGGCATAGAGATATTTTTTATTTACATAGACTTACAAATAATAGCTAGATAAGTATATCAGAATCAAATCAGCTTTGGGGAAGTTAAATAATATTTGGTTACATGTGTGACACGTTTTCCCACAAAGTGTAGGTTTTGGTTATTCGATTGAATTTCGCCGGGGCCAAAACAATTAACTGGTGCAGCAGACAAATGTTACCATTTGCCAGGAGGCTCGTTTGCAATTTGTAAACAGTTTGATGACACGGGTGTTTTTATCAATCAATTTCTTTTCACACATGCGATTGTTATTGTTTATTATTTCGGCTTTCGGGCTGAGTTTGTGCGTCCAGCAGTTTCGGCACTTTGTTTACATTTGCGCTGTGCTGTTTTCTCACGTGCTACCTGCGCTGCCAATGCAAATTCAGCTGGTCTGTGCAAGCACATTGTTTATTTATTTGGTTGCACGTGCGAAACTCTCTCTCTCTCTCTCTCTCAGTTACTTGCGATATGAAGCAACACATTTTATTGCCACCATAGGGACACATGTATCCATTTCAGTGTAAACATACGTACATTGTTTGTATATATTAATTACAATTGTTGTTTTTATTGGCAAGCACAATTTGCAACTATTTCATTTTTATAAAGCTAACATGTCGTATACGTTATTTAAGAGTTGTCCTGTTAACGTGAACTGCTTGGCGATGGTAAAGCTACGACTCCGCTGTTGACAGTTATCAGTTAACAACACTTTGCATCTCATTAGAATTTAATTTAGATTTCGTGTTATAGTATATATGTAGTAACAAAAAATCAAAACAAAGTCGCACATTTTTTTCCGGTTTCAACTGGTGTGTTATGTGAGTGTTTATTTACACTTGAAATTTTGTCAAACGCTATTTAATTTACACTTGCCAATGCAAATTGGGCTGACATGTTGCGGTTTTCAAAAAATGTTTCTTATGAAACTAAGAAATGCGTGTCTTTTGTGCCACGTGGCATCAGTATGGCTTCAAGTCTATTAGCCATTTTTGTAAAAAATGTATTAATAATACATATTATCAGCTGTAAGTATGTGAAACAATTTTAGAGGGGTGATATACAAGTAAGCCCCAAAAAAACTTGTTTTGTAAAATGCCAATCAATTAGGTATATTAAAAATGTGCACTTAAAAATTATTCCTGTTTTTTTATGAAGCCAGATATATTGATTTATATAACAATAAATTATTCAAATATTATTACTTTCCTTTCCGAAACGCAAATCGCACTAGCATTTATCAACGTAACATTTTTCGCTTTTATCTCACCGCTGATGAATTTATATATAACTTTGAGTTATTATTGTTATGTGTGTTTGCAAATATTATTGCTTTTAGTCAGTATCTACAGCAATTTTTTTTTGTCATTTAAAAATTTAAAAATTGCCTTAAAGAATTTCACATAAAACAAAACCGAAATCTTGGCAAATTTAAAGCTGCTAGAAATTCCGATTTAGTATCTTTATTGTGTGCACCTCATGTGCCTAATCAGGCGATAAGCTTTATGTCGATTACCATCACAATTACTCCTCAAAGAGCAAATTGCTCAACGCACACACACATTTATGTGATTAGTTTTTTCCACTCAAGGTTTGAATCCCAGTTGCCTTCTGCGCTGCCTCTGCCTCTCCTCTGTAGCTGTATCTGCGCCTCCTCTGCCACTGGGTTGCCTTAATTGAAGTTAACTGAATGCACGATCAACGGCGCCGAGCTCAGCGTGTTAATCGAGAGCACAGCTAAGCCGATCGCGTTTTGCTCGACGTCGGCAGCAAAGTTGCAATTTCAGTGCGCTGCGAGCAACCGGCGGCTAAGCACCTGGCCACGCATCTAACAGTCGCATCCAATAACAGTCGAGATACAAAGATACAAGAGGGAGAGTTTGAAGGCCCTTAACAACGTTTCTTGGTGTGTTCAAATTTTGTGGTTTACTTGAAATATGCTCGCGTGTGTTGTGTGTGTTTGATGTGTTTGTAAATATAACTGTTGGCAATATATAAAAAGTTGTGCGAATTAGTTAAGCTGTTGTATTCGAGAGTTACTTTACTATTTGCACAACTGTAGCTTTGATGTGTTGTCGTTTAATTAAACAGTATGTTATTTTTACTCAGAAAAATGAAATTCTTTAGGCTAAGTGCAAATTCATTCAGCTGTTGCAAATGTATTATTTTGTAATGCTATGGTGAATTATTTTTTGTCACACATGCAACTGTTTTCGTTCTTGATGAATTCCCGTTGACAGTTAAAAAATGCTGTTAAAAAATGCTCACATTTATTTAGAAATTTATTGCTGCTTCATAAATGTCAGAAGTTTTGCTCAAGCACATTTTCAAGTACAACATTTAAGTTTACATACAATTAAGCTTACATACTTAGCTCATTGATATAATGTAGTTAAAAAAAAACACATTAGATTCAATGAAAAATGTTAAGAACAACAGATTATAATTATAGAAGGAAATGCCTTTGACCTATCTTATATCGGCTTAATATATTTTTTGAGAAGCGATACGAAATTGTTATGCTTATAAAATTGCCTGACTAACTCCATTTAATACTGCTATGGTCTTTTATACTTTTTTAAATTGACGTTAATCTGCCAAAACACGAATTACATTTAATTGCTTTGAATTCAGATAAGTATGAGCTAATATATAAATTTAATCGCTATCTGGCCACGTTTGCGATAACCCATTAACCATTTTCCTTAAATGTAAACACTGTTGTTACCATTCATTATTAATATTGTCGCATAAGCTAAAATTTGATTATTTGATGTTGTACCGATAAGCAGTGCTTCTTATCAGTAACTCATTGCAATTATTTGAATTTGTTTTGAATTGCTGACAACAACTGAGATTTTTGTTAGTTATATGTGAGATAAATTTCGACTTGGCAATTATCTTAGAATAGATAAATTCAATGTTTGCTTTGCAAATATTTTTGTATATTTTAATAAATTTGATATTTGAAAAGTGTCATAAAATTTCAGCTCAACAACAAGCAGTAAAAAACAATGACCCCTCGAAATACATTTGCGAGTGTTTGTGTGATTTTTTTTATTTGAGACTATAACAAACCTGAAATCTGGTATCATTATATCTTATCATATCTTTATTAGCAAAAAGCAATTCTAAAAATAAAATTTACTCTCTATGCTCCGACACACACGTGCACTTAAGTGAACAATATTAAATCACGTATCTGGAGACTGCGTACTGGCTATTTGGTAGAAATTCATGCATAGCGACAAACGAATTAAGTGAAAGCTCCCCCCCAAAAAAACCGGTCTTGGGTTCACTTACAGACGCATTTAAGTATTTATCGTTGTGTGTTCTATTATATGCCACAATGTGCATTTCGCGTGCCACAAGTGGCACAATTTGCAAAAGTATTTGCTTAATAAGTTAAATGAATAATTGAGTTACGTGGCGTTGTGTCGTCCAATTGTCTGGCAGCGCTGTCGATAAGGCGAGACAATTGTTTAAAGCAAAGCGAGTTTTTGGAGATTTCCGTGTATATCCGGATTAAGATGCCCGGAGCAAATCAGATGAATGCTGCCTCATGGCTAGAGAGTTCTATGTCAATGCCAATGCCAGTGGCAATTGTACTGGCCCAGCACGCAACGATAAATTGCTGTAGATTTGTTGATTTTTTTTTATTAATAGCTGGGCGCGAACAAAGAAATAGAAAATTGCACATTTATGACACGCGTCCGTGTTTTGTGTGCAATTTTTCTATTGAACTTGCTCTCCAGATGAGTTCGTCTCCTCTCCACTTTAATTTAATTTGATTTTAATCTAATGCCAGCACGCACAGTGCCACAGTGATTGCTGCTTATTTAGTGTTTGTATTTAAATTGCTTACTTGCTTTCGTTTTTATTTTGTGTTTATCCAATTTATTTGCAGGCATTAATGACTAAATAGATTCATCATACACCTCATAAACAAATACGCAAAATGACGGACCTGGAGTCAACGAAAAACGACAAACACAATGGCCATCAGCCGCACCACAATAAGTAAGTGCGAATTAGTTATGTGACTACCTCAACTTGATGCAAAAACTAGCCACACACGTGTAGAAAATCACAAATCATAAATTAGTTCCATATTTTTCAAAGCTTAAGCAATGAATCACAGCGATATCAACCACTAATATTATTTTGAGCTGTATCGTTGCAAAGGCATGTCAAAGTATTTCTGAGTGGGATATATATGTACACTCAAAATAAAAAACTCGCCCTGATTTTTAGAAATTCGCCCTACTGTTAGGCGCCAAATTTTCTTATGGTTGTGGCTTTCTAAAAGCTTGAGTTTGCCTTTCATATTTTAAACATAGATTTTTCTTAAATTTAAAAAAAAAATCCATTATTTTATGTGTGTACAAAGAATGTATACAAGTCGTTCTTATTTTAATCAATTTTTATTTTCTTATTTCTAAAAATTATTTCCAAAAATAAGAATTACTTTATAGTTTTCACGACGATTTTCTAAATTTCGTGGCGTTTTTTTTTCTCAGTGCATACAATCAGCAGACAAATATGTAAAATAAACGCTAGCTGCAACTCCAGCGGCCAAATGACCCGCACCAAAGAAACCAGTTGCTACCAGTTCGAAACTGGTTCCTGCTTATTGGCAACTGCAGACAGAAAAAAAAAAAATAATAAATGTTGTATAAAAAAATAAACAGCCACAGCAATTAATTTGTGGCCAGCGAAAGTGGTGTTGCCACTGAATAATTTTGCATCGTTAACGGCCCTGATTAACTGTGTAACAACTATGTAACGATATGTATTCTTTTATTCTTTTATTCTTTTGTCTTGGCCACAGCAATGAGATTGTTGAGAGCGAACCACTCACATGGAGATTTTGGCGCAAACAGCGCTATATTGTGGTGCTGTTGGCATTCTTTGGATTCTTCAATGTTTACTCGCTGCGTGTGAATCTGTCTGTGGCCATTGTGGCGATGACTGAGAATCGCACGGTTGTCGATGGCGATGGCAACGTGTCCTACGAGCAGGACTTTCCATGGGACTCCAAGCAGAAGGGCTTGATCCTGAGCTCATTTTTCTATGGCTACATTTTCACACAGTTCCTCGGCGGTTACATTGGCACCAAAGTTGGCGGCAATCTCGTAAGTTGCAATTAACATTATTAAAAAAATATTATTATTTTATATAAATTATACCATGAACCCATTAATAATTGGTGAATATAAGTGTGTGCAAAAGTGATGTAACAGGCAGAATAAAGCATCTCCGACCCCATAAGGTCTATATATTTTTGATTTGTCCGTCTGTATGAGCACGCGAATTTCATAGACTATAAGAGCTAGAGACTTCAAATTTGGAATATAAATTCTTGTATACCCCGCGAAGATCAAATTTGATTGAATTCATCGATAGCTGCCTCCGTTCTTTTATCGAATATCGATGCATCCAGTATTCCGATAACAATAAAAACCATAATTTTTAAGGCAAAGTCTTTTCATTTATATATAATATACATTGGCATATTATTGATCAACTGAACAAATGTTATCACGACCTATTCTCATGTTGATCTCTGTGCTGGGCTTAAGAACACGCAATGCACTATTTTTTCATTCCCTTTGCTGGTCATAACAAATGAGAGCACTTCCATGTAGGATTAAATTTGAGTGTGTAAAGATTTATAAAGTGAAATTTTGCAAAACAACTAGAATATTCTAAATAAATAATACATTTTAACTTGCAGGTTTTTGGCCTAGGCATTGGTACGACTGCTATCCTGACACTTTTGACGCCCTTGGCTGCCAAACATAGCCTGGAAATGTTCCTCGCAGTGCGTATTATTGAAGGTGTATTTGAGGGCGTCACATTTCCGGGCATTCATGCCGTGTGGGCGAGATGGTCGCCGCCCTTAGAGCGGTCCCGCATGGCATCGATTGCCTTTGCCGGGAATTATGCTGGCACCGTGGTAGCGATGCCATCGTCTGGCTTGCTCGCAGCCCGCTACGGATGGGAGAGCGTATTCTATGTGTTCGGCACGATTGGTGTGATCTGGCTGATAATCTGGCTGCTGTTTGTCCGCGCAGGGCCGGAATTGGATCGGTTCTGCTCGAAAGAGGAGTGCGAGTACATACATAAAACGATTGGCTATACGGGTTCAAACACCAATATCAAGCACCCGTGGAAGGCCATATTCACCTCAATGGCCTTTTATGCAATTGTAGCATCGCATTTCTCAGAAAACTGGGGTTTCTATACGCTGCTCACCCAGCTGCCCAGCTTCCTTAAGGGTAAGTTCTTAACTACACTCAGAAAAGAAATGGCATTAACTTTTAATAACTCGACATACTTTTGATGCCAATGGTTAGTCACCCTGTTATTCAGAAAGTGAATTTCAATTAACTTGGGCTTGCAATTATAAATTTCAGAATTCATTTTTATACAATTTAGAGAAAATATGTTAAATTTTTAGCGTCTTGTTTCTTGTGTACACATTGATTATAAGTTTTCGTTTTGCTTATATTATAATTAAAGATTAATACTTTTAGAACTTACATATATAAACATATACACATGGTACATTTTACATATGGTATATGTGTGGTACATATACACCTTCGGTATCAAAGTATAAAAAATTGGCCTCTAACAAAAACGATATCTAAACTATGATATAATATTTGTTTCTGAATATTAGAATGGATTTTTTCTAGGGTTTACATATCAACGTTTTAGAAAAGGTTTTTTCTAGTAATATCTACAATTTATAAGAAGTAGAAAAAGATGATTTAAAACGTTCTTTTTTTAGGTTGATTTACTAAGTGTATTGTGATTTTTTTCTGAGAGTATTAGCCAATAAAGGAATTATTACTAATTATTTTCTCACTACAGATACGCTTAACTTTGATCTGGGCAAAACTGGTTTCCTGTCAGCTGTGCCGTACATGGCGATGGGTATATTGTTGGCCGTATCCGGTTACCTGGCCGATTGGATGCAAGTGAAGGGCATTTGGACAACGACACAAGTGCGTCGTAATTTCAACTGTGGCGCTTTTCTGGCTCAAACTGTGTTCATGATGCTCACCGCTTACATTATGGATCCCACTTGGTCCGTCGTATTCATAACAATTGCTGTGGGCCTGGGCGCATTTGCCTGGTCAGGATTCGCGTAAGTTGCAATATATTGCATCCCTTAAAGATGGCAGAGGTCTTAATTCTTGTAACACACTTGCAGTGTCAATCATCTGGATATTGCACCGCAGCATGCAAGTGTCCTGATGGGTATTGGCAACACTTTTGCCACAATTCCCGGCATTGTCAGTCCGCTGCTCACTGGTTATATTGTGGGCGATAGCGGGGATCGACATGAATGGCGTTTGGTCTTCTTTATATCGGCTGGCATTTATCTCATTGGCTGCGTCGTCTACTGGTTCTATGCCTCCGGCGAGCTTCAGGAGTGGGCCAAGTCGCCCGAACAAAAAGCAGCGGAGGCCGAGGAGAAACTCCAATTGCAACTGACACAGCGAGCCGGATTTGTGAATACGGCGGCCGACCTAAAGGATTAAAAAGGACTAAATGGCAACACGAGCAAATTTCTGTTCAAACGGTCCAACGACCGAAACAACAGCAACCAAATACCAGAGACACATTTTAGTTTAGCTTATACTCGTATTCCATTCACAGTACCATATTGTACCTTAGCCCATTGACTATTTGTGCTGTTTTTTGCACTCGCAGCGAGTGCAGTTCAGAATAAACAAAGTTTCTTTTATTCAATTTACGATGTTGATTTTGATTTCTTTTCGTGTCGTGGAGGATACAAGATAAATTCTGTGCAAATAGTGTGTTTCTATTTGAAATATAGAAGATTCCAAATAATTTGAATAATATTTCCAAACCTATTATCTATTTCTATAGTTAACCCAAATAGTATGTCATAGAATTTGTCTAAATGTTTTCGCTGAGCATTCAAATGGCAGGCATAAAGTATGCAACAATATATTAGCAAAGCGTTGAAATGCTTCAGTCAATATCTTTTTAATTATTTTGTACATCAAATACAATATTTGTTTAGTTGGCATTAACATTTTAAAAAGTGCTTTGAACATTTTACACTTGACTCCAACTTTCTGAAAATGCACGCTGTTCAATTGATTGAAGTTTTATTTGTTTGGCGATTTCACGCGATTCGAACGGATTCGTTGAGTAACTCAATGGCAGTTTTGCAGTTTTCCCTTAAATGGCAAAGTTTACCGTGTACCTAAATATATTCGAACACATAAATATTTAATTACGCGTGTATGCTTGCTGCAATGTGTTTTATGCCAACGCCCTCGTCTATTGTTTGAGTTGTGAGTGTACACTCGGAATAAAATGTTGTTGATTTTGAGAAAATAGGCATAATATACATATACATATTATAATAAAGTAATAAAATGAAAACTTTTGGAAATTCAAAAAACCGGTAATGAAATTTACTAGTGTTTAGCTGTCGTCTCGTTCGAATCGCAGTAAAATCTGAAGTATTTGCAATTTAATTTATATAAATTTATAAACTATGAAAAGTGTGTGTATATGTGAATTCTTAATATACAAATTATTATTTTTAATTTAGGCAACAAGAACGCTCATGTTAGAGTGTGCTGATACACTTATGAAAAAGCACCCTAAAAACCAGATTAAAATTTAGAAATCAAATTGAGAAAAGACAATACCTGGTCTTAAAAAAATTTATTTTCTTTAATAATAAGGTTACAGTTGACGATAAAAATAATGCGAATTTCTGAAAAGCAGGCACATTTTTTTCTGAGTGCAACACATATAAGAGATAAGCTGATAAGAGCGCCGTGTGCAGCACGGCCAATCAAATTGGACTCGAATGCTCGCAAAAATTTGTTTGTAAAATGCTATCAATTGATAGGCGCATTTTGCGCACGATCTGCTGATAAGCCTGATAAGGCCTTTAGCTGCGTTCTTTGTTCAGTTGTTTTGCACTCATCTTTACATTTGGAATTACTATAAATATATTATTTGTGCGCTCTCATGGCATCAACAGTCAAGTGCAGCAAGTAAAAGACTTTGCTACAATTAAACAATTTCAGTTTGGCTCGCAAATAGACAAATAATTTAGATATATATCCTAGCATAATGGGTTGCAAACGTTGTGAAAAAAGTAAGTGTTACTTCGAAATTGAATTGCTACCAATTATAAATTTAAAATAATGTATGTTTGCAAGATTGCCAGTGCCCGGTGCAAAAATGCGGCAACAATTGTGGCTGCCACAAGGATTGCAAGTGTGTCTGCAAGAATGGACCCAAGGAGCAGTGTTGCAGCACAAAATAATTAAAAGGAAGCAACTATTGTTAACTTGAAATCGTTTGTTGTTGTCAATTTGATTATGCAATATGCAAGCAATTAAAATTTGATATATATCAAAATACGTATCTGTTGGTTTTTTTTCTGCACAATTAGTGGCTGTTTTGGGAGTTGTAAGTTGAATCAAAAAGTAAGGGCAAATAATAAATAAGAAAAGGAAACAACGGCTATCTTACATACCCTTGTAGACCAGACTTAATCTGTTGACGTATAAGTTTACTCCGGATCTCGAACAGTCTGGAAATTGTACATATTTTTCTATATTTTAGAGGAATTCAGCCTGAAATTAATTTAATAAATATTTTGATAATTTCTGGTTCTGGCTAGGTAAGGACAAGCAAAATATATCATTTAAATTTTACAGATTATTTGACATATTAGAATTTCTCAATATTTGTAATTGGCAAATGTACGAAAGTACGAATGCCAAAATGTTCAAAAATATATTTATAAATAGATAAAAATAATACGTGAAAGTTAAGATTGTCATCTTTTCAGGACATGCATTTCAGCTGATATAAAATGATTGCTCTTTATTGCAAATCGCAGCATAGAAAAGCAATTCTGTCAAGAGTCGTTGATTTTATTTTATAATTTGCCATAAACATTTGCATTCATTTTGTAGTCGAACAATTTCGAAAATTTATGTGCCTAACATAAGAAGGTCACAGAATTGGTAATAAAATGAGGGGACACTTGTACAAGCTTTGACACCTGAAGGACATGCCATACTTCTGCATCCGTTTCCGCTCTCCAAGATGTCAAAATATTTATGAGCTAGCCTGGTCAGCAATAACAACAAAAATAAGAACACTGAGTAAATCATTAGCATAATCAAAATGTGCGTGTTTTGCGTTTGGAGTTGCGTCAGTTGCGTGTCGCAATCGTTTTGCTAGCATTTTGTTTCCGACCTGCCCGGGAAGGTTTTTATTGGAGCTTCGGCTGCTGCTGTGTTTTTGGTAAATCAGGTGTAAATGATTAGGTATTCAGGTATTTTGAACTGAGCACAAGCTAATCGAATTATGGCGTGCGTTGAATTCTCATTCAAAAAAAAAAAAATAATAATAAAAACACATTATCGAAAATATGAAACTTAGTATTAATATTAGAACTGATTATTGATAAAAAAAATGAATAAATTACCGGCATATTCGATTAGTGCCTGCGAACGGGGGGTTGACGATAATAGTTTGCCTTCAGGTGAGTCTCCTTAATCGCATCGCACCCAACTTAAGTGAATTTATTTCCAGAAAACCTGCCACATTCCGTGTCCACACTCTACGTTATAAGAGCTACAATCTGTATCGTTATGTTTAACGCGTTCTTATTGTCTTTTGGCTATATCTGTTATAAATTTGTCAACGATTTACAAGATGAGCAACGTATTCAAGTAAACGATGGCTTTTGTTGTCTCGCTGGCATGACGATTATTGTATGGCTAATTCGCTGTGGAGTATGTAATAATAATTTAGACAACTTGCAGTATTATATATTATATTTCCCACAGGACTTGTCCAAGAATAATTCAGACCTCTACTACATTTGACTTATTAGGCGCATTCTAATTATTTGCTTGTAAAGTATGAGTGTATGAATTATATTAAATCCTCAGTTTAGCAGCTCATTTAACCAGTTAACATTTAAACCATGAGTATTATTATTCTTATTTTTTTTTTATTTTACATTGACGTGCTTATAATTTAACAAGCTTATTTTCATAGCGTGTTCTAGATTCTAGATTTCTAGCAGTTTTCAAAATAATTTTTCTTATATGAATATACGACATTTTTGAAAACAGGTCAAACTTTCTGGGCTTTGCTATGCTCACCAGTTAGATGGGGCCCAGTCAAGTGGCCAAGAGTCACGCAAGGATTAATTCCTGGTGGAATGTGCTAGTTTTCATTAGGTCGATGACGTCAAGTTGCTTTTCAATTTGCGTCATTTACACACTGCAATTGCTGATTGTATTCAATTTTTTTTTTTGTTTTACTGACAGATTTTTTGGCAATAAGTTCTCATTTTGTTTTTAATATAGGCAATCCAAAATTCGAAATGTCGATAGATAATCATCGCGTTGCCCGATGGTATTTTGGAGGCGTGGCCAGTTCAATGGCAGCGATGATCACGCATCCGCTTGATTTGATGAAAGTGCTGATCCAGACGCAAAAGGAGAAAGTATCCCTGGCCGATACGACACGTAAAATAATACGAGAACAGGGCATATTGGCGCTGTACAATGGCATCTCTGCATCACTATTACGCCAGTACACTTATACGTTAACCCGTTTTGGAATTTATACGGCTGGTGCTAGAATCGTGGACACGACCACGATGACCAACAAGGTGTTACTCGCCGCACTTGGGGGCGGAATAGGGGGTCTTGTGGGTGCACCGGCTGATTTGCTCAATGTGCGGCTGCAGAATGATGTGAAATTGCCACCCGAAAAGCGAAGAAAGTTAATATTAGCTTTTAGAATAGTTTAGGCTTGGGATGAGTAAATATACATATTGTATATATATATATATATATATTTTCAGCTATAATCATGCATTTGACGGACTGGCGCGTGTCTGTCGCGAGGAGGGTTGCAGACATCTCTTCAACGGCGCCTCATTTGCCGCTTTCCGTGGTATTTTTATGACTGTAGGTCAGATTGCATTCTATGAGCAGAGCAAGGATTTCCTCGTTGCTGCTGGTTTTCCGACTCGAATGGACACGTACATTTTGGCATCGGTTATATCGGCGATTACGGCAACGGCACTTACCCAGCCCATTGATGTGGTCAAAACGCGGCGCATGAACGCACCTCCCGGTGAATACGTCAGCAATGCAGATGTGTTCTTCAAGACTGCACTGGAGGGACCACTGGCATTTTTTAAGGGCTCCGTTCCATCGCTTGCACGTCTGGGACCGCACACGGTATTATTGTTTGTATCACTTGAGTTCCTTCGAACACATTTTGGATATTTGCCAAATTAGTAGGCGTCGGACATAATTTTGTTCTCGATAAGCTAAATGCAGTATGTGTTAAAAATCTTTTGTATCAAAACAAATTTAGAATAATAAATGTATACTGCCAACAAGCTGTGGTTTTCAAACCTGGGCTTTAACTATTTGACGATCTTTATTATTTTATCAGCGTTAAATTATAATAAGACCTTTATGTTTAATTTAAATTTTCAAAGTTGGTATATCTGTGGGAAACCTCTGAGCTTAACTGTGGTAAACTTTTCTTACTCCACAGAGATTGCGCCTATCTATCTTTTCTTTGTTTGGTGTCTTACTTTTTCTCTCTCTCTCTATCCGTTTCTCCTCTTCTTAACGCTTTTCACTTTCTTTGTTATTAAGCTTCTAACGCTTAAATATTTTTGGTCAGATTTATCAACTATGTCTTTATTTTATTTGTTTTCTTTTTTCATTTTAAATTTTAATTTAATTTTTTCCTTTTTAATTTGATATAACTTAATTTACAACTTTAACTTTAATATCATTTATTTTATTTATTAATAAAATCTATTTAAAAGCTTTAGACTGTTTTTAGTCCACATTAAATAAATAAATAAAAAGAAGTTCCTCCTATCATAAAATGCCTCGCAGACGTTGCAAGGGCTTTGCGTCATTATTGCACTGGTTAGTTGCCACATGCGTTGTGTACCTTATTTTGCTTTCTGTTTGGGAGTTTGGGGCATCGTCGTGGCGTGCAAATTGTGTCGTGACGCCATTGTCTCCTTACAACTGTCAGCTGATTATTTGTATTTGATTTGTCTGTTGCACAAATAAACAGAACACTTTTACGCGACTCAGTTAAGAGAATCCAATCTGAACGTAAATTTGAAATAATTTGAGTGTGCTTGGCCTTATTTTGAAAAACAGCTTTTGGGATGCACAACATTCAAGGGCTATATATATATATATATATATATAAATCGAAGGATTTCTGTGGCATTGCTAAATTGTATACGCACTGATACACATAATTATTTAAAACAACGGTCAAGGACATACAAACAGGCTGATAGATGGACAAGCGATGCGGGTGCAAAATTAGTTAAATATTTATGACAAAATTGAGCTCTTATCTTGAAACTCTACAAATTGAGTAAAAGTAGCTGCATAATGTCCCAAGGTTGGTAATTTAAATGCAGGCCAATAAATTGACGCACATTTTTAACTGGCACTTTTATCTCCTGTTGCCGCTAATTTTCAGAGCCGACATTATCCGCTTTATGCACGGAAGTCCATTCGCAGTTGGAGAGACAATTAAGTGCCAGACTGAAGAAGTGAACACTATAGACTGAAGAGGCCCCAGTTGCAATGAGGCGGAACTGACACTGCGTTTAAATACCTTCGTGTCCGGCGCCATTTCCCTGGCCAATACGAGCATGGGAAATGCAATAAACTTCTAAATCAGTCGATTAAGCGAGCTACGAGCTGCGAGTTGCGAACAATGTGAATTGCCACTAAAAGCATGCCCAGACTATTCCTACACACGCACACCCGCACATGCAGTCAAAAAAAGGAGTTGTGATAAATGTTTAGCAATTAAAATAAGTAGCAAGCGTATCACGTGGGAGCGGGTCGAGTCAGGGCATTTTCTTATCTTCGTGTGGATATTATTGTCAGACCAAAGTACACGGACTCTAGGCTATTTAATGAAAACAAAGACCGCCAATTGCGAACAAAAACTATGCCGCTTAACAAATGCCTTCTCTCTATGCGCAATGATAGTGGCTGAAAATGTAACATAGGCGAAAGGTTCTGATTAAGCATCTTGTTGTTTTTCTTCATTTTATTCGGATTAAGCACCTCATTTATTTATTTTATTTTATTTTTCTTTTGCCATAAACCACTTTCTGTACCCATAAAATGTGGGAAAAGAATTCAAAGCTACATTTTAAGAAAAAAACATTAACATTTATATATAATACATTTTTCTGATACATTTCGAAAAAATCGAGTCATACGCTTTTTTAAAAATTGAAACATTATCCGACCTCCGAATTAAAAGTGCTTTACAGGAGCGCATTAAAGTTGAAAATACATACTTCTGAAGACTTTCGAAAAAGTATTTAACAGCCAAAAGGAAGTATGCCTGAGCCTATGTGTTATATATAGATTACCATTCTTGATCAGCATATATGTTAATACTTGCTTTCTATACTAAGCGCAGATTTAGCTATTCTATTTTTATCGATAAATTCCTCCGTTTTGCGAATATCGAATTAAACCAATCATTATCCGAACGCAATAAGTGACACAATTTCAATTTACACATAGTATTAATGAACTGTAAAAATGTTAATAAGATTGGAAAATAAACACTGATTTTATTAACCAAAATCGTATTTTCATGTTATGTGAATTAATGTTTAAAACAGCTTTGTGCAGAGTATCTCCTAGTTTCTCGACTAGCTTGGCCCTTTACGACTGTTTCCGCCCGTGGCATCTACTAAATAAAAATGAAATTGTTGCCAGGGGTGAGTTAATTAAGCAAGTGGTTTAATAATAATAACAACGGACTAACAAAGCAATAAAAAATATAGTATATTCCAATGGAGGAGATCAGAACTAGAATACTCAGCGGTCTGTAGACACGACACTCTAGACTAAAATGGCACATAAGTAAATTAGGTTTATACTGAAGCGAATTTTGTGCCGAATGAATGCTCAATATTGTGAATTATGTAAATAATTATATTATTATTTAATAAATATATTCTTAAAACTATATGTTTTATTGGCATTTCAACTAGTGTCATTGATACAATATTTGAAGTCGGCTTAAGTACATTGCACTCGTTTTCTAGATTAAATTTCGTCATATATTTGAATCAAATTGGCCTTTATTTAGTGAAAGCACTTTTCATTGCCTTCGTTGGCAATATATTTTCGCGAATTGCGCAAATGGCATTTAAATGCCACACACACACACACACACACACACTGATGACTATAACAGTTTATCTTTGTAATTAGATCTTGGCAACTGTATCTTTGAGCCGACATTCTGTTGATAGCTACGTTGCCAAGTGCTGCCAGAGTAGTTTACAATGTCAACTTTCAGTCAACGCCATCGGCAAAACAGCTTACTAAAATGGCAACACGTACTCTAGAAGCTAAAAACCAAAGGGAAACCAGACAAATACCGCATCCAAAACCGAAACCGAACTTTGGCCAAGACTAGCAAAACTTGGCTCATTAAAGATTAAGGCACATTAACGCCAAATGGTGTGGGGGACAGCAAATTTCAGCACCATCAGCATAAATATTTATGTAAATTGGGATTACAAGTGTTTTGCATGTATTTTTGAGCAGAAACTTTAGCAATGAACTCTTACTGTTCACCATCTTCTTAAATTGCCATTTAATTACTTTGAAGCCTGAAATGCAACTGCCCTAAAAATGGCTTCTGTTGTTACCTTGTCATGGACAGAACTTTAGATGCAGTGCAGCGTGCGGTTAGCTGCCTATTTTAACTTGCTTTTATTTTTATTTTTATTTTTATTTTTTAGTTATCTCTGCAGCAGCTTTGTGTTTACATCTGCTGCATACAAGGCTGGCCAAAAAGTATGGCTATAATAAATACATGTTACTGTGAGAGGCAAATATTATTTTGTTTGCTATATATAAAAAAAAAGTCCATGAAAGTTGGCGAAATAAATGCCAAGTTAAGGTGTGCAAAATGGGTAAGGCCAGCAGATATACACCATTAAAAAGGATGTTGTGAGTAACTGAGGAAGAGACTTGCTAACAATTTAACGAAATTTCAATTCAAATATTCGCGGCTAAAGATAACTCATTAATATGCATTGAATTTCCAAAAGTTTGAATGGGACTTTGATGTTTCGTAATATTTATTGGCCGCATTGTTTCTTAATGAAATTAGACGCATTTCTGTGAAATTTCCGGCAAAAGACAGAGACATATATACGTATATATATATATGTATATACATATATACAGGAACTTGGATGCTGTTGAAATTTCATTATTTGGTGTAAACAAAGGCACGTGTCAATTGTCGCCATTTAGTATGTCTAAGAGTACCCGACTATATTGTTTGGCATTGGAGCATGCGCGGATAATATCTAAAGAGCGTGTCAACAATTCTTTATCCCTTTGGTGCAATTTCAAAATATGGGCGATTGCCGTAAATCGTTTTCATACTCATGTGTTTTATTCAATTATCAAAAATAATTTAAAATAATTTTACCACACAACCCAAGCTATACACTTTTATTTGAGTGTATAAATATTTTGCCGGTTCGTGTTGCGTTGGTCACGTTGTAATCAGCAAAAGGTTTCGCCTAGTTGCGGTTATAAAGCCGCGCACGTGATCCGCATCCCGTATGCGAAAACGTTCGTCTAAATACAAATTTCTAATTTATGTAGTTTACGTTCGGATTTATAGGTATTTGTATATGATTTTTGCCGTAATGTGCATACTTTCGTACACTCAGCAAAATATACAACATTCATTTTAGAAAGCTGCCCAACCACAAATTCGGGCAAATATATTATTCACGAGACAAGACGTTCAAAATTTATCTATTGTAATAATTAAAGAGGACTCAAAACGGTTCATGCGAGGAATAATTAGTGGTACAATGCTTTAGAAGAAAAAATAACGTGACGGTCCAGGGGGAACAGTGTAATTAATTTAGCAAAACAACGGAACGCATACAAGAAATCATTTTTCCTAATATTAGAAACGCTTAACTCGACAATGTCAAAAAAATGGTGTTTTATATTTATTTTTTGAGGTTGAAATATTTACTAATATTAAGCAATGCACATACTAAAATGATTATTTTAAAATATCTTTTCTGATTCTGAATCTTTCTTATCTAAAATGATTGTAAATTTAAAATCTTAAAATACTAATTTTGAATAATAATATATAAGTAACAAAATATAATATAATATAATAAATAATATAAAAATTCGTCTATGTACACACACAAAAAACAAACACCCTGGAAACACAAACACCTTGGCGCCAGATGTAAGGCGAATCATTGCGATTTTTCCTGAGTGTATATTTATGTACATATATATGGAACGCAAACATATATATTTATATATTGATGGCTTTTTTAAGCCTTTGGGGCTTTGAGTAGAAGTGGCCGTGTGCTTATGCTGCTTATGCATTCAAGTGGGCAACGCTGCGTATGAGTAATATGCTCTTAATGCGTGCGCTAATTTAGCACCTCGAAAGTGGTCTTCAAACGAGTGCAGCTCACGACAAACCCGGCACTCATGTGCTGCGAAAGTGTATGCATTTTACATTCGAATTATTCATTTGTGTGCCATTTGTTGGGAGAGTGTTTTGTGTGCGCTCTTAATTAATCTATTAAACATATTAGGCGTGTAAGCTGCTGCTGCTGATGCTGCTGGGCCCCTGAGGCAAATCGCTGAAGTTGCGACTTTTTGTATTTAGCACAAAGTACGCCCAGTGGGCGTGTCTGCCTATTGCCTATTGTGACAAAGGCCAATCTCATAATCAGCATAATTTTCAAAGGCAAAACATACAACAGCAAATCTGAGATTTTCGTGCCGAGGTCGAGACATAAAGACAAAAGCCAGCAGTATTGTCCAGGCAAAGATCTGGCCCTGACTGCCACTTTGGCTTGGCTTGGGTTGCTTTTGCTCTTGCTTCTGCTGGTTTGCCAAAAAAACATCAGATCGAGATTATGCGCCAAGATAATTATTTGGCCTGGCGTGTCGTGGCTTGGCCTACTCCGAAGTGCTCGTTGCTTGCCAGTTCCATTTACATATCCACATTCACGTTCACATTCATATCAACATCTACTTTTACTTTCATGTGGCAGCGCTTTATGCTCCTTTCGCCTTTCGCCTGTTGGCAAGTTGTGCCCCAGAGACTTGTTGTGCGAGTGTAATTTCTCTGTGTGTGTGTGTGTGTGTGTGTGTATGCTGGTGTATGTATGTTATTATCTTTGCTGCTGGGCGTTACGTGCAAGTGTCATAAATAAAATGGCAACTATGTGAGGGGGGTCTCCTTTTCTCTTTCTTCTTCTTTGCCTTCTGACGGCCTAAACATCATTATTATATATCAGGGACTGCCTGCTGGTCAGGCCTCCTTCAACTTTGACTCAAGTTAACCTAACTCTGTCGAGTGAATTACACAAGGTTGGAGCTGGTTGGGGAGAGCTGCTTAAATTTGATTTCGTTTGCACTAATTGTTGGCAGTGTTAAAAATATGGCCAGCCATTAATCACAGACACTCGGACACGTTCACAAACGAGGACTGTTTGCCATGTGGGTGGATTTCTGTTGTATGGATTTATTGCTGATGTTCGTGTAAACCATAACGATAACACTTATAAACATTTGTACAATTACCGAACCCCCCAAAAAAAAATCAACTTACAATTTCGTATTTGCAGCTGTCATTAATAAGTTCTTATAATTTCAATTTCTTCGCAACGAGTATCAATATTACAAAAGGTAAATATTGTCCCTGTTGCCTGCCAGTTTTTTTTTTTTTGTGTTTCCTGCATGACTGTCAAAATCATAGAACTCGACTTACACGGCGTTCTACACAAAGAGGAGGAAGTTAATAGGATGTTATATTTAGTAACAATGAGCCGACACTGGAGTACCCTTGAGCTCACTTATAAAATACTTAAAACTTACTTAAGAAATACTTCAAGTAAACTTTCAATGTCTTTTTATTCTCGGATAATATTTCATGGCTATTTGATTATAAATATTTTATATAAAAGTAATAGGAAATTAATAATTATTTTGTATTTTTTGTACAGTGGTGAAAAACTACTTGTACCACTACGGCTTTTTACTACCAATCAAAACACAAACCAATCTTTTTCAATTTTTTCAAATGTTGATTTCCCTACATATATGTAGCTCTTGGAATTCACATTAATTTTTTTTTTTCGCAACTGTGCGGTGTTTGATTGATAATATTGTCTTTGTTGTGTTCTTACGGGGCATAATTTGAGTTTCTCAAATGTCTTTAAAATGTAAGTAAAATTATATATTTTGATGAATGCTTGCACCAGTACTTTGTTAAATTGAAGATAAAACAACATGTTTAAATATTGAAACAAGCTGCACTTATTTTTATTACGAATTACTCAGTACTGCTCATAAATTGACCATAAGTCGCTGAGCAACTCACTGACTATATATATATGAATATAGTATACTCATATATCGGGTGATATGGTATATATGATAGTCCAAGTCATGCGATGAAAAGGTTTTTAATACCGAGTCTGAAATGGCCGGACTGTGTGCTTAGAATTGTTTGTCATGCCAAAGTCAATTTAGTCCATTCAATGGTATTTTATTGGCAATTTGACAAATGCTAATGCTTGCACCCACACACGCACATAGGAGACACACACACACACACGCACACACACACACACTTACACAAACACACACACACATGGCAAAAGTTTGCATGTCATTCGAGTTGCTTCATTTAAACGCAACTTTTTTTGGCCTGGGCCACAAGGTGTGAAACAATGTGATGGACGCAGGAGCTACGTGTGTATGGAGGAGCTATGTAACAGTAAAAATAATACACACACGTTGCAACATGTTGGGTAAATTTAATGCACATCTGTGGCATACTTGTTGTTTGCTTATTTTGGCTCGATTTATTTTGTTTATCAAAAATTTAATGTTATTTATAAGTTGCTGAAAGTTGAAAATTCAGCTGAAACTGCTGCTAGAACTCCTCTTGTTTTGCAGTCAGTGTGGGAATATTCAAGTCAGCTACATATTCATATGTTCAATTAAGTAATACACTAGACGAGTAAGCCAACTTCAGCTATCTGCTTTGTCGGAGTGGCTGACTTCAATGCCTTTAATGGCTTTAATGGCTTTAAGCCAGTGCCAGACAAAAGCAAATGCAGCAATTAAAAAGCTGGCATTGGCAAATCCTTTGAACCGCTCGTTGTCTGTCAGAGACACGCTTTTGGACTGCACTCTTTTTTTTTTGATGGTGTACTTAATGTTCTGAGACATCTTTTCTTCTATGTGCACATGTCCCCAACTCTAGGCCCACACTCAGAAAAAAATTGAAATTATTCAGCAAGTAAATTTCTAAAATTTATGGTTGCTTTCTAAAACCAAGGTTTGCATTTCTAAATTTCGGGGTTTGCATTTCTACTTTTTAGAAAGGCATTCTTAATAATAGAAAATATTTATAAAAAAAAAAGAAATAAAAAAAAGTCTCAATATTGTTGGGATTGTCGATTTGACACAAGCCTCTCTGATTAAAAAAAAATGTTTTCTAATATATAAAAAATGATTTCTAAAAAATAGAAAGACTTTTTTTTTAAATTTTTTTCTGAGTGTACTATACTGCCGGTGCTGCGTGGCATTGTTGTGGCAGTCACAAAGGCAGCAGGTCTGCAGCTTAGGGCCCAGAAGGTGCCTCGGCTCAGTGCCCCATACTTTCCTTTATATAAATGACCTGCACAGACTTAGTTATTGCTGTTGTTGTTGTTGTTTTTGTTGTTGTTGTTGTTGTTGTCATGAAAGTCACTTTAAGCGCCTCAGTCTCTCCCATTGTGTGTGTGAATTATTGATTTTCATTAGTGTCTCCGATTACAGGTTCAGACCCGCTTTGTTTACTTGGCTTGTAATATTGACGTAAAAAATGATTTAGTTTCCAATCGAGAAGCTTTAAGATGTGCCCTGTTTGGGTGCCTATTGCTGACTGTGGCATTTTTAATTTAATTAAAAAGTCGGCACGGCCATCGTCATGGTCACAATGCAATTGTAAGGTTTCCATTTTAATTAAAGTTTTTACGCCCATTCACTTCTCGCCAGTGCGAAGCAAAATCGCAGCACAAACACAGTCAGCGGCAGAAGCATTCAAATTTTCATATTTCGTTGGAGTCGCTCTGAAACCGCTTGGGGGTAGAGTTGTGGGTGGGTGCGACTATTTAAATTGCGAAAAGCAAAACACAGAAATATGAAGCAGAAACAGATAGGTAGAGGATGTGAATGCTCTGATTTTGTTGCCCACTCAAAATGCAGCCGAAGCGCGAGCCAATTTGTTGAGCCAGGTTTTTTGTAATTTTTTTTTTTTTTTTTTTTTTTTTTGTGGGTCCCCTGGCACGGAGCCAATCGGCGAGCCTTGAGCATTAAACTTTCAGCTGGTAATTAAACGATTATTTCCGAGCTTGGGCGCAGGTGTTTAACTTGATATTGATGTGTTTACTTTAAAGCTGGCGCATCATAGAAAATAACGACTGCCCTAAAATGGCATTAGACTGTTTAAAACAGTTCTTGGGGTTTAAAGCATTTGAAATGATCTATAATGTAATCATACAATTTGTTATGTACTCATTTCAGAATCCTATATTTCTATAAATTTTAAACTCCTTGCCCCGTAAATATAGTTTCGAATGCATTGAATATATCGTCTGAGTTTAGTTAATATTAGATAAATAATTAAAATAAGCAAAATAAAGCTTTAATATTTTGATTGACAGCCTCAGCTATGCCATCTGCATTATTTTGCTACTTTGGACTCCCTATCAAGGTCTTGTAGGATCCACTTCAATCTGCTCTACGTTGTCTTGCATAAGCCACACAACAACAGCAACGAAAACAATGCAGCTGCCTCTAATTAATGCAACACAAGGCACGACCCAAGCCTTTGGCCCCTGTGTTGGCAATTTAATTGTGCAAATTGGTTAGGCAAATATTATATTTGACGTCTAGCCACCCGCACGGCCAAGGGCTGTTAGCTGTATGACCTGATTGTGCAATAAGTACTTAAGTCGATGACCTCCACATTAATGTTGCACTTTGCAATTCCGATTTGTGCAAGTCAAATAACTTGCATTAATACAATTCAAGCATTGCACTGCAGCATTGCAGCTCTGGGGCAAATCCCAATTAAAATGTCAGTTTAGACATCCTTCAACGCATACTCAGAAAACAAATTGACCTGAAAACTAGAAAGTTTTCTTGATATTAGAAATAATTTGACCACACTTTAGAAAAGTGTATTCTGAAATAAAGAAAACAAAAACACTCCTTTTAGAAAGAGGCAACCTCTTCTTTTAGAAATATTCTTTCTAAATAATAATATGAGCTAACTTTTTTGTTCTTGAGTGCAACCATCCAGCTTGTAAGAAAAATAAGGAACAAAACACCGACGACTGCTGTCAAAAATTACAGTTTCACTTTGCTCAATGGGCTTACTGTGGGGACCCATGACTGACGCTTAACAGCAGTTCCACTCGTATTTTCAACTGCTGCATTAGTGTGTATTAATTTCGGTGTCCCCTCTAAGTATATTGTCAGCTGATCAGCCAATAAACTAAAGAACAGAATGCATACATGTTTCTCTCTCTCTCTCTATATCTCTCTCTCTCTCTCTCTCTCTCCCTCTCTATCTCTCTCTTCTGTACAGGAAGTAGAGCTGAACTTTAGTTAACTTAAAATCATTTTTTCTTTAAATATTCGGTAAACAATGAGTAAACGCGTGGAGACTATTTGCCTCTCCTTTGTACAAGTATACCCTGTAATTTCCAATTGGGTATGTACAATCATGACATGTGTTCGTCAACCGCCAAGGCTCTAAGGTGCATAATGAGGCGGCTATTAAAAGTGGAATACTTTAAGTTAAGCCTTGGTCAACATGTAAAAATAATAGTAAAATTCGAAACTTGTTGTGTAATTTTACCAAAACTAGGAACTCAACATTCTTGGTCTACAAATTAGCTTTTAGTTGAAAATAACCACAAGCAGTTGTTGGTTCACTGACTCGACTTAATTTGATTCAAGTGGGTAATGAGCTAAAAATAGGAGCGGGCCCCATCGATGTGGGGCCATGTCAGCCATGGGTGAGCACAATTTTCAGTTTGGTGGTAAATTGAAAGGTTAAATCAAACATAGGTCAGTGCTCAACTGCACTGCTTGGCCACTCAGACATTCTGTTAAGGTGGCAGTAAATAAAAGAAAAAAAAACATCTTACATCAAATTTGTCCACACATGTAACTTTGTTTTCTACTTTTTTGTGACTGACTGGCTGTACAATTAAATTAGAAACCTGAGCCTTTTGCTCAGTTCAAAACTTTGCCGAAACGTGAAGAATCGAGCTACGTGACAGAATTTTGTGTCAACAGACGAGGAGCGAGAGCACAGCCAATGTTTTGTTGCAAGCACACATGTCTAGGTTATTGAACTCTCTTTAGTTCATTCAACTTAGAATCCAATTTATAGTTTATCACTGGAAACTTAAGAAAATACTTGAAAATATTGATTGTATACGTAACGCGAGTGCTATAGTCAAATTCATATAGTATTCGCCTGATAGTTCAAGCTGCCTACTTGTTCAGAATTTATGAGTTAGCTTTTTTGTTAACCTTTTATTTATTTAAAATATAAGTTAAAAATAAATACACTTTATATATATAGTTTTTTATAGAGATTACTTGATTATCATAGAACTATAAATAGAATTGATTAGGGAAAACAATTAAATACATTTGTGTAAGTATAATTATTAATATATATATAATATATATTTTGGTGGTATAAGTAATGCGAAGGATTCTCAAAATTAATTAAGTATAAGCCGGATAGTTAAAGCTTTTTGCTCGTTTAGAAATTAATAAAATGTATAATATAATTAAATATATTAGGTATTGAAGTATTTCTTTAAAATATTTTATATCTTTATAGAGGGTACTTGAATCGCCATATTTGGCCATATTTTTAAATTTAGCGCTTTATAGCTTTATATCTTCCTTATAGAGTTTACAAATACACATGTGTATATATAAACTTATGTGTATTTTTATTAGACGCTTACCCCCATTTTTTTTTCAATTCCATTTCTTTTCTCGTTTTTTGCTCAGCAACAAATTATTTATTTATATGGCGAATGGTTGTTTTTTGACTTGGCTCTTTTACTTATCTTCGAGGCCGACTTTGCTGTCGCTGCTGCCTTTGAGCCTATTAAAGATTAAGTGCATTGTCTGGCCGAACCAAGAGCTGGCTACAAAGGGGTCATTTGAGTTAGATTGATAGTTGCGAAAAAAAAGGTTCATGCACCAGGGGCAGCAGTCAAACAGGCGTTGCAATGTGAATCCAAACCAGGAGGCAAAAGCGCATCGGCGAAAGCAAATTATATGAGCCTAATGGTCATTGCTTGGGCTTGCTGTATGTATGTGTGTGCTTATGTGGGTGCGTGTGGGTGTGTGGGTGTGTGCAACAAAAACAAAACTCGCTGCCTGCTAAAATATTTAATAGTTCTCGTTTCAGTTGCTCTCTCAATCGCAGCGGATTAAGCAAATCACAAAGTCAGTGGCCCCAGGGTCTGAAACTTTTACAACCGTCCCTTTGACTGTTTGACGTTTTGACTGTTTGGCTGTCAGTAATCATCGCTGGACGCTGCTGCTGTTGCTAAAGCTGTAGCTATTGCTGTAGCTGTAGCGTTGTCTGAATGCAATTAAAATGTCAGCGCTCTTTGGGGCAAAGGACGTGACTCTCCAAATGGCCAAAGCACATGAGATGGACAGGCTCTGTTTACCAGGATGCGAACACACATACACACACACACACGCTCACACTCTCATTTCACATGTCAAAAGGATGGATAGAATACTCTTCGTACACTCAGAAAAAATCGACGTAAATTTGTGTAAATTGCCATAGAGGGTTTACATTTCTATAATTCAAATTTAGAAAAATATGTGTAATTTCCAGGGTTTTGTTTTTGGTCTGTGTTACTCTAATTTAGCACTATTTTTTTCTGAGTGTGGCTGAAAACATATGACAGAGTTAGATTTGTAAACTCTTTGCGAGTGAATAGCTACACCAACCACGCCCCCAAAATGTCCACACTGGGCCATTAAGCGCACTTGTGACGCACGTAAATTAATTTACTGTTAGCCATTTATGCCTCCTCTCTGCCCGCCTCCATGCCACCGAACAAACTCCAAACAGCAGCATCCATAGCCACAACAGCAATGAAAGTGAAAGAGCGACTTGGTTTATTGACAGCCGAAAAATTTGGTAAGTAGCACGAAACAAAAAGAAAAAAAGAAAAAAATATATGGCTGCTAAAAGTTAAATAATAAATAACATTTAGCACAACCCACAGCAGTAGAGACTCATCCTAATCGCTCATTTGCCACCTATCTATCTTAAAGCCGAACTTATAGTGGAAGGAAAATACTTAATATATATTTGAGAATCATTAAGCATTTTATTTGTGATTTAAATACTTGAGAAATGCAAATTCAATTTTCTAACAATATGTTTTCATACTCTGAACCCATTAAAAATGGGTAAAATGGTTTTGTGAAAATGTATGTAAAAGGTAGAAGAAAGCATCTCCGACCCCATAAAGAATACGATGCCAAGATCAACAGACGAGGCGATATAGCCATGTATGTCTGTCCGACCGTCTATAAGAGCTGGAGACTTCAAATTTGGAATATAGGTTTTCGTATACCCGGCGCAGATCAAGTTTGCTTTATTTTATCAATAACTGCCTTCGTTTTTCAAATACATATCTATTATATATACAAAAAAGCTAGAACATTCTTGTTAATATAGGATCTATTGAAATTCATAAAATTACCCGAATATGTGTTTCATACTTTTTTTTTTATATTCAGTAATTATTACTTCATGATTATATTTACCGCTAATTTGATTTCATCTATTTTGACCATTTGCCATCGAAATATTTAAATACTTGAGGCATGCAAGTTGAATTGTTTAAAATTATCGTAATATAGTATAGTGTGTTTATAATACTTTCATTAATGTTTTAAAAAATAGTTTCCTCAATAAATTTCTATCCACTCTAAATTACTACTAGAGTATTACATTTATCTAACGATTTGATGCAAATTATATGTTGTGGTGACAAGCACGTTTGCCCCAAAAAACAGTGTTGCATCCATTTATAATAGATGCCTTTGGCTTGCAGTCAAATTGGGGATATTATCACAGACTGGTGTCATTCATTGGCAGGCATTCGTCGGGCCAAAAACAGATACTTAAGTGCCACAGAACGTGGCACTCGATGTGTTTGTGTGCGGCTTATAAACGGAAGCACGCAACTCTGACGGAAATTGCTACCGGCACATGCAACACACGCAACATTGCGTACAGCCAAACAACAACAGTTGTGGAATATGGGACTTTTACAAATTTAAAAAAAAGTTACAGTTTTTATGCATAGCAAAAGCTTAAGGCCTTGACAACCCTGACCAAATGACCCAATTGAAGTACTTTCAGTGAGCAGCAGGTAATTGTACAATTACATACCTAGAGCGAGAGAGAGAGAGAGAGAGAGAGAGAGAGAGGGAGAGAGAGACAGAAGGCGAGGTGCCAATTTGAATCTTAAGCTGCATTGCAGATCAAAACCAGGGCCTCATCAATGTCGCAGCTGCAGTCTAGCTTAAATCTTTACGACCAGCATTAAATGCGAGCAAAGAGCGAATAATAATGCTCTTCAGCGCTCTCTCGCTTGCAGGTCCTGCTCTTTGAGTGGGGCAGTTGTTAATTATACAGTTGCGGTTAAAATAATAGTAGTGCTGCTTCTTAAAGCATTTGATTAAAATATGACTCACTCTATGATGATAAAACCGAGACCTCTTCGAAATCCTCAATATGATGGAAAAATTCCATTCTGCAAAATAAAAAATGTTTGGTTTCTCATTTGGGAATGTTGTAAAATACTATTATTTTCTATATACTATGATTATTTTGACCACAGAATCTTAAGCTGCATTGCAGATCAAAATCTGGGCCTCATCAAATGTCACAGGCTTACAATACCTCATCCATGCATACAAGCATTAAATGCAAGCAAAGAGCGAAATAATACTCTTCATCGCGCTCTCTTAAGCCAAAGCGCTCTCGTCTCACTTTTATCCGGCCTGCGTGTACTGTTAGCTACGTGCAAACGTTGCCTGTTTAGTTTGCCGCAGTCCGGCAGTGAACGCGCATCACGCGGATATTTAAGGATAGCATTTGGCGTTTTCCAATACTCTATGAGCAGTTCAAAAAATAAATTCAACTCAACTCAACGTATTTTTTGTTGAGCTACCGCAAAAAATAAAAAATAAGGTAAAACAAAAAAGTGTTTTTGTGGCATATTTAAGGACACACAACTTCACACCTGGTGTGTGTTTGCATGTGTGTGTGCATTAGTGTCTTATGTGTGTGTGTTTTTCGTGTTTTTTGCCCCTGACCAAAAAATGACCCACACAATTTTGGCCGCTGAGAGGCGCAACATTTGCCACAGCTTCAGCTTCAGTTGGTTTTAAAAATTCTGAAATTCACTACGTGCCACTTGCAACGTGCCGCAGCAGCCACAAAGAAACAACCCCCTCGTCTCGTCCTTTACTCGCACTTCGCATTTTGCGTTTCGCGTCGCGTTTCGTTTGGCGGCCCAAAAATGTCGGTTTAGTTGTGCCATTATCTCCAACCTATATACATATCTATATGCAACGCGACTCCCTCTCCTTCCCCCTACTTGTCGGTACGTGTCGCCATCTGCAATGCAGCCAACACATTTCCACACATTTCTAGCCGGGTAAGTGATATCCCAGAACACGTATGTGCACTCAGAGAAAACAATTAAAGTTTTTCTAGAAATATTTTCTAAATATAAGAAAAAAATTTATAAAATTTAGAATGGCTTGACAATCCCAAAATTACTATTAAGTTCTCTAAATATTTTCCATCATTCAGAATTGCACTTATAAAAAGCAGAAATGCACTTGCTAATTCTTTTAAGTTTGATTTTTTTTGTGAGTGCGGAATTTTAGTTTTGGCCATTGCAATGTGTGGCACTGACGTTGCCTGCCACCGCCAATGCACTGTGGCCACAATATAAATTACCTGGATAGCTGTCCAGCCAGCAGATCCATTCACGGCCATGCAGCATGTCGATGCTGAGTTGAGAGCTGCGCTGAGCTGACCAGCCGTAATTAAATTTCAGATATTATATCAAAATTTACGGTAGCCTTCTGCGACGCTTTTTGCTGCAACGAATCGCTGCAATTTCTGCAGCTGTAGCTGTACCTTGTGCCACATTTTACATTGGCTGTCTATCATTCATCCAGTTCAATTCTCTCTGTTCGATAAAAATAACAAAGCTATTTCAACAGGAGCCGCGGGTCTTTTTTCCTCGTTGAAAAATTGGCAAAAACTAAAGCCAAAAAAAAAACTCCATTAGAACATATAATGGACGAGTTGATTTATGTATTTATGGGATATGTATTCTGTATATATATCCCAGTTCAAGGCAAGCATTTGCTACTGTTGCTGTTGACCTCTCTCAATAATTTTTGTGCCTGTACCGTTGCTGAGTGAACAACATAGCAGAATATATTTATGATTGAAATTATAAAAGTTTTGATTATACTTCGAATATAAATAGGATATCAAAATATTTCTCTTTTTTATTAAACTTAAAAAGAGGTTGTATTTATTATTTATTAGACATACGAGAACTAAGTAAGGTTAGAGCTCTTAATAAGTTTGTAGCTCTGGCTGGTAAGGCCTCTGCCGAATGAGTTGTTGGGGTGAGTTAACATCTAATAGATAAAAACGTAGTTAAGATGATTATGAATTATATTTTATAAATAATTAACATAAATATGGATTCAATTTTATTATAAAAGTAGCAAAAGTTAATGTCACTGTGCCGTAAAAGAATAAATACTAGCAATATAAGTAATTGCTATACATAATAATGGGTTTCAGTACACATAATTACTATTATCAAAATATTAATAGCTTTATCGACGTTAGCACTAAAAGTAACAGCAACAGTAACGATAACATTACCAATAATAGTAAGAGGATTAATTCATTTTGCGTTGCCCACTTCAAGGCTGACTGAAAACAAGTACTTATAGTTGGAATTCTACATGATTGGATTGCAAACTAAGATAAAGAGCAGATCGAAATTATTTCTTTTTAATTGAAATAGGCTGTAGCAATATAAACAATAATTATTTTAAAAATATAAGAAGTTAATGTCACTTTGCCCTAAAAGAGAACACAATAGCTTTATCGACGTTAACAGTCACGGCAACATTTCAAGGATCATTGCATACTTCCAGGTGCAATAAACATTAAACATGTATTTATGACTGCAAATATACAAGATTTGATTACACTGCAAGATAAACAGGAAACCGAAATGCACTTTTCCTTATTTATCTTGCAGCAGTAACAACAAATATTTATTATAAAAATATGAAAAGTTAATCTCACTACGCCGTAAAATAAATAACAATAGCAGTATAAGAAATGGCTGTATCGACGTCAACTGTCACGGCCACAGCAACAGTAACGTAAACATTGACAACAACAGTTCAAGGATTACACTTCCAGGTGCAATAAACAAATAAATGACATCCATTTTGTATTGGCTTTACGCTGCTCTCAAAATAAATCAATGTTTCACTTGCCGCTGCTCTAAATTAGCAAAAAGGAAAATTACATGTCCTTGCTAATCATTTTACCAGAATACGCAAGAAAAGAAATAAATAAACAAACGGTCATAAATGTACGACTCACACATACCTATAAATGCCATAATAAAACATGCAGCATGGCAAAAAGAAGTGGGTTTTTTTTTGGTGTGGAGAATTGTTTATTGTTCGATGTGTCTGTGCCTGAGGGGCACCCGACTAAAGGGAATTGGAATGGAAAAGGGAATGGGAATGGGAACGGGGAGGAGAGGGGAAGTATCGAATACCCGGCGTTTTATCAATTGCCACATCGCGTGCTCAGCCGCGCCAAATATTACAAAAAACATCAACAACAACAGAAATTGTGGCAAGCAATAATATATTGTTGTCGTTGTTTCATATTTTTCGTGGGGGTAAGGGTGCGGAGGGGGAGGGGCTTAGCACACACACAGAAAATGTGTAAATTGTTGCTAACAAGAAACTTGATAGGTTTTTGTGTACGATACTCAACAAAGAGGTTAGTTTCCAATTGTTTATTCTCGTTTTGCCATATTTGATAGCCGACATTAGGCATGTGAATTGTGTGTACTTTCGGCTAATCGAACTTTGCTGTCTCTATATATATATATCTGCATATATATACGCATTTTATGTGGTACGTCCCTGACGACCATGCCACCCCAATTCTTGTTTGATATAAATGAACTGTTTATGTTAATATATGATCTCACTCTCAAGAAGATGGATGAGGGGGGAGTAATATTTAGAAGAGGGGAGGGGGAATGGTCTCATTACTAAATTAAGCATGCTGGCAGCACCTGCTGTGTGTGTGTCAATGTCAGTTGAGGAACAGCCCCCCCGCCCGCATCTACAAGTTGCAGGCAGGCAGGCAAATTACGGCTAATTAACATTTTTTTCAATTTATTCTACACAATTTGCCGTTGCGGCGAAGGAGAAGACCAACACTGCAAAAAATATATTTGTTATTGATAGATATGTTAAAGCTAAATGTTGACCGTCAATGAATTGAATTATCTAATAAAATCAAATATACTGTTGAATTTACTTAATACATAAATATTTTGCAAAGACTTCAAATTATTTGCACTTGTTGGAATTCTCTTAAAAAATACCCTTTTCAAAAATAACATTGCAAATAATATATTTGCTTTTATTAGATAATTGAATTGAATTATGGTAAAACTACACTCGCCGTACATTTTCTTTCATAGAGATAATTTCTAAATATAAGGAAAATAAATTTTTTATTTTTCTAGAAATATTTTCTATTTGTACGAAATGCAGTTCTAAAATGGGTTTAAATGGCGAATTATTAAAGCTATGAAATATTTGCACTTGCTGAATGTATCTTAAAAATTTATTTTGTCAGTTGAGTGCGCTTGACAAAAATAAGTCCTGAGTGGAATTGAGTTTGGCATTCTTCGAGTGTAGTCGAGTGAAACTGCGTCCTGAAGGCTTTTGCCGCGCTGCTGAGTGTTTAATAGCCGGAAATCTGTCTATTTCCGCCTGCCTTGGCGTTGATTATAGTTAATAGATGACCGACAGAAGCGTTCCACCCCCTCCCCTTCCCACTCCACCTTCTGGCAGCTAATTCTTTTTCTGCTACTCGAGTATTAGTGGAGCCGTAATTATGCTCTAATTATATGACCTCTGTGTGTGTGTGTTTCTCAGTCGAATGGCAATAAAAATCCCGGAGTTGATGTAATTACAACTCAACGTGGCAAAGGCTTGAGTGGCTGGTGGGTAGGTGGGGCAAGGCTTTAATTCTAGTTGTAAGCCCAAGTGGCAGGTAAAAACTTTGCAGACGCAGCCAGATAATATAGCAGCTCTAAAATGGAGACACAAATGGAGGCAAAATGACAATTAGACGAAGCCGCAAAAACGTTGAATATTTAACGCACACATGAGAACACAGCACCACCACGAATAAAAGCCGATTCATTAATTTTCCAATTATTCAAATGTCGAAATATAGATATATATAAATGAAATCAGCCAAAAGGCAGCGAAAACAATAACACGACTTGTGCATTCTTATATCTTATATTTATTTCCAATTATCAAAATTATAAGTGTATATTTGAAAAGTGGTGCTATTATTGTTTTCATTAATTTTCTTCATTTCTCATAAGATTTAATTATAATTAAACTTAAATAAGTTGAGAACGGTGAATAAAATTCTTTTTTTCCTCATTGTTTTTTTTTGTTTAAGAATGTTCTTCCACATCTAAAAACGTAATCATAAGTTCCTCAAGCTTACAAATTTTAAAAAGGACACCTTTGAAAACATTTCTCGTGAGAGAGTCGCTATTATTTTGTTCGCAACTGTAAATGAATATAACTTATCATTTTTATATGCCTTGAATGCTAATCAATGTATGAATTTTCTTTTGTATATTTGCAGAATGCCAAATGAAATCTCCGAAATTTTGAATTGAAGCGCAATGTGATGCAAAACAGTAGCAGCAAAAAATAAAACTGGCAATTAAAACATAATTTAATAATATTAAATTTGTAAACGATGCATATCAATTTTAGTCTGATTTTGATTTACCAAAAGAAATACCTATCGCAAAATTAACCTAAGCTAAGCCAATATTATCGATAATCATATCAGTGAAAACAAAATAATATTTTGAGTGTTGGTTGAGTCCATAATATTTAAATATATGCCACTTTTTAACCTATCTCTTAAATAAACTAAAAAAATCAAAATAAAGCCATTCTAATACCGAAGGGTTATTCAAATAAATAAAAAAAAAAATATATAATAATAAATAATAATATCGAAGGGTCGTTCAAGTTAATTAAATCCAAAAAGCGCTTCGACATTAGTCGTTAAAAACACAACACGCGAAATTTTCTGCAACGTGAAAGTGAATTTTACTTCTCGAAGTGTGTGTGTGTGTGTGTGTACATGTGTATGTATGTATTTGTATTTGTGTGTAAATCGCTTTGTCATGTAATATGTTTATGTCGCAGAACGGATCAAGTGCTTAAGTGCAAAGTAAAAGCCTACTATGGAATTATATGCATAAGGCAAAACACAGGCACACAAAAACGCGCATAAGTTGAACCGAGGCGAACAAGAAGAAGCAGAAGAAGCCGCAGAAGTTTAGCCGCGTATACGCAAACGGATTAGCCGCCACACATAAAAAAAATAAATAAAACCAAGCAAGAAATAATAACACACACTCACACAACCTCACACTAAACATTTCAAGAAGAAGCAGCAGACGAGAGCACAGAAGAGAAAAAGGCAGCTTCCCGTTTTGCAATTCAGCTTTGCCCACCTGTCGTGACGTCAGTGCGCTGTGCAAATGGCCAAACAATTAAGCTGTTAACGATGACGCGTACTTAAGAGCCGCTCACACATACGCACACATACTTATACAAATATACAAATACTGACACAAGTACAGTTACAGCTACAGCTACAGCTACAGCTACAGCTATAGCTATAGCTACTGCCACGCAAAGGCTACCTCTGAGAAACCCATGCAGCCAATGTTGCTGATTAATTTCAAGTAAGTTTTTTTACCTTTCTCTTTTATGTTTACCGTTTGTTTTTTTCGTTTTTTTTGTAATCCTTAAGTACACATTGCTCTCAGTTGATTGAGCACCTTAACGGTGCAACTTATTATCACAATTTAAATCATTCTTACTTGAACTGTCGGGGAGGGTATAAATCGGTAATGTAACAGCTTGAACAACTTTAAATTTACAAAAAAAAAAGAAATCGAAGAAAAGAGAACGAAAGGAAAGTTGAAGTCACATAATGCAAATTTTGTATACAACATATAACAAAGTCCTATGAAAAACCCATGCAGCTGTGTTGCAGCCAAAGTTGCTGATTTGTTTAAAGTAGTTTTTTCTGCCTTTCTCTTTTATCATTACCTTTTTGTTTGTATTCTTTAAGTATACATTGCTCTCAGCTGATTGGGTACCTTAAGTGTGCATCTTATTATCAGAACTTAAGCCATTTTTACTTAAAATATAAATTAAATAAAAAAAACACATTGTTAGTTATATAATACGAGGATTTTAAGAAATAAAACAATTTGCATTTAAATACTCCCAGGTTGATTATAAATATTTCTTTGTTTTATTTTTTAGTTTTCTACTTTTTATATTTTTATGTATCGAAATATAAAAGACAAATAAATAAACTAACAACAAAGTTGTTGGGCAAGGTCCAATTCAGAAACCTTACTCATTCTAATCAGTTTTCTTATTCAGCTCTGAAAAATTTAACTTTTCATTTGCTGCAGCAAAGACTGAAAGTTTTTCTTTTTTTTTTTAATAGGTCATGCAATTCTTGTTAGTTTTATTAAAATGCGAGGCTTTTGCTTTTGCTGTTCAATAATTCCGGTAATAAATTTTCTGGAAAAGTATCTATGCTTATACATGGTATTTAATCACTTTATTTAATATTGGATTGAGAGCATTTCCTGAGGCACTTTTCGCTTAAAAGCGAAACGCGCAATTTACTGCTGCTGATTGTCAAAATTCTTATGTTGTGAACAGGCAAGTATAGACAATCAGCGAAATCAAGACCTGCGGCTTATGCAATTTTCTTTGCTACGCAGCTGAGGCCTGTCACGGAAATTGGACAGCCCACAACAAAAACAAGTTGAAAGCTGAAATCTGGGCAAAAAGCAGTATGTGAAATACATATTCAATTCTCTACCAATTCACACGCATTTTCTGCTAAAATCAAAATCTACACACAAGCTTTTAAAAAATGCTGTGAAATAAATGTACAAAACAGGCACAAGAAAAGAGACGAGGCTTAAAAAAGAAGTAATAGGTGGGAATAGGCATAGGCATGGGTTGATTCAATGCTGATGCCAACCATTGAGCGGCTTAAATACACACACACACCAACAAGCGAATATGTGGCATAAATCAAGCACACTCACGAACACACACAGCTGGCACAAGCCAATGGCGCTTAAAGGCATTTCGCAAAGTTTTTGACTTGAGCATTTCAATCGTGTGTTTTATTGCGCACATATTTTATGCCGTTTATGCTCAAAATTCAGCTCAACATGCGCTGCTTTCTGCCACGCGTCCTCCTCCTTCATACACTCTGAAAAAAATGTACCTGAATTGTAGAATTTCGCCAAGGGTAACTCTGCTTATTATTCAGAAGGATAATTTCTAAAATTGAAGGCTTGCTGCTTTTCTAACATTTAACACAACTTGTTAGAAATACAACCGATAAAAATTTAATTGCGTATTTATGAAAGAATAAATACTGTTCATGGATAAATGAAATAACAGTTTGGACATTAATATATTCGGGCGTCGAATCTTTTCCCTTTTTAGGTCCAACTTCATGACTTTAATATAAAAACCTGGCCACAATAACTTGTTTCTGAATTTTAGAAACGAATTTGTCTAAAAATGTAGGTTTTCATCATTACTTTTTAAACATGTTTTTCTTAATAACAGATCTTTATTCTCAAAATAGAAAAAATCTCCATATTTTTTCCACAAGCCTTTCTAGTTTTTCGAAATTATTTCGATTTCCTGAGTGTATGTATGGATGACTAGCTCACAAACTTGAAATTTCACTTGAGCCAAATGTCTTTGAGTCTATGAGTCTATGAGTGTGTGTGTGTGTGTGTGTGTCCTGTGGCGCAGCGTCGTCTTTAGCGCGACTTCGGGAAAAACCGCAATGCGGCACATTATGCGCGCTGAAAATCCCGGGTTTGAAGCCACACAGCAAAAGCCAGTCTGGGAATCGCAGCCACAAAAGAAATGCGCAATGTTGGCACTCTACTGAGATATCAGGGCTTGGCGAGGGAGCGGGTGGGAACGGTGGTTACACGCTGGACACAGGCACTTGACTATCTTTTAGTTAGCGTTGTGGTGCAGTTAATAAACTCGCGAATACTCGAATGCGTAGCACAGTTCGTCTACCATCCAAACACTGTGCAACATAATTAATTAATGTTTTTCATACAGCGGAATGCAAGTATTTGCCGTCTCTGCGACAAATGTAAATATTGACTTTGTTTGTGTTTGTGTAATATGATATTGCGCATACGTACACTCAAAAAATCGTCCGTAAAAATATAAAGATTTTCTTGTGTTTAGAAATAATTTCAAAATATTATGAAAAAATGTATAAATCTAGGAAATGCTTGCCCTAAATGGTCAATCTCAACAATACGCCAATTTTTTTATTTTTTTTTTAACGAAATATTTTCTATTATTATGAAATGCATTTATAAAAAGGAAATTTACAAACACTCGTTTTTGGAAAGAAACGACCTTCAATTATAGAAATGTTCTTTCTGAATAATATAAAAATGGTGACCAACCATTGCCGCCAAAAGTATGGCGATTTATTAAAATTAATGGTTGATTTTTTATGAGTGTAGTGTAACCAAGCAGCAAATTAAATTTGAAAAACCAACATTCACATTGTGTTAAGGTCCTTCGATTTTAATATTGTTATAAATTCATTTTTGCCCAGAGCGTCAGTCGCAAGCAGAAATCATAAAGTCATGAAACATAACAAAAAATTTCAACAGATGTCAACTGCGCCATGACTTTAGTTCAACCTAATAATCTGACGCATACAAAAAACAATCAGCAAGACGACCAAGACAGCCAAAGGCAATAACCATAATGATGGTTTACTTTTATAAATATACAAACTATATATTGATTTGAAAGTAAAAGCTGGGGATGAAGAAATAGCAGCAAAATAAAAAACTGAATTTGTTAGAGAATTTAAATTTGTTTCAATAAGCCAATTAATACAACTTGTAAAAATTTAAACGATTTATTTATGTATTTAATAATAATCATATAAATATATGATCATTATTAAATACATAAATAAATCCAAATGACATTGATGATTTACGTTTTATAAACATAAAAACTATGTATTAAAAAAAAGAGAAGCAAAATTAAAATTTTTCTTCGTTAATGGATTTGCTTGCAATAATCGAAATAACACAATTTGTATGAATTAAAACGTTTATTCTTATTATGATTATTATTAAATACGGAAATAAATCCAATCATTCGACAAGTGATGACTTACTACCTATAAATATATACACTATATATTACTTTTTTTTTATTGATTTTTAATCTGGCTGCTATGCAGGACATTCCACGACGATAGCCAACTCAAGGATTTTTTTGCTGGTATTATTTTACTGTTGGAATACTCTCAACAAAAATATACAATTTCTGCCTAAGACAACATCACAATTTCCAATTTTTTAACTTAAATATGTTGATTGAATACTGTTTTTACCGATTGTACTGGCCTCACTCGATAAAAAGAAATTTAAACTTATAGCTTAATGCTGAAACCTCCGTATTTTATCGTTTTACAAGCGATTTGTCGATTCTTTTTTTTGTTTTGTATTCGGTAGTCGCTTTACGTAAGAGGCATGATCCTTTTTCAAAAACACATAAAACATTGAAGCAAAGCTCAGAGGCTTTTAAGCTTTGAATTAATAATAAAGCTATTTTTGGTTATTTTTTGGCGGCTCTGTGTGCACCAATATACGAGAATATTTCAGCCTTTAAGCTTTAGTAAAGAAATTGATTGGAATCTATAGATATTTGTTGATACAACAAGAGCATTGAATTATAAAATTTCTCTTTTTTTTTATGTTTATTTAGAAAATAATACAATTTTGGGCATACTCTGTCAGGGACGTTGGCTTAAGAGTTTCCTTCATTGTGTGCTGGCGTCTTTCGCTTTTCTCGCTGCTTCGCTTATTGATTTTTATTTACTAATGAAAAGTGAACATAAGGAAGAGTGAAGGAGACTGCCACTTAACCCTTTTACATGCTATCTGCCGATGACGTCAGATAGTCGTCGACAGTCGACTAAACAACTGCCAGCGTCTACACTCATAAAAAATATCTATGTGTTTTCTATGTGTATAGCACAGAATAATTCATATTTTGTTTTCTTTTGTTACTAAAAATCTAATTTCAAAGCCGAGCCGAAAATTTCATTACTTTGCATATGAATTTTTGAAAGGACTTTTTGTAAAAACGAGGGTATGCATTTCTACTTTTCAGAAATGAATTTCTCAATAATAAAACATGTTTTTGAAAAAATCATTTCTTCATATTTTGTGCTTTGAATTTAAGAAATTGTTTTTTTACCAAGAAATTATTTCTAAAATCAAGAAAACCTTCCTATTTCTTAGGGCGACTTATTTCCGAGTGTACGTATGAGCTAGGAAGCCAGGAAATGGAATTACACTTTAAAAAGAAAACACTGTCCCTGTGTCCCAGGTCATAATACGCTTGTATGTAGCTAGTTTGTCTTATATGTGTGTGTTTGTTTTGTGGGTGTCTTGTGTTTGTTTGTTTTTGTTGTTGTAGAGCACACATCGCACATATCACACGCCTCTGCCATTGGGGAAGCATTTAGTGTAACCCACATAATTATCAGTATGCGAGCGCACCCAGAAAATAATGTGTAAAGTCGAAGCTGTAAATTATTGTTAAATATTTATGAAATGTGCTCTGGCTGCTGTTGTGTAATCATAAATGATAATTGCATTTACAGTTGCAAGCAAAATATTAGCACCACTCTCACAAGAAATGTTTTCAACAGCGTCTTTTTTAAATTTGTAAATTTAAGGTAATAGTAATAGTCTTAAGAAAAAGGGAGAAAGAAGAAAAAACAAAAATGAATGAAAAAAGAAAGCATCACTTTTCAAATTCTCACTTATAATTATGAAAATTGTAAATAAATAAACGATTTCTATAGAGAATGCGTAAGTGGTGCTATTATTTTTTTTTTCGCTACTTTTGGCATTATTAACTTAAACAAAAATAGAAAAAAATATATATATACCATTGAACTCCATTGAAAAGAGTTACAGGAGCAGTATTAACTTTAATTTTTAGGGGGAATACTAAGCAATTTATTAAAAACCAACATTTGAAAAATTTGCAAATTTAATGGTTTGTTTTTTGATCCGT